>JBBDGP010000414.1:0-387500 GCA_037952835.1 Lithobates septentrionalis
AGGGTAGTGGATACATAAAGATTCAATCTGATTGACTTGTGTATGTGGTCAGATTTGAATATTGCATCTCTTACCATCATGAAATAACGGAAAAAGGGCTTGTCAAGCAACTGCTATCAATACATAAAAGCAATTGAGGAATGCTGCATTCCCAAAAACAAACCGTGCATATATAACCATATACTAAATAATAATAATAATAATAAGATAGTCAAAATAGTGATATATGGAAGCAAAAGGGAACAGTCTATTGTTCCGAATTAAATTGCAACACATATCAACATCCTGACAATAAACAGAGATGTCCCAATAGTTGATCAAAAATTGCATGGCATACACACACGGAATGAAAATAATGAGTATGAATATATGCAACCAACCATCGCTTTGGCCAGATTAAATGGCAGCTCACGTCCCATGTATTGTCATCCACACACGGATAAAAACATTGTTACCAGTGAGATTGCCTGTGAAGTCGCATGAGACAACTTAGTACAAAGTGATTCCGGATAGTCCGGATATGTAGTTACATATAGGCTTTACACTGGTATTACCCGCACATGGAACAGCAGAATAATCTGTTGTACAGATTATGATTTAAAATATGAAAGTTTCATAATCTGGGGGCAGTGCGGCTTCAATTCAATCAGTTGGTTGGTAGCCAAATGATCGAGGCAAGCTGGGATGGAATGAGGTCATGGGCCACTGTCTCGCATAGGTTGCGTCTCACATGTCACTCGCTAATATTCGTGTAGAGAGCAGAGACATGGTCGTGAGCAACACTACACACAGTCAATTTTCTTTAAAGGCTGCCCATTATGGGCAGGAGAAGATGTGGATCCTCGGTTAGAACCAGTCAATTTCGGATGGGAACATTTAGATTGTGAATATTTAAGTCATTGTTCCAAAAATGGAGATAAATTAAATTCATTGTTCAATCCAAAAGGCTGCATGCTGTTTAAATAGAAGATCCACATCTTCTCCTTCTGGCATAAGATCTTATCAAAATCTCCACGTCTATGGGGCAAATTAAGCTTGTATATACCCTTAACCCTAAGGCCATCCGGTTTACCTTCATGTTTGTCAAGAAAGTGCAATGATAGTGGCCGGTCATCATCCTTGTTGATAATACTTTGGATGTGTTCGCCAGTTCTGACTTTTAGCTCTCTTTTGGTCTTGCCAACATAAATAAGGCCACACGGGCAGGTCAACATATAGACTACCCGTGTGGTTGTACAGTTGATAAAATTATTGATTCTAAATTGTCTTTTATTGTCAGAACTGGCGAACACATCCGTCCTATCCACGTGCCTACATATATGGCATCTACCGCAACTGTACATACCCCTAAGGGGTGGAAGGTCAGTAAGCCAGCTGCGTTTTTAGGGCGGTGTACTCTGAGTGTACCAAGCGATCCCTTAAATTTGTAGCTCTACGGGCAGTGAGCAGAGGTTTTTTGCTGACAAGCTTTCCCAAAATGGGGGCCTCAGATAAAATGTGCCAATGTCGGCCCAGAATTTCTTTGATTTGGTCCCACTGGGTACCAAATTTGGTAATGATTCTAAGGGGAGGGTGGCTTGAGGTTTTTGCTTTTTCTTTAGTAGAGTTCACCAACAAAGACGATCTATTTGTCTGTAGTGCTCTTTTTCTAGCACGTCTGATGTCCGTATGCGAGTAACCCCTATCACGAAACCTCCCATGTAGGTCATACATTTCCCTGTGGAAATCCCCATCCTCTGAACAGTTCCTTCTTGCGCGGAGGAACTGTCCCACGGGGATACCCCGTTTCAGAGATGCGGGATGGTGGCTGGACGCTAGCAGTAAAGTGTTTGCCGCTGTGTCTTTTTCGAAAGGTTTTTGTATGTAACTTATCATCCCTGACAAACACCGTAAGGTCCAGAAATGACAATTCATTGGTGTCATACGTGTATGTTAACCTAATATTACGGTCGTTGTCATTAAGTTCATTAATGAATTGTGTCAATTCAGATGGCAGGCCGTCCCAAATCATGATCACGTCATCGATGTACCTCAGCCACAAACGACAGTGGCTGAGGTACATCGACGAGGGGTACACACACTCAGACTCCCAAAAGCCAAGGTGCAGGCATGCATATGATGGGGCCCATGGGGCACCCATCGATGTGCCCCTAATTTGTTTGTAATATATCCCAAGAAATTGGAAATAGTTGTTTTCTAACATAAATTGCAATAGTTCAATGATAAATTCATTTTGGCCTGCTAATGACGGAAATTATTTTCCAAAAAGAATTGTGTCGCTGCTAGTCCCCATCTGTGCGGAATTGACGTGTATAACGACTCACGTCAATTCCGACCAGTAACATACCTTTGGGTATCGATATGTCTTCCAGGTGCCCCAAAACATCCCGTGTGTCCTGAACATATGATGGTAGTTCATGTACAAGTTCTTTAATCAGTGCGTCCACGTACTTACCGACCCTCTCGAGGGGACCCTTTACAGCTGATACAATTGGTCTCCCCGGGGGGTCGGTAATGGACTTATGTAGTTTAGGAATTGTATATAGGGTAGGGATGTTGAATCACTGACTCTGAGGTATTCGAGTTCCCTTTTGGTAATTAGACCTGCTTCAAGGGCTAGTTCAAGTTTAAAGTTTAAGTCTGATATCATTTGGGAAAAGGGTTCTGGTGTAGACGTAGATATGTAGATCCATCACGGAGAAGGCGCATGGTTTGCTCCTCATATAGAGTATGTGACATAAGGACCGTGTTGCCTCCCTTATCGCTTGCTTTAATAACAATATCCTTTGCATTTTCTAATTCCCGTAGGGCCCTTCTCTCTTCCCGGCTAGATTGTCATATCCTTTATATTCCCAATGACCCCATGAGGTCCCTTTTTACTTGTTCCAAAAAGAGCTGGATATGTCTATGTTTGGACAGGGGGGGCATTTTTTGGGATTTAATCGTCAGTTGGGATGGGCGGGGGCAGCTAGGCGACACTTGGGTGGCTTCCCCTTCTGAGTTCCACTGTTGATTTTCATCAAGGAGGGCTATTAGGGCTTCGAGAGAGTCGCGCTCTTGTTTGTCTAGTTGGTCCGTGTCTATATCTTGGGTGTCCCTCTTTGCATGCCAGTACCTAAAAATTAATTTCCTCAAGAACAAATTGATATCTTTGAAGACCTCAAATTCGCTCATCGTTGTAGTGGGGGAGGAATGTTAGGCCTTTTTGCAGCAGTGAGATGTGGTGGTGATTTAGGGGAAATCTGATAGGTTAACAACCTTCAGATCAGATTGTATTTGTTCTGAGTGGTCACTAGATTGATTTACTTCGCTATTTAAAGCTTTGCGTGGCCCTGACCTGAGTTCCCTTTGATTTCCCCTTCCTTCCTTTCCCTTTCCCCGGTTTCCTCTGTTGGTTTGAGCCTGGGTCTTGGTCATGGATGTGGTTGGTTGGGTGCCTGTCCTGGGGATGGTGTCCCCTTCCTGATCTAAAAAAGCCACGGTTTTCTCTGGTTGTTCAGGGTCACTGTCAGTAGATGTATATCTAGGTCTAGATGTACCTGATCGATTTCTCCTGCCCTTGCGTGATCTACTCCTCCCTCGAGGTACTGTGGGGTCAAAGAAATCTCCTTTCTCCCAATCTAAAAGGTTTTGCTTAAATTTCTCTTGTTTAGTGATTTTTAAGGGTTTTTTGTGTCTTTTCAACCTCCTTCTTGAGCGAGTCATTGTATTTGTTGAAATTCTGATCATTTTTATATGGCTCTAGCAGCTGTGCACTGATATCGATCTCTTTTTTGAGGTCATCCAATTGTATTTGTTCTTCATTGATAATCATGTGCAGAACTGCTAGTCCACGATCGAGACAACTTTGTTTCCATATTTCCAGGAACCTCGGTGTATGTAGATGAGCAGCAGGTACTACTCTTTCCCTCAGCCCTCTAGGAATAACTTTATGTTCAATGTGGGACTTCAATGAGGAAATGTCCCATTTCCTATTAAGGAATTTTATAGTTAATTTTTTATTGATTCTTAAACAGTTTTTTAAGAGTCTCATCATGGTTGGATGCAGCTGGAGTTTCACTAGAAAAACGCAGACTGTATCTCTAAGTCAATCTCATCCGCCAGTACATACGCCATTGCTCCCGGGAAGGGGAGGAGGAGGGAAACCAGGAAAGGAAAGAGGGTCAGGAAGGGCGGAGGGAAAAGGGGGGGGGGAGGGGGGGAAAGGGGGGGAAAAGGGGAAGGAGGAAAAAGGGGGGGGAAAAACAGGGAGGGGGGCCGGGGGGGGAAGGAAGGAGGGAACAAGGATTCAATCACAGGATTTAAAGCAGTTGCTCAACAAGCCAATGTAGATATGTTAAAAACATGGTTATAGAGTCTAATCTTAAACATATGCACTTGGGTGTGCTATTAAAAACCATGGGGTGGATGCCGTTACTGCCTGACACGGAGACTAAGGGTCCAGAAAGGAAGTCAAATCCTACAATGATGCATATGAAAAGAAAGGGGGGAAGGACACCTTAAAGTCGTCCAATAGTAGGTTCTAGGGTGACAAACGGGGGGAGGGAATTCCCTCCCACTGTGGTAATTAATCAGATTAATATGTCTCTCATGTCACCCGTATCATTAATCATGTAACTCAGTGGTATGTAGCTGACTAGCTGTCAAACAGGTTGTTCAATGGACCATAAAGCATATGTAAGAAAGGGAAGGAAGGGGTCAAGAGGAGATCCCCCCAAAAAAAGATGGTCCGCTCAAGAACAAACATGTTGAACCTACAAAAACTTTATTGTGTCACAATGTGTAGAAACATAATCCAACAACCATGTATATTTAAAAATAGGGCAGATCAAAGTCCTATTATGTGCTGGTGGCCACCACAGACATTACACATATATCTCATGCATCCATGCACTCACACTCATCAATTAAAGTCACTAGAGACCCGGGTCTATACTATTTCACTGGAATTCCAGAGCTGGATTGGCTACATGAGTGGGTAGACTAGGTCCTTGTAGGTAAAGTGCAAGTGCTGATACACAACAAAAAGTCCCCTCGGATGTGAACCAATGGCTGGTTAGACATATGTATGTGTCATTCAACCAGAGCCAAGGAAGGAAACGGTGTCCTGATTGTGTGGTGAACAATTGCAACTCAAGCAACCTCACATAGAGGGCTTTTAAGGATGGACGGAAAATGGCCATAAACAAAATGCCTCATGAATGTGAGGGTACATTTTAGCTCACCGTCTGACGTCTTCAGTGAAGAAGGAGTAGAGCCCAAGGGAGTTGCTGATGGCCGCGTTCGTGTGGGTTTGAAAACACGTTCATGCGGTGTTAGCTTGTTGTGGGCATGAGCGGGTTACTTCCGGGTATCCTCCGGTAGAAGGTAAGGTGAGACACAAGGGTCAAGATTGTTAGTGTCTCATATCCAATGGTATAAGCAATCCGGAGAGACGCTCGGCGTCCGTGTTCACCGCAGAGGTTTCACCTGATATCCCAAATCTTGATTGATCCGATCAGGATCGTTAGGGATGTTCACATCCAATTTGGAAGGATATTGTAGTTAGAGTGTGAGAGTCTGTGTGCCACCTGCACATGGGTCAAATGCTGAGCGCTTTCGCTTGTTGCCAAGCTTCTTCAGAGCTAATGTGGTATCAGTAGCTGGATGTTTAAATAGCCAGAAGGCTAGTGTTCAATTTCCTGTCTTCATAATTAACACCTGAATACCATAGCTTGACCATAATTGCAATCACCAAAAATGTGCCAATCACACCCATACATACATCTATTTAGACAAAACCATTGAGGGTAGTGGATACATAAAGATTCAATCTGATTGACTTGTGTATGTGGTCAGATTTGAATATTGCATCTCTTACCATCATGAAATAACGGAAAAAGGGCTTGTCAAGCAATTGCTATCAATACATAAAAGCCAATTGAGGAATGCTGCATTCCCAAAAACAAACCGTGCATATATAACCATATACTAAATAATAATAATAAGATAGTCAAAATAGTGATATATGGAAGCAAAAGGGAACAGTCTATTGTTCCGAATTAAATTGCAACACATATCAACATCCTGACAATAAACAGAGATGTCCCAATAGTTGATCAAAAATTGCATGGCATACACACACGGAATGAAAATAATGAGTATGAATATATGCAACCAACCATCGCTTTGGCCAGATTAAATGGCAGCTCACGTCCCATGTATTGTCATCCACACACGGGATAAAAACATGTTACCAGTGAGATTGCCTGTGAAGTCGCATGAGACAACTTAGTACAAAGTGATTCCGGATAGTCCGGATATGTAGTTACATATAGGCTTTACACTGGTATTACCCGCACATGGAACAGCAGAATAATCTGTTGTACAGATTATGATTTAAAATATGAAAGTTTCATAATCTGGGGGCAGTGCGGCTTCAATTCAATCAGTTGGTTGGTAGCCAAATGATCGAGGCAAGCTGGGATGGAATGAGGTCATGGGCCACTGTCTCGCATAGGTTGCGTCTCACATGTCACTCGCTAATATTCGTGTAGAGAGCAGAGACATGGTCGTGAGCAACACTACACACAGTCAATTTTTTTTAAAGGCTGCCCATTATGGGCAGGAGAAGATGTGGATCCTCGGTTAGAACCAGTCTATTTTCGGATGGGAACATTTAGATTGTGAATATTTAAGTCATTGTTCCAAAAATGGAGATAAATTAAATTCATTGTTCAATCCAAAAGGCTGCATGCTGTTTAAATAGAAGATCCACATCTTCTCCTTCTGGCATAAGATCTTATCAAAATCTCCACGTCTATGGGGCAAATTAAGCTTGTATATACCCTTAACCCTAAGGCCATCCGGTTTACCTTCATGTTTGTCAAGAAAGTGCAATGATAGTGGCCGGTCATCATCCTTGTTGATAATACTTTGGATGTGTTCGCCAGTTCTGACTTTTAGCTCTCTTTTGGTCTTGCCAACATAAATAAGGCCACACGGGCAGGTCAACATATAGACTACCCGTGTGGTTGTACAGTTGATAAAATTATTGATTCTAAATTGTCTTTTATTGTCAGAACTGGCGAACACATCCGTCCTATCCACGTGCCTACATATATGGCATCTACCGCAACTGTACATACCCCTAAGGGGTGGAAGGTCAGTAAGCCAGCTGCGTTTTTTAGGGCGGGTGTACTCTGAGTGTACCAAGCGATCCCTTAAATTTGTAGCTCTACGGACAGTGAGCAGAGGTTTTTTGCTGACAAGCTTTCCCAAAATGGGGGCCTCAGATAAAATGTGCCAATGTCGGCCCAGAATTTCTTTGATTTGGTCCCACTGGGTACCAAATTTGGTAATGATTCTAAGGGGAGGGTGGCTTGAGGTTTTTGCTTTTTCTTTAGTAGAGTTCACCAACAAAGACGATCTATTTGTCTGTAGTGCTCTTTTTCTAGCACGTCTGATGTCCGTATGCGAGTAACCCCTATCACGAAACCCACACGAACGCGGCCATCAGCAACTCCCTTGGGCTCTACTCCTTCTTCACTGAAGACGTCAGATGGTGAGCTAAAATGTACCCTCACATTCATGAGGCATTTTGTTTATGGCCATTTTCCGTCCATCCTTAAAAGCCCTCTATGTGAGGTTGCTTGAGTTGCAATTGTTCACCACACAATCAGGACACCGTTTCCTTCCTTGGCTCTGGTTGAATGACACATACATATGTCTAACCAGCCATTGGTTCACATCCGAGGGGACTTTTTGTTGTGTATCAGCACTTGCACTTTACCTACAAGGACCTAGTCTACCCACTCATGTAGCCAATCCAGCTCTGGAATTCCAGTGAAATAGTATAGACCCGGGTCTCTAGTGACTTTAATTGATGAGTGTGAGTGCATGGATGCATGAGATATATGTGTAATGTCTGTGGTGGCCACCAGCACATAATAGGACTTTGATCTGCCCTATTTTTAAATATACATGGTTGTTGGATTATGTTTCTACACATTGTGACACAATAAAGTTTTTGTAGGTTCAACTGTTTGTTCTTGAGCGGACCATCTTTTTTTGGGGGGATCTCCTCTTGACCCCTTCCTTCCCTTTCTTACATATGCTTTATGGTCCATTGAACAACCGTTTGACAGCTAGTCAGCTACATACCACTGAGTTACATGATTAATGATACGGGTGACATGAGAGACATATTAATCTGATTAGTTACCACAGTGGGAGGGAATTCCCCTCCCCCCGTTTGTCACCCTAGAACCTACTATTGGACGACTTTAAGGTGTCCTTCCCCCCTTTCTTTTCATATGCATCATTGTAGGATTTGACTTCCTTTCTGGACCCTTAGTCTCCGTGTCAGGCAGTAACGGCATCCACCCCATGGTTTTTAATAGCACACCCAAGTGCATATGTTTAAGATTAGACTCTATAACCATGTTTTTAACATATCTACATTGGCTTGTTGAGCAACTGCTTTAAATCCTGTGATTGAATCCTTGTTCCCTCCTTCCTTCCCCCCCCCCCCCGGCCCCTCTCCCTGTTTTCCCCCCCCTTTTTCCTCCTTCCCCTTTCCCCCCCCCCCTTTCCCCCCCCTTTCCCCCCCCCTCCCCCCCCCTTTTCCCTCCGCCCTTCCTGACCTCTTTCCTTTCCTGGTTTCCCTCCTCCTCCCCTTCCCGGGAGCAATGGCGTATGTACTGGCGGATGAGATTGACTTAGAGATACAGTCTGCGTTTTCTAGTGAAACTCCAGCTGCATCCAACCATGATGAGACTCTTAAAAAACTGTTTAAGAATCATAAAAAATTAACTATAAAATTCCTTAATAGGAAATGGGACATTTCCTCATTGAAGTCCCACATTGAACATAAAGTTATTCCTAGAGGGCTGAGGGAAAGAGTAGTACCTGCTGCTCATCTACATACACCGAGGTTCCTGGAAATATGGAAACAAAGTTGTCTCGATCGTGGACTAGCAGTTCTGCACATGATTATCAATGAAGAACAAATACAATTGGATGACCTCAAAAAAGAGATCGATATCAGTGCACAGCTGCTAGAGCCATATAAAAATGATCAGGATTTCAACAAATACAATGACTCGCTCAAGAAGGAGGTTGAAAAGACACAAAAAACCCTTAAAATCACTAAACAAGAGAAATTTAAGCAAAACCTTTTAGATTGGGAGAAAGGAGATATCTTTGACCCCACAGTACCTCGAGGGAGGAGTAGATCACGCAAGGGCAGGAGAAATCGATCAGGTACATCTAGACCTAGATATACATCTACTGACAGTGACCCTGAACAACCAGAGAAAACCGTGGCTTTTTTAGATCAGGAAGGGGACACCATCCCCAGGACAGGCACCCAACCAACCACATCCATGACCAAGACCCAGGCTCAAACCAACAGAGGAAACCGGGGAAAGGGAAAGGAAGGAAGGGAAAATCAAAGGGAACTCAGGTCAGGGCCACGCAAGCTTTAAATAGCGAAGTAAATCAATCTAGTGACCACTCAGAACAAATACAATCTGATCTGAAGGTTGTTAACCTATCAGATTTCCCCCTAAATCACCACCACATCTCACTGCTGCAAAAAGGCCTAACATTCTCCCCCACTACAACGATGAGCGAATTTGAGGTCTTCAAAGATATCAATTTGTTCTTGAGGAAATTAATTTTTAGGTACTGGCATGCAAAGAGGGACACCCAAGATATAGACACGGACCAACTAGACAAACAAGAGCGCGACTCTCTCGAAGCCCTAATAGCCCTCCTTGATGAAAATCAACAGTGGAACTCAGAAGGGGAAGCCACCCAAGTGTCGCCTAGCTGCCCCCGCCCATCCCAACTGACGATTAAATCCCAAAAAATGCCCCCCCTGTCCAAACATAGACATATCCAGCTCTTTTTGGAACAAGTAAAAAGGGACCTCATGGGGGTCAATTGGGAATATAAAGGATATGACAATCTTAGCCGGGAAGAGAGAAGGGCCCTACGGGAATTAGAAAATGCAAAGGATATTGTTATTAAAGCAAGCGATAAGGGAGGCAACACGGTCCTTATGTCACATACTCTATATGAGGAGCAAACCATGCGCCTTCTCCGTGATGGATCTACATATCTACGTCTACACCAGAACCCTTTTCCCCAAATGATATCAGACTTAAACTTTAAACTTGAACTAGCCCTTGAAGCAGGTCTAATTACCAAAAGGGAACTCGAATACCTCAGAGTCAGTGAATTCAACATCCCTACCCTATATACAATTCCTAAACTACATAAGTCCATTACCGACCCCCCGGGGAGACCAATTGTATCAGCTGTAAAGGGTCCCTCGAGAGGGTCGGTAAGTACGTGGACGCACTGATTAAAGAACTTGTACATGAACTACCATCATATGTTCAGGACACACGGGATGTTTTGGGGCACCTGGAAGACATATCGATACCCAAAGGTATGTTACTGGTCGGAATTGACGTGGCGTCGTTATACACGTCAATTCCGCACAGATGGGGACTAGCAGCGACACAATTCTTTTTGGAAAATAAATTTCCGTCATTAGCAGGCCAAAATGAATTTATCATTGAACTATTGCAATTTATGTTAGAAAACAACTATTTCCAATTTCTTGGGATATATTACAAACAAATTAGGGGCACATCGATGGGTGCCCCATGGGCCCCATCATATGCATGCCTGCACCTTGGCTTTTGGGAGTCTGAGTGTGTGTACCCCTCGTCGATGTACCTCAGCCACTGTCGTTTGTGGCTGAGGTACATCGATGACGTGATCATGATTTGGGACGGCCTGCCATCTGAATTGACACAATTCATTAATGAACTTAATGACAACGACCGTAATATTAGGTTAACATACACGTATGACACCAATGAATTGTCATTTCTGGACCTTACGGTGTTTGTCAGGGATGATAAGTTACATACAAAAACCTTTCGAAAAGACACAGCGGCAAACACTTTACTGCTAGCGTCCAGCCACCATCCCGCATCTCTGAAACGGGGTATCCCCGTGGGACAGTTCCTCCGCGCAAGAAGGAACTGTTCAGAGGATGGGGATTTCCACAGGGAAATGTATGACCTACATGGGAGGTTTCGTGATAGGGGTTACTCGCATACGGACATCAGACATGCTAGAAAAAGAGCACTACAGACAAATAGATCGTCTTTGTTGGTGAACTCTACTAAAGAAAAAGCAAAAACCTCAAGCCACCCTCCCCTTAGAATCATTACCAAATTTGGTACCCAGTGGGACCAAATCAAAGAAATTCTGGGCCGACATTGGCACATTTTATCTGAGGCCCCCATTTTGGGAAAGCTTGTCAGCAAAAAACCTCTGCTCACTGCCCGTAGAGCTACAAATTTAAGGGATCGCTTGGTACACTCAGAGTACACCCGCCCTAAAAAACGCAGCTGGCTTACTGACCTTCCACCCCTTAGGGGTATGTACAGTTGCGGTAGATGCCATATATGTAGGCACGTGGATAGGACGGATGTGTTCGCCAGTTCTGACAATAAAAGACAATTTAGAATCAATAATTTTATCAACTGTACAACCACACGGGTAGTCTATATGTTGACCTGCCCGTGTGGCCTTATTTATGTTGGCAAGACCAAAAGAGAGCTAAAAGTCAGAACTGGCGAACACATCCAAAGTATTATCAACAAGGATGATGACCGGCCACTATCATTGCACTTTCTTGACAAACATGAAGGTAAACCGGATGGCCTTAGGGTTAAGGGTATATACAAGCTTAATTTGCCCCATAGACGTGGAGATTTTGATAAGATCTTATGCCAGAAGGAGAAGATGTGGATCTTCTATTTAAACAGCATGCAGCCTTTTGGATTGAACAATGAATTTAATTTATCTCCATTTTTGGAACAATGACTTAAATATTCACAATCTAAATGTTCCCATCCGAAAATTGACTGGTTCTAACCGAGGATCCACATCTTCTCCTGCCCATAATGGGCAGCCTTTAAAGAAAATTGACTGTGTGTAGTGTTGCTCACGACCATGTCTCTGCTCTCTACACGAATATTAGCGAGTGACATGTGAGACGCAACCTATGCGAGACAGTGGCCCATGACCTCATTCCATCCCAGCTTGCCTCGATCATTTGGCTACCAACCAACTGATTGAATTGAAGCCGCACTGCCCCCAGATAATGAAACTTTCATATTTTAAATCATAATCTGTACAACAGATTATTCTGCTGTTCCATGTGCGGGTAATACCAGTGTAAAGCCTATATGTAACTACATATCCGGACTATCCGGAATCACTTTGTACTAAGTTGTCTCATGCGACTTCACAGGCAATCTCACTGGTAACAATGTTTTTATCCCGTGTGTGGATGACAATACATGGGACGTGAGCTGCCATTTAATCTGGCCAAAGCGATGGTTGGTTGCATATATTCATACTCATTATTTTCATTCCGTGTGTGTATGCCATGCAATTTTTGATCAACTATTGGGACATCTCTGTTTATTGTCAGGATGTTGATATGTGTTGCAATTTAATTCGGAACAATAGACTGTTCCCTTTTGCTTCCATATATCACTATTTTGACTATCTTATTATTATTATTATTATTTAGTATATGGTTATATATGCACGGTTTGTTTTTGGGAATGCAGCATTCCTCAATTGGCTTTTATGTATTGATAGCAGTTGCTTGACAAGCCCTTTTTCCGTTATTTCATGATGGTAAGAGATGCAATATTCAAATCTGACCACATACACAAGTCAATCAGATTGAATCTTTATGTATCCACTACCCTCAATGGTTTTGTCTAAATAGATGTATGTATGGGTGTGATTGGCACATTTTTGGTGATTGCAATTATGGTCAAGCTATGGTATTCAGGTGTTAATTATGAAGACAGGAAATTGAACACTAGCCTTCTGGCTATTTAAACATCCAGCTACTGATACCACATTAGCTCTGAAGAAGCTTGGCAACAAGCGAAAGCGCTCAGCATTTGACCCATGTGCAGGTGGCACACAGACTCTCACACTCTAACTACAATATCCTTCCAAATTGGATGTGAACATCCCTAACGATCCTGATCGGATCAATCAAGATTTGGGATATCAGGTGAAACCTCTGCGGTGAACACGGACGCCGAGCGTCTCTCCGGATTGCTTATACCATTGGATATGAGACACTAACAATCTTGACCCTTGTGTCTCACCTTACCTTCTACCGGAGGATACCCGGAAGTAACCCGCTCATGCCCACAACAAGCTAACACCGCATGAACGTGTTTTCAAACCCACACGAACGCGGCCATCAGCAACTCCCTTGGGCTCTACTCCTTCTTCACTGAAGACGTCAGACGGTGAGCTAAAATGTACCCTCACATTCATGAGGCATTTTGTTTATGGCCATTTTCCGTCCATCCTTAAAAGCCCTCTATGTGAGGTTGCTTGAGTTGCAATTGTTCACCACACAATCAGGACACCGTTTCCTTCCTTGGCTCTGGTTGAATGACACATACATATGTCTAACCAGCCATTGGTTCACATCCGAGGGGACTTTTTGTTGTGTATCAGCACTTGCACTTTACCTACAAGGACCTAGTCTACCCACTCATGTAGCCAATCCAGCTCTGGAATTCCAGTGAAATAGTATAGACCCGGGTCTCTAGTGACTTTAATTGATGAGTGTGAGTGCATGGATGCATGAGATATATGTGTAATGTCTGTGGTGGCCACCAGCACATAATAGGACTTTGATCTGCCCTATTTTTAAATATACATGGTTGTTGGATTATGTTTCTACACATTGTGACACAATAAAGTTTTTGTAGGTTCAACTGTTTGTTCTTGAGCGGACCATCTTTTTTTGGGGGGATCTCCTCTTGACCCCTTCCTTCCCTTTCTTACATATGCTTTATGGTCCATTGAACAACCGTTTGACAGCTAGTCAGCTACATACCACTGAGTTACATGATTAATGATACGGGTGACATGAGAGACATATTAATCTGATTAATTACCACAGTGGGAGGGAATTCCCCTCCCCCCGTTTGTCACCCTAGAACCTACTATTGGACGACTTTAAGGTGTCCTTCCCCCCCTTTCTTTTCAAGAAGCTTCCAGTGCAGGATTTTAATACTCAGCTAACAGGTTATGCGCCCAGCGCACCCAGCATACCCAGCAGCACCCAGGCACTGGAGAGGGAATTCTGCAACTCAGTGAGTACTATATGCAAACTATTGAAAGCTGGCAAGTGGTTCAGATAGTTTGCAATAGCAAAGCTGAACAATGCCAATTACCAGCTATGGAAGTTCAAGCTAGAAATTATTCTTGGCAAGGTAGACTTGTGGCAAGTGCTGAATACAGACAGACCCACAACCGTAAAGACAGAGGACTGGGTCAGGAAGGATAGACAGTCAATAACGACTATAAGCTTGCTAGTGAAAGATGACCAGTTTTTCCACATAAGAACAGAGAAAACGGGCAAAGGTATGTGGACTTCATTACAAAAATTGCATGAGCGCTTAAGCCTCAACAGTAAGCTGTTTCTATTAAAAAAGTTGTATAAGATGAGACTAGAAGAAGGCCAGAATATGTGTGTGTAAGGGCTTACCTTGGTTGAAGTCCATAGTGCGATGATGTATGCTCACCCTTGCAAATACACACAGCCCACGGTAACTAGGTAAAAGGCTACCTGGGCTGTGAATCTGAGCACGGGGGCTTGACAGGGAATTTACCAAAGGATTGTTAAGGTGAAGCCGTAGTCAGGGATTCCAGAAGTCAGAATTAACGATGAACAGAGCCAGGGTCAGAAGCCGGGGTCAGTCTTGGAACACTGAAACTTGAAAATAAGAACACCGGAAAATAGGAACCTTTGGCAATACAAGTGACAATGAACTGACACAGCCCTCAGGGTGAGGCAGTGTTTTATACCCAGCTGATTTGATAAACTACCTCAGCTGAACCAGGAGTGACAGGTGCTAATTGCAAAGCAAGATCCAGAGCATAGCCCTCAGTCCTTTTTTTTTATTTTGATGAGAGCCCATCACCAGAAACGCCAATCCCTGAAAGCTGTGAAGTTCATATGTCTAGCATACCAGAAGAAAAGGTAGACCAAAGCGAACCTGGGCAGGAGTCAGAACAAGAGTTGGAACTCACAATGCCTAATTCAAGTTCCCCACCAGATCCAGCTGAACTGCCTGAAATCAGAAGATCCACTCGAACCCCAAAGGGAATACCACCCTGCAAGCTGTCATACACTGTCAAAACACACAGCATACTTGAACCAACACTTTTTCTGAAAACAGTAGAATGATGGGCTTTACCAAAAAGCTGTAATTTTGGTTTGTCTGTCCACATCACTTTCTCCCAAAAGGATTTTAGTTTCTTTAGGTAAGTTTTGGCAAACTCCAATCTGGCTTTTTTAGCGCCCCTTTTCATTCAGATGGCGACGTATAGTGCGAGCTGAGATAGTTGTACGCTGTGCCTGAAGGTCAGCTTGAATTTGTCTGGAAGTTGATCGAGGTTCTTTATTCACCATTCAAACAATCCTTTGCTGCAATCTTTGATCTTTTTTTCTCTTTTGCCCATGTCCAGGGAGATTAGCTACAGTGCCATGGGCTGTAAACTTCCTTACAATGTTGCGCAGAGTGGACACAGGAACATTAAGATCTCTGGAGATGTACTTGTAACCTTGAGATTGTTCATGCTTTTCCACAATTTTTGTTCTCAAATCCGCAGATAATTATTTGCTGCACTTTCTCTTCTCCATGCTCTGTGTGGCATACAGAGACACACAACAGAAAGGTTGAGTACATTTTCACCATTTTTCACCATTTTAACTGGTTAAAATGGTGACATTTCTATATTTCTATAATTTCTATATTGTCAGCACCTGTTAATTGATGTGCGTTTAATTACAAATTACAGGAGCATCACACATTTGGAATGCCAAAAATTGTGTCCAGTTCATTTTTGGAGTTTTGTGTGAAATGCCTCCGATTTGGCATTTTGTTTCTCCACTTTTTTTGTGTCATACCAACACAAACAAAAAAGTAAACATGAAAATGCCTAAACCTTTGTGATTGCAACAATTTTCTGGGCAAAGTGGTTCATTATTTGAAAGAAATGCAATATTTTTGGCCATGACTGTGTGTGTGTGTGTGTGTGTGTGTATATATATATATATATATATATATATATATATATATATATATATATATATATATATATATATATATATATATATATATATATATATATATATATATATATATATATATATATATATATATATATATATATATATATATATATATATATATATATATATATATATATATATATTTTAAGCAGTAGATACTTACATAAACCTGTATAGTTGGATTGCCTAAGGTGTAGGGAGATGGATGGAATATGCACCGATCACTGTGGCAATTTGAAATTTTTGCCAATTATGAGATGGGATATTTGCAAAATACAAACCTACTGACAGTCTGTTAGCTGGGTGCTAAAACGTATGCAGAATTAACTTATTGTGAAAGGCTTTTAGGACAGGGAAATCAATAAGCTGCCAACTCCCAAAATCTTAAGCTGCCACCAAACACTAAACAAATTTCCAACCAAGCCAGTGGTTGAAGGAAGCTGCATGGATGCAGTACTGGAATGGCGGTTGATATGTTTTTAATGTAAAGACAACATTAAAGCAGACGTAGAGTCAAAAAGTGACATTAGGTTAGCATGGCCTTCATGTTATCCACTGTCCATAAACCCTTAAAATTGCCGAAAGATATTTTCCTATCACTGAAGTGCTCTCTATCTGGATATAATAGGATAACTTTGTGGCTAGCAGTCTGGGAAGAGAGGCAAATCCGTTAGATGCCTTCTCAGGGTGAGGCATCCAATCACAGCTCTGTATCATACATTTCTGGTTCCTTTATCAGTTGTGTTCAGAAAGGCCCAGTGGGAATCACTCGCAAAAGAAAAACTTAATGATCACCTATACAGGTTCATCACCACAGACCAGCAAGCCAATATGGTCTCTAATGACATACACAACAAATGTATTCACTTATCGCACAGTAAAGCCCCAGAAGTGCCACCAATCAATGCCCATGAGTGCCACCAATCAGTGCCCATCAGTGGCACAAATTAGTGCCCATGAGTGACACAAATCAGTACCCATTACTGGTGCCAGTCAGTGCTGCCTTTTAGTGCCCATCAGTGCCTGCTCATTAGTGCTGCCCATCAATTCCCATCAGTGCTGCCCATCAATTCCCATTAGTGCTGCCCATCAATTTCCATCAGTGCTGCCCATCAATTCCCATATCAGTGCTTATCAGTGCTGCCCATCAGTGCCACCTATCCGTGCTGCCTATCAGTGCCCACCAGTGTCACCTATCAGTGCCCATCAGTAAAACCTATCAGTGCTCATCAGTGCCGCCTATCAGTGCCACCTATCAGTGCCCATCAGTGCAGCATAATAGTGCCCCCTCATCAGTGCCACCTAATCAGTGCCCATAAGGGCCGCCTCATCGGTGCCCATAAGTGCCACCTCATCAGTGCCCATAAGTGCCACCTCATCAGTGCCAATCAGTGCCCCCTCCTCAGCGCACATCAGTGAAGGAGAAAATGTACTTATTTACATTGTTTACTGACAGAAACTAAAATCTTTTTTTTTTCCGTCTTTTTTCTGTTTTTTAGTAAAAAATAAAAAACTCAGCAGTGATTAAATACCATCAAAAGAAAGCTCTGTTTGTGTGAAGAAAATGATTAAAAATGTATTTGGGTACAGTGTTGCATGGCCGCGCAATTGTCATTCAAAGTGTGACAGTGCTGAAACCTGAAAAATGGCCTGGGCAGGAAGGGGGTGAAAGTGCCCTGTATTGAGTTGGTTAAGGCCTCATTCACACAGGCAGCCAGGGGGCAGTAAAAACAGAAGGTTGATCTGCATTGTCCCCCCCCCAACCAATCACCTAAATTGTGCAATGGCGGCAGTAGGGGGTAGTACATATTGCCAAGGTCGCCATGCTTTGCTTCACAGCATGGCAAAAATGATGCAGTATGTTGCAATGAGGTTTTATTTCCCTTAAGATTTTAGGTGTGCTGTTAAAACTGCATAAGTGTGAAAAAATGTGCTAATGGTACATTTCTACATAAGTAAAAAATGAATGCAAATACATGAATGCTCATGCCACTTGTGAACAAAGGTCTTAGCACTGCCTAATATTTTCTTCGTACATATTTTTACTGAAAATACTGTCTAAATCAGCTACTTAGGCTTTATTTTTCCATCTTCAACAGGGCTGGATACCTCAATCAATAACAGAACGGGTCTTGTCCCAGACCCAGGCCGATTTTATCTCACACCTGAGGAGGCACCTGTCTTCATTAGAGAAGATCTAAGATGTACCTTATTTTATTATATGTATGATGGTTATATGAAGTTTAGCTATTAGAGGTATAATGCATATCACAATGTAGCTAGCTTCAGAATGAGTTTTATTGTTGAGAAAATATGACAGATTAGCAATAAAAGGAAAAAACAATATTCATATAAATGTATCTTTCATGCTTACCGCCTTATTTATTAACTAAGGAACATGTAAACAGTGCCATAACCTAGAGCAGCAGTTCCCAACCTTTTTGGCACCAGGGACCAGAAAATTTTGCCAGGGGGTGGGGGGTTATGGGGGGGTTATTCACTGAGTCTGTCCTCAGCCCCTCTTTACAGCACAGCCCCCCCCCCTTTATATCAGTGTCCTCAGCCCCTCTTTACAGCACAGCCCCCCCCCTTTTATACCAGTGTCCTCAGTTCCTCTTTACATCACAACACATTACAGTGAAGTCCCCCTTTACAGTGCAGTTTCCTTAACATTAATGTAACATGGACTGCTCTGTAAAAAGGCTGTGATGTAAAGGGGACTGCACTGTAAAGGGGGCACTGTGATATAAAGGGGACTGTACTGTAAAGGGGCACTGCACTGTAAAGGGGCACTGTGATGATTACAGTGCCCCTTAACAGTGCATTCCCCTTAATATTACTGTGCCCCAGCAATCACAGTCCCCCTGCAGTCTGCCCCCCTCCCTCTTTCCTCTCTAACTTCACACTTCCCCATTCCAATCTCTGCCTCTCCTGCACAGTACTCCTACCTTTGGCAGGGCAGAGGTTGTGATCAGTTTGTGTGCCCTCTCCTGGTTCCCCTGCCCCCCCTGATGATGTCATCCTATCAGCAGGGCGGGAGGAGCTCTCCAATACGATCTGCAGTTTCTCCTGCCCCTGCTCTGTTGATAGGATGTCATCCTCGGTCAGGTGAGCGGAGAATCCGGGAGAGGAGGCACAGGCATGGCCATACAGCAGGAGGTGAGTGGCAACAGCAGTCTGGGATAGCCCTGTGTGGACCACGGTCGCTTCTCATCTCTTGCTGTGTGGCCAGTCATCAAAAGCCATGGACCAGCACCGGTCCACGACCTGGGGGTTGGGTACCCCTGACCTAGAGCAATGAGGTTGATGTGGGTCAGAGCATCTCTCTGGGGGCTATTTAAGAACCCACAATGAGGCTAATACAAATTACATTCTGTGCACACAGCTGCAAAACTGAGAAACATTGTTCCTGTCTTCACAGCTTGTTTTTACATTTGAACCAAAAATGTCATTAGCTATTTCACACCAAGGGGGTGCTAGAATGTAAAGAACTAATAGGTGGCAAAAATAAGTCATTTTTTTTAGCATTTTCTAAAGGAGCCCCCAGGAACGCACACAAATAATTTCCATTCTACATACTGTGGCCCAAGGTGACTAAAATGTGAAGTGCACTCCAATACATGTTGGAGATGCCAGCAGGACTCTGGATCAACGCTCTGTATAGGGTGGGAAAACACCTGTTTCTCTCCCTATTGGAGAAATATTATTAAAGGCTTGTTGAACTAAATCAAAGAGACAGAAACTGATTTCTCCCCAGCTACCTACTTACTACATGTCTCCAACCTCTCTCTCAAAAATGTTAAATCTTCACTAGCCTTACATCTTCCTTATGCAGCTAAAAACATAATTCATATAAATTTGAATTCCTCTTTTCCACCCTCCATAATAGAATGGCTTCACAAGGCCATTGCAACAGATTACAGCATCTCCTTTAACAAACACAAACTTGATGGGTCACCTTCAAATTCCTAAATACAGGGGTAGTTTACAGAACACACACCCAACTTAACCCGTATATTGATCTGACATTTGAAAACCACTGAAGACCAGGTTGATGATCATTGTTTGTGTTTTGTTGATGAATTTAGGTGACCCCTGTCCTTCGATAACAGATGACCTCCCCCCTCTAATTCCTCACTATAATCTTCTATACTGAGATCCCTCAAGTCTATACTATTCCCTTCTTTTTTTTTCTCTTCTCTATTTCGAATCCAATGTTTGCACATTTCTTTCATATAGGCAGGCACATGGTTTAGCTGTATTTTAGCTTAGATACTAGACATACAATTCTGGTGCTCAACGTTGGATAAAAACTTTCCATACAGTGGTCATATATCTCAGGTACTATAGCTCCTGAATAGTTACATCAGAATTTCTCTTTTGAATTCTCTTCTGACTGAAGATCAGGGCTAGTAAAAAATCCCCACTTGTACATGCCCTACTCATAGATATTTCTTTAGTAAGTAATATGCTAGGACAGTGGTTCCCAACTCCTGTCCTCAGGTCCCACTAACAGGCCAGGTTTACAAGATAACCGAAATACATCACAGGTAATATCATTTGCTGCTCAGTGATTGCAGTATTCTAGTCTGCATCTCCCTAAGGTAATACTTAAAGTCTGGCCTGTTAGTGGGTCCTGAGGACAAGAGTTGAGAACCACTGTGCTAGGACATTGGAAAATGTGCTTAGGTACCCATATGGAAACCATGTTAATCTTTGTAAAAAAAAATGTGCAAATAAATGTGAAGTCCACCTGTGTTCACATTAAACATCCAATCATAAAAAGGTACATTTTCCCCCAAAAAATGTATAGGAGCACCTGATGGGCAAAATCCTCACAGTGATTACATCATTGATACCTTAATACTATATACAACAATGTTCCTGCTGTACAAAAGTCCACCTGTGTGAAGTCCACCTGTGTTCACATTAAACATCCAATCATAAAAAGGTAAATTTTCCCCCAAAAAATGTATAGGAGCACCTGATGGGCAAAATCCTCACAGTGATTACATCATTGATACCTTAATACTATACACAACAATGTTCCTGCTGTACAAAACTTAGAGGTGTATTGCTGGCAAATAGTCTATATGGTGATTGATAAGTTGTCTTCCAGACTTGGGCCCTGGACAGGGTAAGATAGTTCCACACCCAGAAAAGCCGGCTGTGGTCTTCCTGTCTCTTTATGGTTGGTGGAGACTATGAGTGGGTTGCAAAAAGCCTTTTAAGCCAGACTAAATATTCGCTGTTGTAGGTGCTTTTCCTTCAGGGGGTCCTGGGAGAACTGTACTGAGCTAGAGGAGCAGCTGCAGCAGTCCTGTCTCTGGAATGATATGCAGGGAGTCATGAGCAGGATGCATAGAGCCTTTTCAAAGTCAAAGCCCTCTGAGTGAGTACTAATGACCCTGGGAAGGAGAGAGACAAAAGGGAAGTTGGCTTGGGAGTGATGTGTAATATGATGCATAATGACCGCTATGGTGCATCCACATGTATGACTGCCAAACGACCCCAGATAGTATGTCTGTGATGTGTCAATGCCATCTTCTGAACAAAAGTAAAGTGCAGAAACTATACCATTTGTGTGGACATTCCTTTCTTCTAAATATAAAGGCTAATGGCCAAAGATGTCATGGGAAGGCCTCTGGCAAGGAGATGGGCACAAGATGGTGGAAGTAAAGGGGCTACCAACAGGTGAGTTGTTGTCCTATCATAGGAGAAGCGGGGCAGTGACTTGTACCATTTGATGCCAGTCATCGGCCAATCACAAGCCCCCAGGTTAACAGAAGATTTAGTTCATTCATTCAAAAAGATATTGAAAAATTAGATTGTAGTATGTGTGGCCAGACTAATGCTGAACACATTCTGCAAAGTTTATTTTCTTTTTAAGATATTGTTGGATATTTATTTTTTTGGGCCATTTTCCTAACTTTGTAGATTCGCAATGTACTACACAAGTAAACTTGAGTGCATCAATATAATGGATTAAAAAAATGTAATGTATGTGTGATGTCTTTGTTAAATACAAAGGCACAAGAGGCTAGCATACAATAAATTACTTGAGATTTAGAGTTGGATATTGCAGGTGTGAGTTTGGAAAACATGGTGAAGTCAAAGAGCTTTTTCACACTTGACTAAATTTCTAATGCTTAACAAACACTCCTTTAGCGTTAGTATGGACGTTAGACTTGCATTAATAAGCTTTAGTATGGGCATTAGACTGGCATTTTACAAGCGTTAATGATGAGTTAAAAATTCTCCCCAAATGCCCAAATGGGCAGTTTTGAAGCGTTTGACGAGCGTTAAAACTGCTCCACAAATGCCTATTCCATTATAGTAAATTAACTAATCTTAACGCCACACAAACTGCACTGCTACTACCTGGCAAAGTGTTACTACAGAATTAAATAATAAAATAAATAAGTGGCGCTGACTCAAAAATGTGTATACACTAAAATATTAATACTAGAAACGTGCTAAAGCTAAGGAGTTATTTTTAGCTTTAGCACGTTTCTAGTATTAATATTTTAGTGTATACACATTTTTGAGTCAGCGCCACTTATTTATTTTATTATTTGATACTTTGTGTAGGAACACTTTTCTATGTTGGCAGCTTCTCATTTAGTCAATTAGAGCTAGCCTAGGTTTGCACATTAGTTTTTTCTTTTAATGTTACCATAGACTTAACTCCTGACTCAACATGAGGCTTCAAATTTGAAGCAAAGCTAATTCTTCATGTTTTGATAGTGTGAACAGCACTGTGTGCTGTCTATTGTATCTTGTGCATAGGCGTTTGAGTCGTGTTTTTAACGCCTCTCAAACGCCTGCTTTTAATGTTAGTGTGAACTTAGCCTAATGCTGGCCAGGCATGTTAATAACTGATTGTACAATCTCTTTTTTATATTTATGAAAACAATGTAATATAAGGTGCTATATTAATTACCCATTCACTTTAATACAAATAGAAAAACTCTTGACTACATAGATGCTGGGAGATTTTAAGAAGATTGTACCATGAGTTTGTACCATGAATGGTCAGCTTTGGAGAATTTTGTATTACATTTGCTATACATGTTACAATCTGATTGCACAACCTTCTGAGTTTAGATAGAATTGTACATAAATCTAAGGTTGTGTGGGTTCACAGGAGATCCAATAAATTAGTAAATTTTGGACAGTGTTGTATTATTTGGATAATTTTTATTTAGACGTAAGTAGAATTTAATTTACCAACAAATATGTAGTAAAAGGTTTTACCTGATGAGATGTAAATAGTTTAATGTCCATAGTCTGGCCACCGGTGCACTTTAACATTGCAATACCAACATCTTTAATAATGATTGATATATTGACTCAACATGGACACAAAATGTTGTATTCAGTTTATTTAAGGGGATTTTATTAGTAAGTATGCATTCAAATGATATTTAGAGAAATTAATCAATTCTCATGCACGGTAAGATATGCAGTACAGGAAAATAAGATAAGCTTTGTTTATCATAACTTTCCCAGAATAGGTGGGACCTTGGTTCTGCCATCTAATCAAAGCTTCTAACATTTCCATGTTATATATGAACTAATTGCCTTCTCAAGTAACATCAGACAATGAGTTAACTACGGTAATCAGTGAACTGTGAATTCCTTCCAGTGTACAATACAGTCAGGAGATGTATAATTGTAATTCACATTTTATAGGATCCATTGCTACCAAATTATCTAGGTAGTGGAAATGACGTCTCTTCTGCCATGACTGTGTGTTTTGCAACATATTCCTCTAAATATATGGAAATGATGCTTGGAAAAAAGGCAGATGTGGCCTGCCTTTTGTCAAGGCAAAAAAAAAACAAGGATGGAGGCAAGTAGAAGACTTATTAGGTTGGACAGCTAGGTGCTCAGAGCAAGTAAGGATAGCCCCTTGAGTGTTCAAATGTAATAATTCCAATGGTCACTTTAAAGACATAAGTATGATCAAGGCAAAGATCACAAGATTTCATTTAAAACCAATGGAACCTTGTGTTTTCAATATTTTGTATGTGGAAAATATCACTCACTCAAAGAGTTTCCACGTTTGGATTGTCATAGAAATTCCCATGGTATCTCTGTGACTTTGTTAGCATTTCCTGTACTGGTGGTGGAACTTAAAACATTTAAATCGAGCTGATCCTGATGTCCCTATATCTCTTTAATGACAGATCACTTAGAATAGTATTCTATTGCTATTTGTGGTCAAAAGAAAACTAATTTAAATTACTTTGCTGCTGCAGGGATATACAAAATGAACAGATCAAGCTACCCCTTGGCCTCATTTGTCCTGCAACTGAAAATACAATTACTAACAAAGCAAAATTACAATGTTAACATGACCCAACAAACACACAAAGAGTAAAATTCAATGTCACTGTACAGAATTCATTTAGTATGTTCGCCTTGCACAGATACACTTAATACATGCAGCACTTTACTGTGAAGCACTCTTCTAGTGACACTGTACAGTTTCCTTCCCAAATGCAACATTTTGAGGGGACACTGCGGAATCTGTGTCCCACTCCACTAGCTCAGCCACAACTTGCCACCCCACTCCTATTGACAATGCAGAACAGCGTCAACTCCCTGTGGATCTACTTCTTTCTCCCTCTCAGCACCTCCAGCCAGGCCCATAGGTTCCCCCGTGCTGTGATATCGTTCCCAGGTGCATGTGGGGCACCGAACGCCAAGGGGTGGATCAGACCACCAACCCCCTCTCCACAAGGGGACACTGTCACCAATGCCTGCACCACCCTTCCACTGACTGGCTGCTACAGCACTCCCACCAGACCTGGTTACTCATAGCAACGACATGTTAGACATCTTCCCAGCAAATCCAGTGTTTGATTAACCCCTTCATAGTCGCTCTCTTACTTCTCCTTTTCATCCCCCTTGAATCTGTTACATGCCATGTGCTTTTGGGTACACCATGTACCTTAATGCACCCCTTTTAATAACTTCAGACCTGGCACTTTGTAACTTAGATAACAAATAATGAAGGTTCTTGCAAATACAGGGTTACCAGTTCACAGTCTTTCTTAGTTTATTGCAGACTCAATTCCACTTCATTCTAACTGACTAGGCTGATTCAGGCTATTTCAGGCTGCCCATGTCTTACCTCTTAAGCAAGGAAGATTCCTCTTATCACAGACCATGTTTTGGCTTCAATACCATGACTGGTTACCCCAAACGGGTGGCCACGTGTTCCTAGAGGAGCTACATCTTGCAGCAGGGCTTCCTGCTAGTTCTCTCTCTAAAGGTTACCTCCCCTTGTATTAATGGGCCACAGAGGCAGGACCATGAACACACGGGAGTTAGCAACCTTAACCAGAGGCGTAGCTTGAGGCTTGTGGGCCCTGATGCAAAAATTGACCTAGCAGCCCCCCCACCCCCAATCTGTGTGCTGATACACCCATCGCACACCAAGATACTCAAAGTGGCTTAAGAGTTTTGAGTTCCCAGAGTTACTCCTTACATCAGAAGACAGGAATCACTGTTGGAGAATCAGAGGACAGGAATAACCACTAAAGAATTAGAGGACATAGACCCCCCCTGGCAGGTCACTTGGCAGAGCTGTGAAATTCTCTGGTCGGAACCGCAGTGTAGTGGCAATAGGCAGATACACCCTATGCAGATCGTGGCTGACTGGCTGTGTTGCAAAGGAATGTGATTTCAGCCCTGCAGAGGAGCAGCAGTATAGAGTGCCATAATGGGAAAAGAGCTCAGCGGCCAGGCATAGCATCCAGGGTGGAGGTGGTGGTCAGGGGGCTTTGGGGGGGGGGGGGCGCAACTTAGATATAGTGGGGCAAAGCCATGTGACACAAAATCTGGAGACTGCAGACCCTCAGGGGCCCCTCAGGAGGTGTTAAGGGATTCGGTTTAGCAATTTCTGAAGGTTTCTCTGTCAGTGTTGGCAGGTGTTGGGGGAAGGTCACTTACCAGAGATGTGTGTCTTTTCCCTAGTTGTCAGGGAAGTGGGGTAAGCAGACATCTCCAGGTGTGGGGGGGGGGGGGGGTAAAGAGAATCCCAGCTGGTGACTAGGAGACACAGAGCGGTGTCTTACCTCACCAGTAACATTGATCGTATCATGGCTACAGGACGGCACTCTCCTCCTCTAAAACTCTCTGAACTTGGTTACCACTTCATTTTGCCAGACACTTCCCCATCCTGGGCTGTTCTCACCCCGTTCTCCTCTCCATTCAGGAAATGTCTCACAGCTTCTTCCCAGCCAATTAAAACAGAGGGGTGTGGACTGTGGAAGGCAAAGTGGAAGCCCAGTACTGGAGCATGGCTGTGCGGCCTTAGGGCAGTTTGGAGCTGTACTTTGTTGACGATATGATAATATGACAGGGAGGCTGCAGGGGCCACCTGGAGCTAGGGGCAGGGTTGCGATTGTGACCCTTGCAACCCCTTATGCTACGCCCATGACCTTAACCCCTTCCTACCTCCCTGGGCAGCCTATACACCTAAACTCACGAAAACAGACTTTACTGTACAGAGAACAGTGAAATAGGCTTTCGCACACTAACAGCAGGGTTGCTAGTAACATGTTACACATACCATTAGTATAGCAGCTCCAATAGTATTGGGACGCCTGCTTTTACACGCACACGAACTTTAATGACATACCAGTCTTAGTTTGTAGGGTTCAATATTGAGTTGGCCCACCCTTTGCAGCTATAACAGTTTCTACTCTTTTGGGAGGGCTGTCCACAAGGTTTAGGAGTGTGTCCAGAAGCGCATTTGTTAGGCACTGGTGGAGGAGAGGGCCTAACTCACAGTCTCCGCTCTAATTCATCCCAAAGCTGTTCTATCAGGATAAGGTCAGGACTCTGTGCAGGCCAGTCAAGTTCCTCCACCCCAAACTCGCTCTTTATGGACCTTGCTTTGTGCACTGGTGCGCAGTCATGTTGGAACAGAAATTGACCATCCTCAAACTGTTCCTACAAAGTTGGGAGCATGAAATTGTTCAAAATGTCTTGGTATGCTGACGCCTTAAGAATTCCCTTCACTGGAACTAAGTGACCAAGCCCAACCCCTGGAAAACAACCCCACACCATAATCCCCCTTATAAGGCCCCAGTAGAAGTCTGACAACGAAACGCGCGTAGGGCGGGCTACGGACGTCTTGCAGCACCTCTAACAAAGGGAATTCGTTAACTTTTTCTATGCTTGATTTTTTCATTTGAAATGTGAGTACATATATTTTATTAAGCTTTAATAAAAGTTCTCTTATGGTTTTACGCAATGGGCATACCTTCTTTCCTTTACATGTAATTACTACACCACAATATGCAAGTAAAGTTTGGGGGATATCCTTGATTGCTGCAAAGTGGCAGACACTGTGACCGCGCATACCCCTGCAGGGGAAAGAAAAATCCGGTGAGTGCAAGCATTGTCAGAGCATGCAGACAAGGCACTAATTAAAGAAACCAGCACCTGGATAAGAAGCTTTCCTACAGATATTTGACCCTCAGAGATTGAACACTTCAAAACATTTTAAAAAGAACTTGTTTTTTCATAAACTGAACTTTTCCTATCCAACTAATACTGGTCACAGCACATCAGTCACTATATATGATGGATAATTTGCACAATTTTGTATGAATTTTTATGGTTTAACACTGGTCACTTTAGTGATGTTGCACCATGCACTTTTGTTGAATAATTGAAGCACCCTATGTTGCAATTGTACCTTTAACAGTAAGTACTCAGCACCATTTACAGATTTTATTTAATTATTTGGCGCACACAGGCTTAGAAGCTATACTTTAGGAATTATAGAGCTATTGTTTATTTTAAAGGAAAAGTCCTTTTGTCTCCATAAGGCCCCTTTCACACTGGGGCGGTTTGCAGGCGTTATTGCGCTAAAAATACCGCCTGCAAACCGCCCCTAAACAGCCTCCGCTGTTTGTTCAGTGTGAAAGCCCGAGGGCTTTCACACTGAAGCGGTGCGCTGGCAGGACGGTAAAAAAAGTCCTGCGAGCCGCATCTTTGGAGCGCTGAAGGAGCGGTGTATTCACCGCTCCTTCACCGCTCCTGCCCATTGAAATCAATGGGACAGCGCGGCTATACCGTGGTAATACCGCGGCTATAGCCGCGCTGTACGAGGGATTTTAACCCTTTTTCGGCCCCCAGCGGGGGGTTAAAACCGCACCGCTAGCGGCCGAATACCGCGGTAAAACAGCGCTAAAAATATCGCTGTTTTACCGCCGACGCCCCCTACCGCCCCAGTGTGAAAGGGGCCTAAGAGCAGCGCCATACTACTCCTGTTTTCTTTTTTTTTTTTTTTTCCTTTTTATACTTTCCACTTAGGTGGTTTTGTATCCATATCCACAACTATCTACCTAATTTATTACCTAATTTAAAGCGCACAATGCACCTTTGCTGAATAATTGGAGCACCATATGTTGCATTTTTCACTTTTAATAGAAAAAATCCGTCACCAGTCACAGTTTTTATTCAACTTTTTGACACATACTGGTTTTAGAAGCAATTCTTTAGGAATAAGGTCACTAGGTAACACATTTACTACCAAGAAGAAAAATATCTTTTTGTCTCCATAAGGGCAGCGCCATACTACTCCTGCTTTTTTACCATAATCACCCTCCACCAAATGATTTGTACCAGTGAACTTGACTTGCCTGCGCAGAGTCCTGTTATACCTGCAAAGGGTGGGCCAACTCAATATTGAACCCTACGGACTTATAGGGTGTACACACGGTCGGACTTTGTTCGGACATTCCGACAACAAAATCCTAGGATTTTTTCCGACGGATGTTGGCTCAAACTTGTTTTGTCTACACATGGTCGCACAAAGTTGTCGGAAAATCCGATCGTTCTAAACGCGGTGACGTAAAACACGTACGTCGGGACTATAAACGGGGCAGTGGCCAATAGCTTTCATCTCTTTATTTCTTCTGAGCATGCATGGCACTTTGTCCGTCGGATTTGTGTACACACGATCGGAATTTCCGACAACGGATTTTGTTGTCGGAAAATTTTATCTCCTGCTCTCCAACTTTGTGTGTCAGAAAATCCGATGGAAAATGTCCGATGGAGCCCACACACGGTTGGAATTTCCGACAACACGCTCCGATCGGACATTTTCCATTGGAAAATCCGACCGTGTGTACGGGGCATAAGACTTGGATGCCATTAAAGTTCACGTGCGTGCAAAAGCAGGTGTCCCAATACTTTTGACAATATAGTGTATTTATATTTTTCAGACAAAATTAAAATACAAATATACAAGAAGTAAAGCCTACTGTCAGATTATTTGAGTTTATCTTCCATCCCACTTTTGTATGTAATCTGGTGATCCAGGCACATATCTGCTGCTGATACTGGAAGACTCTCCTTGCTGTCAGCCACACACAGAATAATGAATTGTTTATCTGGGCCTGGGTATATATTGGACTGGTATTGTGGCATTTCTTAAGGTAAAAGGCCACTTCACTGCGAGTTTTCCACTGGCCAGAAGATGCAGGTGCTAGGGATATACTGTAGGTGGAGCTTGGAAGTTGCAGTAATGCCACACAAAGGGACTTTTATGGACGTTTCATTGTTCTTCTATCTCTATTCACAATCCACAGTACCTGTAGGTTTTGTACTTTAGCACATACATCGCACTCTTTTGTGATATTTGGTTACATATGGGGAATGACTAGTACCTGAAAAAAGTGCCACCCTGCCAGAATCACATATTTGAAAAGTGTATGGGTACATGGGATTTGAATGGCACCAAAAACATAACGCAAAATGTTTAAAAATCTATTTCACCTTTTCTTATACAGTACATGCAGTAAAATCATTTAAAATGAATGTATAATTAAACAGACAAGACCTCAACTTTTATCATATTTACAGAATCATAATGCGCAAAATGTCCATACGGAAACCATTGCAGATACTGTAAATGACAAAGCAAATTGTACTCAATATGATGATTGTAAACTAGGTAACGAAGGTTGCCTCATTACCTCTTCTACAATCATTACCTTGAGTGCAATTGGCTTTGCCATTTAAAGTATCTTCGATGGTTTCTGTATGGACTTTTTGCGCATTATGAATCTGTAGATATTATGAGTGTTGAGTTCCTGTCTGTTTAATCAGCCATTAATTTGAAATGATTTTACTGTACATATAAAAAAAGGTGAATTTGTTTTTTATACATTTTGTGGTATGTTTTTGGGGCTGTTCAAATCTCATTTTTGCATACACTTTTCAAATATCAGTCTTCTGCAACTAAGCCAATCAGCATCAAGATCTTAATTCTGACAAATACAACTCACTCCCTGGCACCCAACCCATAGTATCGTTCTCTTCCCAGAATCCAAGCTATCTCATTGGTATCCAAGCCATAGCAAGCAGGCATGGTGTTCAAAAAAGTAAAAGACAAAGATGTCTGTTCTCCATTATTAACCACTTCAGCCCCGGAAGGTTTTACCCCCTTCCTGACCAGAGCACTTTTTACAATTCGGCACTGCGTCGCTTTAACTGCTAATTGCGCGGTCATGCAATGCTGTACCCAAACGAAATTTGCGTCCTTTTCTTCCCACAAATAGAGCTTTCTTTTGATGGTATTTGATCACCTCTGCCATTTTTATTTTTTGCGCTATACACAGAAAAAGACCGAAAATTTTGAAAAAAAATGATATTTTCTACTTTTTGTTCTAAAAAAAATCCAATAAACTCAATTTTAGTCATACATTTAGGCCAAAATGTATTCGGCCACATGTCTTTGGTAAAAAAAATGTCAATAAGTGTATATTTATTGGTTTGCGCAAAAGTTATAGCGTCTACAAACTAGGGTACATTTTCTGGAATTTACACAGCCTTTAATTTATGACTGCCTATGTCGTTTCTTGAGGTGCTAAAATGGCAGGGCAGTACAAAACCCCCACAAATGACCCCATTTTGGAAAGTAGACACTCCAAGGAATTTGCTGAGAGGCATGTTGAGCCCATTGAATATTCATTTTTTTTGTCCCAAGTGATTGAATAATGACAAAAAAAAAAATTACAAAAAGTTGTCACTAAATGATATATTGCTCACACAGGCCATGGGAATATGTGGAATTGCACCCCAAAATACATTTAGCTGCTTCTCCTGAGTAGGGGGATACCACATGTGTGGGACTTTTTGGGAGCCTAGCCGCGTACGGGGCCCCGAAAACCAATCACTGCCTTCAGGATTTCTAAGGGCGTACATTTTTGATTTTACTCCTCACTACTAGGGATGAGCTTCGAGTTCGAGTCGAACTCATGTTCTACTCGAACATTGGCTGTTCGCAAGTTCGCCGAACAGCGAACAATTTGGGGTGTTCGCGGCAAATTCGAATGCCGCGGAACACCCTTTAAAAGTCTATGGGAGAAATCAAAAGTGCTAATTTTAAAGGCTTATATGCAAGTTATTGTCATAAAAAGTGTTTGGGGACCCGGGTCCTGCCCCAGGGGACATGGATCAATGCAAAAAAAAGTTTTAAAAACGGACGTTTTTTCAGGAGCAGTGATTTTATTAATGCTTAAAGTCAAACAATAAAAGTGTAATATCCCTTTAAATTTCGTACCTGGGGGGTGTCTATAGTATGCCTGTAAAGGGGCGCATGTTTCCTGTGTTTAGAACAGTCTGACAGCAAAATGACATTTGGAAGGAAAAAACTCATTTAAAACTACCCGCGGCTATTGCATTGCCGACAATACACATAGAAGTTCATTGATAAAAACGGCATGGGAATTCCCCACAGGGGAACCCCAACCAAAAAAAAAAAAAAAAAAAATGATGTGGGGGTCCCCCTAAATTCCATACAAGGCCCTTCAGGTCTGGTATGGATATTAAGGGGAACCCCAGCCAAAATTTTAAAAAAAAATTGACGTGGGGTTCCCCCTAAATTCCATACCAGACCCTTCAGGTCTGGTATGGATTTTAAGGGGAACCCCGCGCCAAAAAAAAAAAAAAAAAACGGCGTGGGGTCCCCCTAAAAATCCATACCAGACCCTTATCCGAGCACGCAACCTGGCAGGCCGCAGGAAAAGAGGGGGGACGAGAGTGCGGCCCCCCCCCCTCCTGAACCGTACCAGGCCACATGCCCTCAACATTGGGAGGGTGCTTTGGGGTAGCCCCCCAAAACACCTTGTCCCCATGTTGATGAGGACAAGGGCCTCATCCTCACAACCGTGGCCGGTGGTTGTGGGGGTCTGCGGGCGGGGGGCTTATCGGAATCTGGAAGCCCCCTTTAACAAGGGGACCCCCAGATCCCGGCCCCCCCCCTGTGTGAAATGGTAAGGGGGTACTTACCCCTACCATTTCACTAAAAAACTGTCAAAAATGTTAAAAATGACAAGAGACAGTTTTTGAAAATTCCTTTATTTAAATGCTTCTTCTTTCTTCCTTCATCTTCTTCTTCTTCTGGTTCTTCTGGCTCTTCTGGTTCTTCCTCCGGCGTTCTCGTCCAGCATCTTCTCCGCGGCGTCTTCTATCTTCTTCTCCTCGGGCCGCTCCGCACCCATGGCATGAGGGGAGGCTCCCGCTCTTCTCTTCATCTTCTTCTCTTCTTCATCTTCTTCTTCATCTTCTTCTTCATCTCTTCTTCCTTCTTCTCTTCTTCATGTCTTCTGCGGGCCGCTCCGCAGCCATGCTGGCATGGAGGGAGGCTCCCGCTGTGTGACGGCGTCTCTTCGTCTGACGGTTCTTAAATAACGGGGGGCGGGGCCACCCGGTGACCCCGCCCCCCTCTGACGCACGGTGACATGACGGGACTTCCCTGTGACGTCACGGGGAATGCCACAGGGAAGTCCCGTCATGTCCCGTGCGTCAGAGGGGGGCGGGGTCACCGGGTGGCCCCGCCCCCCGTTATTTAAGAACCGTCAGACGAAGAGACGCCGTCACACAGCGGGAGCCTCCCTCCATGCCAGCATGGCTGCGGAGCGGCCCGCAGAAGACATGAAGAAGAGAAGAAGGAAGAAGAGATGAAGAAGAAGATGAAGAAGAAAATGAAGAAGAGAAGAAGATGAAGAGAAGAGCGGGAGCCTCCCCTCATGCCATGGGTGCGGAGCGGCCCGAGGAGAAGAAGATAGAAGACGCCGCGGAGAAGATGCTGGACGAGAATGCCGGAAGAAGAACCAGAAGAGCCAGAAGAACCAGAAGAAGAAGAAGATGAAGGAAGAAAGAAGAAGCATTTAAATAAAGGAATTGTCAAAAACTGTCTCTTGTCATTTTTAACATTTTTGACAGTTTTTTAGTGAAATGGTAGGGGTAAGTACCCCCTTACCATTTCACACAGGGGGGGGCCGGGATCTGGGGGTCCCCTTGTTAAAGGGGGCTTCCAGATTCCGATAAGCCCCCCGCCCGCAGACCCCCACAACCACCGGCCACGGTTGTGAGGATGAGGCCCTTGTCCTCATCAACATGGGGACAAGGTGTTTTGGGGGGCTACCCCAAAGCACCCTCCCAATGTTGAGGGCATGTGGCCTGGTACGGTTCAGGAGGGGGGGGGGGCCGCACTCTCGTCCCCCCCTCTTTTCCTGCGGCCTGCCAGGTTGCGTGCTCGGATAAGGGTCTGGTATGGATTTTTAGGGGGACCCCACGCCGTTTTTTTTTTTTTTTTGGCGCGGGGTTCCCCTTAAAATCCATACCAGACCTGAAGGGTCTGGTATGGAATTTAGGGGGAACCCCACGTCAATTTTTTTTTTAAATTTTGGCTGGGGTTCCCCTTAATATCCATACCAGACCTGAAGGGCCTTGTATGGAATTTAGGGGGACCCCCACATCATTTTTTTTTTTTTTTTTTTGGTTCGGGGTTCCCCTGTGGGGAATTCCCATGCCGTTTTTATCAATGGACTTCTATGTGTATTGTCGGCAATGCAATAGCCGCGGTAGTTTTAAATGTGTTTTTTCCTTCAAAATGTCATTTTGCTGTCAGACTGTTCTAAACACGGGAAACATGCGCCCCTTTACAGGCATACTATAGACACCCCCCAGGTATGAAATTTAAAGGGATATTACACTTTTATTGTTTGACTTTAAGCATTATTAAAATCACTGCTCCTGAAAAAACGGCCGTTTTTAAAACTTTTTTTTGCATTGATTCATGTCCCCTGGGGCAGGACCCAGGTCCCCAAACACTTTTATTGACAATAACTTGCATATTAGCCTTTAAAATTAGCACTTTTGATTATTCATGTTCGTGTCCCATAGACTTTAACGGTGTTCGCGTGTTCGAACGAATTTTTTTCCTGTTCGCATGTTCTGGTGCGAACCGAACAGGGGGGTGTTCGGCTCATCCCTACTCACTACCTATCACAGTTTTGAAGGCCATAAAATGCCCAGATGGCATAAACCCCCCCCCCAAATGACCCCATTTTGGAAAGTAGACACCCCAAGCTATTTGCTTTGAGGCATGTTGAATCCATGGAATATTTTATATTTTGACACAAGCTGCGGGAAAGTGACAAATGTTTTATTTTTTTTGCACAAAGTTGTCACTAAATGATATATTGCTCACACAGGCCATGGGCTTATGTGGAATTGCACCCCAAAATACATTTAGCTGCTTCTCCTGAGTATGGGGATACCACATGTGTGGGACTTTTTGGGAGCTTAGCCGCGTACGGGGCCCCGAAAACCAATCACTGCCTTCAGGATTTCTAAGGGCGTACATTTTTGATTTTACTCCTCACTGCCTATCACAGTTTCGGAGGCCATGGAATGCCCAGGTGGCACAAACCCCCCCCCCAAATGACCCCATTTTGGAAAGTAGACACCCCAAGCTATTTGCTGAGAGGCATGGTGAGTATTTTGCAGCTCTCATTTGTTTTTGAAAATAAAGAAAGACGAGAAAAATTTTTTTTTTTTTTTTTCAATTTTCAAAACTTTGTGACAAAAAGTGAGGTCTGCAAAATACTCACTATACCTCTCATCAAATAGCTTGGGGTGTCTACTTTCCAAAATGGGGTCATTTGGGGTTTTTTTTGCCACCTGGGCATTCCATGGCCTCCGAAACTGTGATAGGCAGTGAAGAGTGAAATCAAAAATTTACGGCCTTAGAAAGCCTGAAGGCGGTGCTTGGTTTTCGGGTACCCGTACGTGGCTAGGCTCCCAAAAAGTCTCACACATGTGGTATCCCCGTACTCAGGAGAAGCAACAGAATGTATTTTGGGGTGTAATTTCACATATTCCCATGGCATGTTTGAGCAATATATCATTTAGTGACAACTTTGCGCAAAAAAAAATAAAAAAAATAAAAAATTGTCTCTTTCCCGCAACTTGTGTCACAATATAAAATATTCCATGGACTCAACATGACTCTCAGCAAATAGCTTGGGGTGTCTACTTTCCAAAATGGGGTCATTTGGGGGGGTTTTGAACTGTCCTGGCATTTTATGCACAACATCTAGAAGCTTATGTCACACATCACCCACTCTTCTAACCACTTGAAGACAAAGCCCTTTCTGACACTTATTGTTTACATAAAAAAATAATTTTTTTTTGCAAGAAAATTACTTTGAACCCCCAAACATTATATTTTTTTTAAAGCAAATGCCCTACAGATTAAAATGGTGGGTGTTTCATTTTTTTTTTTCACACAGTATTTGCGCAGCGATTTTTCAAACGCATTTTTTGGGGAAAAAACACACTTTTTTACATTTTAATGCACTAAAACACACTATATTGCCCAAATGTTTGATGAAATAAAAAAGATGATCTTAGGCCGAGTACATGGATACCAAACATGACATGCTTTAAAATTGCGCACAAACGTGCAGTGGCGACAAACTAAATACATTTTTAAAAGCCTTTAAAAGCCTTTACAGGTTACCACTTTAGATTTACAGAGGAGGTCTACTGCTAAAATTACTGCCCTCAATCTGAAGTTCGCGGTGATACCTCACATGCATGGTGCAATTGCTGTTTACATTTGACGCCAGACCGACGCTTGCGTTCGCCTTAGCGCGGGAGCAGGGGGGACAGGGGTGCTTTTTTTTTTTTTTTTTTCTTTATTATTATTATTTTTTTATCTTATTTTTAAACTGTTCCTTTCATTTTTTTTTTTTAAAATCATTTTTATTGTTATCTCAGGGAATGTAAATATCCCTTATCATAGCAATAGGTAGTGACAGGTACTCTTTTTTGCAAAAATTGGGGTCTATTAGACCCTAGATTTCTCCTCTGCCCTCAAAGCATCTGACCACACCAAGATCGGTGTGATAAAATGCTTTCCCAATTTCCCAATGGCGCTGTTTACATCCGGCGAAATCTAAGTCATAAAATGCTCGTAGCTTCCGGTTTCTTAGGCCATAGAGATGTTTGGAGCCACTCTGGTCTCTGATCAGCTCTATGGTCAGCTGGCTGAATCACCGGCTGCATTTTCAGGTTCCCTGTTGAGACAGGAGAGCCAGAGAAAAACACGGAAGACGTTGGGGGGGGGGCATTCCCTCCCACTGCTTGTAAAAGCAGTCTAGAGGCTAATTAGCCGCTAGGATTGCTTTTACATGAAAGCCGACCGCTGGCTGAAAAGAATGATACCAAGATGATACCTAAACCTGCAGGCATCATTCTGGTATAACCACTCAAAGTCGTGAATGGCGTACCTGAAGACAAAAAAATGGTTAACAATAAAGCACAGTAAAAGGTAAGGTATAAAAAATTGCATACCTGAAAAGCAAACATGATAAAACATAATAACAATAAAACATTGCAGAATAGAATACAGTAAAAAAGAGCAGAACAATAGAGAGAGAGAGAACAATAAAACGCCAACTATTTTATTTTTTTTTTTATATTTTTGTATGTGTTTTTATTTTTTATTTTTTTACACTTTTTTTTGTAACTAACTTTTATAACGGTAACCGGTTCCAGGTTCGGGTCTCTCAAAATGCGATGGCATCTTGGGAGACCCTGTGAAAGTGTGCCTAGTCTGTGCAATGCTGTACCCTACGCTAATACTCAACTAGTGAATGGTAGCGTTCAAAACATTCACCAATGCAAAGACCAGGATTGTCAGGACAGGAGGGACAATAATAGCGGGTGTCACGTCTATATCCGCGCTTGCTGCAGACACGACATCTTTTTGGGGGGGGTTCGTTGGGTAGGGGTACTCGGGAGGACATAAAGAAAATGCCTCTCATGCAGCCGACTGCATTTGGTTGGGGATGTGAATGGGGGAAGTACGGGCACTGCAGAAGCGGTGGGTTCCCAATTAGGATTGGCGAATGCAGCAGGAAGGGCACTATGGGCACGACGGGCCTGTGTTTGTCTTTTTGGTGGCAGCGGGACACTACTTGTGCTTGCCACCTCACCAGCTTGAACTGCACTTATGGGACTCACCACGCCACCAAGTGTTACTGCAGTGCTGGTTTGACTACGACCGGGGTGTACTAGGCCGCTGGTGCCTGCCAGTTCACCAAAACGCTACAAAAAAAACTGTTAGCGATCGCAGGGATCAGGCCTGACTCTGCGAACGCTGCAGTTATGCGTTTGGTGTTTTGTAAGTGTCAGTGATCGATCGATACTGCACTTGGGTGGGCTGGGCTGGGCCGGGCGGAGGGGCAAAACGCAGGTGCTAGCAGGTATCTTGGCTGATCCCGCTAACACTGCGTTTGTGGGAACCCTAAACTGCTGGGGACGCTAGTATAGATCTGATCAGATCAGATATTGATCCGATCAGATACTATACCACTAAGAGAGGTGTATGCTGCGTGCGTGGGTGTTAGCGGTACTGGCGCTAACCTGACGCTGCCTGGGGCTGGTGCTTGCCAGTTCACCAAAATACTACCAAAAAAACTGTTAGCGATCGCAGGGATCAGGCCTGACTCTGCGAACGCTGCAGTTATGCGTTTAGTGTTTTGTAAGTGTCAGTGATCGATCGATACTGCACTTGGGTGGGCTGGGCCAGGCGGAGGGGCAAAACGCAAGTGCTAACAGGTATCTGGGCTGATCCCGCTAACACTGCGTGTTTGGGAACCCTAAACTGCTGGGGACGCTAGTATAGATCTGATCGGATCAGATATTGATCCGTTCAGATACTATACCACTAAGGGAGGTGTACGGTGCGTGCGTGGGTGTTAGCGGTACTGGCGCTAACCTGACGCTGCCTGGGACTGGTGCTTGCCAGTTCACCAAAACGCTACCAAGAAAACTGTTAGCGATCGCAGGGATCAGGCCTGACTCTGCGAACGCTGCAGTTATGCGTTTAGTGTTTTGTAAGTGACAGTGATCGATCGATACTGCACTTGGGTGGGCTGGGCCGGGCCGGGCGGAGGGGCAAAACGCAGGTGCTAGCGGGTATCTGGGCTGATCCCGCTAACACTGCGTTTTTGGGAACCCTAAACTGCTGGGGACGCTAGTATAGATCTGATCGGATCAGATATTGATCCGTACAGATACTATACCACTAAGGGAGGCGTATGCTGCGTGCGTGGGTGTTAGCGGTACTGGCGCTAATCTGACGCTGCCTGGGGCGACGCATATCACCGCCGGGCGATCAGGGGGCTAAACCTTTATTCGGTAATAAACGGCGGGTGCCCTGACACTATAAAAAATAAACGAACTAACCAGCGTCACCCGTAACGGTTATATGGTGATCAGTGGTGAAAGGGTTAACTAGGGGGCAAGCAAGGGGTTAAAACATTTATTAGGTAGTATATGGGGGTCCCTGTCGCTATAAAACGCTGACGGCGAACCTAAATATTTACGTCCCTAACTAGCGTCACCAGCGACACTAATACAGCGATCAGAAAAATGATCGCTTAGTGACACTGGTGACAGGGGGTGATCAAGGGGTTAAAACTTTATTAGGGGGGGTTAGGGGGGTACCCTAGACCTAAAGGGGGGTAATACTCACTGCCCTACCACTGTAACTGTCACAAACTGACACCATGCAGTAATCAGAAAAAAAAAATAAAAATACTGCTGGTGTCAGTTTGTGATGGGGGGGTGATTGGGGGGGGATCGGGGGGCGATCGGGGGGGGATCGGGGGTGTAAAGTATGCCTGGCATGTTCTACTGTGTGTGTTTGTGTTGTGTGCACTTACTTGTCTTCTCTCCTCGGCGCTGGGACGGAAACTGCCAGGCCGAGGAGAGATGACATCACATCCTCTGCCTGTGTGAAACTACACACAGGCAGAGGAGGATTCCCATTGGCTGGGAGCGATCGCGAGGGGGGGGCCACGATCGGATGGTCTCCCCCTCGCCTCCCGACGCTCCCAGTGAAATGCCGACCACCGCTGGCACCGGGGGGGGGGGTCCGATCGGACCCCCCGCCCGCGGGAGGCAGATCACGTATGGGAACGTGATTCTGCCTGCCCGTGCCATTCTGCCGCAGTATATCTGCGTTAGGCGGTCGGCAAGTGGTTAATGTGTCCCTTTTATTGTCCTGATATATCTGAGGGATGCAGGAGAATCACACTTCTGGAAGTGACAGCTTCTGCAATGATTACAGAAAATGATTTCCCTGCATTATGCCCTGTACACATGATCGGACATTGATCGGACATTCCGACAACAAAATCCATGGATTTTTTCCGACGGATGTTGGCTCAAACTTGTTTTGCATACACACGGTCACACAAAGCTGTCGGAATTTCCGATCGCCAAAAATGCGGTCACGTACACCACGTACGACCAGACTATAAAAGGGCAGTTCAGAACCAAGCGCGGCATCCTTTGGGCTCCTTTTGCTAATCTCGTGTTAGTAAAAGTTTGGTGAGAAACGATTCGTGCTTTTTCAGACTCGTGGTTTCAGATCGTTTTCTGCTGTTCAGTTTGTGCTTGTGGGTTTGTATCTGGTCTTCAGTGCGTGCAGTGAGTTCGTATTTAACTATTCAGTGCGTTCTTGTCCCCTCGTTGCTGTTTTTCAGGTCGCTCTTCACAGGCCTTGCTGTTCTTCAGTGCGTTCTGTTACTGCGTTCTGAGCAGCCGACCGTTTTCTAGCCATGTTGCGTATACGTACTCCTCGTAGAGTTCGTGCTGTGCGGGGGCTTGGTGTTGGGGTCCTGACCTTGACACAAGTCCAGTCCATGAACAGGGTGGGGAGGAGTTCATGGACCAAGAATTGGTTGCTCCAGCATGACCAGTTCTGTCACATGCCTTTGCTCCGTGAGATCCATGAGAATAATCCTGATGATTTCAGGAACTTTCTCCGGATGACGGACCCCGTATTTCACCGTTTGTTGGCTTTGCTGACCCCCTATATCAGCAGGCAGGGTACCTGCATGAGGCAAGTCATCACTGCGGAGCAGAGCCTAGTCGCCACCCTGCGGTACTTGGCGACGGGGAGAGGCCTGCAGGACCTCAAGTTCTCGACAGGCATCTCCCCCCAGGCTCTGGGGATCATTATCCCGGAGACCTGTTCTGCCATCATCCAGGTCCTGCAGAAGGATTATATTAAGGTAAGATTTTTATCCTTTAATCTCAAATTTTATTGTAATTAATGTTTGTTAATATATTGTATTTCTTTCCTCATTCCTTAATTAACATGATTGTAATATGCTGTGAATGTCCCCTTTGTCCTCATGCATGCTGGAATTTTAGGTTTTATTTTTTGTCCTTCATGCATTTTTGCCTTCACTTACCTCCCCAGCATGCTTTCCTGGCCCTATATTCACCTCGTGTAGTCACTTAACAATGTATTTTGTCAGCTCTATAGTAGTGCTTAAAAACCCCCTAAAATTTCGAAAATTGTGATGTGTGTTTGAAATTCTGGCAGAGTGCCACAGGATTTTTTTTGGTGTCCCAAAATGATTTAGAACCCTCCCTCCCCCCAACTGCTAACTCAGCTGATAACAATCCTTTATCTGCTGACTTTGCCAAACCCATACACACTATACCCACCTTTTTAGTGGTCAGATTTATGGATGAATTCCCCAAAGCATGTAGTGCAAGGGCCTGCCTGAATACTTTCAAATGGTACTGTTTAAAGTTTTGGTATCCTATTATTATCTTGATAGGTAATAGCAGAATGTAAAAATGTGCTAAAATGTGTACAGTGTGTATTTATCTCTTTGTATTATGACACTTCTTACCTGTCCAGTGGGCTGCCAATAGTGTAAAGCAAGGAGGGGCTGGCCAAAGTAATACACATTATTTAGGCATTCATCTCTCAATGAAGTGGAGATGGTTACCTGTCCAAAACATCTTCCCCCATAAAATTTTACAAATGGCCCATGAGGGGGGGGGGGGGGAGGAGGAATCTGATAGGTGGACCTTATACCTTTGTCTTTAAATACTCCCTAAAATAAATGTTATACTGATGTTGGCCAAGAATGTTTGTGTCTAATCTGCTTGCAATGTTTCTGTGCAAAATGATTAATTTCTTTTTCTTGTTTGACTCCATATTTTCTTTCCACACCACAGGAATGGCAGACTGTGGCCTCCCACTTTGCCCAGCGGTGGGACTTTCCTAACTGCGGAGGGGCAATTGATGGGAAACACGTCCACATCGTCCCACCACCCAACTCGGGGTCATACTATTACAACTACAAGGGGTTCAATAGTATTGTGATGTTGGCGGTGGTGTTGGCTACTTATGAGTTCCTGTATGTGGGTGTGGGGTAGAATGGTCGGATGTCCGATGGTGGAGTCATCGCCCAGACGGAGTTCTACAGGCGTCTCCAGAATGGCAGCTTGGACTTACCACCTCCTGAAGACAATGTGGAAGGACTCCCATTCGTCTTCGTTACGGATGAAGCGTTGGCGCTGGGGGACCATCTTATGCGGCCATTCCCTATGAGGACCCTCACCCCTGACTAGAGGGTTTTTAAGAAGAAGTGGTGGAGAACACGTTTGGAATCATGGCCAGCCGGTTCCGCCTATTTCTTACACCCATACACATGGCGGTGGCGGAGTATAAACTGAATCATATCATCCTGGCGTGCTGTGTTCTACACAACTTTTTAAGGCGAAATTCTGCCAACTATGCTGCCTCAGTTGGGCCTGAGGCCGGAATTCAAGTAAATGAACCAACCCTGATGGTGCTTGAGGCTGGCCGTCCTGGCTTGCCCCCCCTGAGTGCCTGCGAGGTCCGTCTTAGATACCTTGATTACTTTGCGGGTAGGGGGGCCATCAATATGCCAGACAATGTCTGATACATTTTTCAAATAAACAAAAAAATTTAACTACTAAAATCTTTGGTGACATTTACTGCTTGTGTTTCTTTTAGCTGACCCTGACAGAAATGTGGGGAGTCCTGAAAATGTTGTGATTGTGTAACCTTAAAAAGCACTTTTGGTTGTTATTTACTAAAGGAAAATACACTTTGCTCTACAAGTGCACTTGAGACAGCACTGAAACTGCACTTGTAGTGCAAAGTGGATTTGCCCTTAGGAAATAACCCCCATTGTCACTGAAAACACCAATTTTACCACAACTAAAATTTTAGGAGCATTAAAACAATAATCCACACATTCTTGAGTATCAATCTTTTTAATACCAGCACAATCACATGTGCATTTATAAAAGGTTTTTAAAACAAACCAACATGTTTGTTGTATAACTATTTTTTTGGTCACATTAATAAAAGTAGAAATGTCCATTTAAGGTAAAACAGGCATGTTTCAAACAAACAAGAAAGACACAAATCTGGAACTTACAAAGTTCAACTTTTGTAAAAATTGAAGGCAATATCAGACATGAGTATTTATAAACTGTGTTTGATATTGCGTTCAGATGGGGTGAAGTCACCCCTGGAAAAGCCAAATTTTGAAGATGCACACAAATTGCCGAATGTCAACATGTGCTAACTGCCATCACGGGGGATCAAGGGACGTGTTTTGGGGGTGCAACCCCTTCCTCACAGCTACTTTATTACTGAGGAAGGGGTTGCACCCCCAAAACGCCTACATTGATCTCCCATGATGGCAGATAGCAAAGGTTGACACACTGTGTGCATCTTCAAAATTTGGCTTTTCTCGAATATGTCCAAAAATCTGAAAAAAATTTCAATTAAAAAAACCATAAAAAAGTAAGGGATTTGGAGGTGTTTTAAACTCTCCCTAAAACATCAATGATGTTCTTCAATTTATTTTTAACATCATTGATGTTTTTCTGGATGTTTTACAAGTCCCTATTACACCCCATGATCTCCCCAATCAGGATCTGTGCACTCTCACTGGTGAAATGTCCTTCATCCACAACATCACAGTCACCTAAAAATATAAAAACAAAAACACCATGTATTATAAATCTGCCGGCATCCATCTCTTACCTGAGCCTGTGGTCGCAGACACTCACCTTTTGTGATGACTATTTCCACCACGTCTCCTTCCGTCTCCTCCTGTTGACTTTGTTGGATTTCCACTTCTTCATGAGGTGGGGGGTCTGTGGTCTCCTCAGATGAGGGGTGTCCTCTGAGTCTTTTCTCCCCTATGTAAAAAAAAAATAGGTATACTTAGCACACAGATATTTGATGACAGAAATAGGAATCTGAAACATTGCTTGGAAGTGGGGTACAATTGTCTGTTTTGGCAGAGTTCCAAGATGAAGAAATATTTTGGTCACTTTGTCAAGCTTGAATACTTACCTGTTTTGTACAAGCTTCACAGATGGAGACACCCCTATAGTATACACTGGAGCACCTGTGTGGGACCCCCTAATAAAAAGGGTGTTCTGGTGTCCCACACTAGTGCTCCAACGTCCAGATGTGTAAACTGCTGCTGAGTGTCCTCTCCTTACACAGAATCTAGTTTGCATTTCATTCAAGTTACCAACCCATCTAGACACCAAAATTATTTGAGGGGAGTAGGCTAGCAAAAATGTATTCAAATGCATATGTCCAAAACATGGTGTTTTCTATGCCGAACGAACAATGTTTCATACGAACGAATAATGTGCCCATGAACATGAAAGTTGCCATTTTAAACTGTACAACAGTAAAGAAAAGCACATGGAGCAGCACGAACGTTAGAAAAATAACGAATAGGAACACAGGACAACTACTTACTTTTTTGCAGCACTCTCCTGATCCTTCTGTACTGCTCATGCTCCCTTAATTTGAGGTCCGACCACCGCTTCCTGAGTTGATCCTTGGATCATCGTACCCCAAAATTCTTCTGCAGACTTTTGACCACTTTCGCCATGATCTTGGCCTTTCTGACATTGGGGTTGGGGTAAGGTCCATGCTTCCTATCATAGTCGGCCCTCTTCAGGATGTCCACCATCTCCAACATCTCCCCAAAGGACATATTTGAGGCCTTAAATCGTCTCTTCCGGGATCGGGACATTTCTGGCTCCGGGCTTTCCTCCTCCTCCTCGTTGCTGTAATTAGCACGCACCTGCTGTGTCTCCGCCATGTGCTCTTCCCCCACTGCGCCGAACGAGAAGGGGTGTGGAATAGACTAGAAAGAACTTCAGGGGCAGGCAGAGTTTCACGCATTCGCAGTGTATATAAAGCGTAACACGCGTGCGTAGTATGTACGATCTGTGAGCGGAGGAAGGAGTATCGGAGACGCCGATCGTGATAACGAAGATAAGATCTAAACTTGGGCCTATACTGCTTCTAGATTGAGGCCTATATTGTAACAAGATTAGGAGAGTTTCGCCTGACATTAGGGTTTGTCTTGTGTTGTGTCTTGCAGATAAAATGGATGGCTTCAATCACCACAATTTCCTCCCCCTGTTCATAGACAAGTACAGGGAGCTGCCCTGTCTGTGGCAGGCGAAACATCCACATTATAATCATAAACAAAAGAGGCAGGCAGCGATGGAGAAACTGCTGGAGTTGGTGAAGCCGGTGGTCCCCACAGCAACCATCCCTTATTTAAAAGCCAAAATTGGTGGCCTGAGGAGCACTTATCTTAGGGAGCGCAAGAAGGTCACGGATTCCCAGAGACCCAGAGCTGCAGCAGATGACATTTCTGTCCCCAGGCTGTGGTACTATGAGAGACTGCGATTTCTGTCAGACCAGACTGGAGTCAGGAAATCCCTCTCAACCCTTCCTTCCACTCTTCCTTCCACCCTATCTTCCACCGATGCTGAGGCTTCCGATGTCCAACCTGGGACTTCCAGCCAGGAAGAAGTGGAGGAGCCCAGCTGGAGCCAGGTATAGCATTCTTCTACAGATTTCTGGTCAATAAATAAATTATGTTTACTAGATGTTATTATTGATCACTAATTGCTGATTTAAGAAAGTGTTTTACATATCAATAGACAGTAGTGGGCAAAAATAATTGGGACAAGAATGAAAAATGCTGGGGTCAGAATGATAGTCTGTTATATTTGTTAACATTCAATTTGCAACAGTCATGAGATGAAAATTGTGTGTGATTAATGAAGTAAAAACTAAAATTATGTCCCTTTTTCATACACAGGAAGACCTCAGCCAGGACGAGGCTCTGGAATGTGGCACACAGGAGGAGGCTGTGGAATGTGGCAGCCAGGAGGAGGTGGGGGTAAGTGGCAGCGAGGAGGAGGCGGGGGTAAGTGGCAGCCAGGAGGAGGCGGGGCTAAGTGGCAGCCAGGAGGAGGCGGGGCTAAGTGGCAGCCAGGAGAAGGCGGGGCTAAGTGGCAGCCAGGAGAAGGCGGGGCCCAGTAGGAGCCTTACCGAATCGCAGGTCCCTCCCCTCCTCCTTCTAACCAAAAGACCCAGGAAGGGGAGTAACGTGCAGGATTCAGCACTCAGGCTGATACAGGAGGCTTCTGCGTCCCTCAGAGCCTTACCCACTCCTGAAGAGGCCTTTGCCTGCATGGCTGCCACAAAACTGAAGGACATGCAGGAGATCAATGCCTCATGTGTGAGGACCTTCTTTACAAAACACTAACTAAGGGGGTGAGGGGCGAAATCAAACACAAAACCCACCTGTGTGAGGAGGACCATCCTCCTCCTCCTGCCACAACTCCACCACCACAGACACAGCGTGGAAGGAAGACCAGAGAGTGATGACCTGGGTTCAGTCTGGTCTGACAAAAGATGCAGGCTCTTGTATGACCACAGCCTGGGGGCATGTATGTCATCTGCTGCTGTTCAGGATCTCTTGGACTTCTGGACAAGACTGCACTCCCTTATATATGGACTCCTCAGGCCACCAATTTTGCTGTAAAATAATTCATGTCTGCCCTGGGGGCCAAAGGCTTCGCCAATTTCTGCTGTTTCTCCAGCGTTGCCTGCCTCTTTGTTTGGTTCTGATCCCTTAATAAAGGATTTTGTGTTTCAATTATACTCGCCTATGTGTGTTTTCCTTCAAAAAGGACAGTTTGTTTGTGAGGAAAAAATACAATGTGAAATTAACAAGAGACACCAACACCAAGCAATCTCCTTGAGATTAAATAATACAAGATAATAATTGTGTTGTGGTAACTTGACACACAAAACACACCCAAAAATATTCTGGATGTAAAATCAAAAACTATAAAAACACGATCAGGCTTGAAAACAATACAAACCCAAAAAAATATATATCTATTTTGTCAGATGTGACAAATCAAAATATATTGATGAAATCACCATAAATAATAAAGAAGTTTGTGAAAAGTCTGTCTGAATATCAGCAGCGAATCAACTTCATTCTTCTAGCATTATAAAGAAGAACAGAGTGCGCTGCATTAACCACTTTAATACCCGGCTATTGTAATATGATGTCCACAGATGGGATCTCCCATCCTGGGTGGAAGTCATATGACGGCCTCGGGTTCCCGGCCGCCTAGGGGGCGCGCGCGCGCGCCGCGTTGCTCGGGACCCGGTGCGTGTGCCCGGCGGCCGCGATGTCCGCCGGGCACCCGCGATTGCCCGTTAACCGGGCCGGACTGTGGATCTGTGTGTGTAAACACACAGATCCACAGCCTGTCAGGTGAGAGGAGACCGATCTGTGTTCCCAGAATGGAGGAACACTGATCGGTCTCCTCCCCTTGTGCGTCCCCTCCCCCTACAGTTAGAATCATTCCCTAGGTAACATAATTAACCCCTCCCCGCCCCCTAGTGGTTAACCCCTTCACTGCCTGTCACATTTACACAGTAATCAAGGCAATTTTATAGCATTGATCGCTGTATAAATGTGAATGGTCCCAAAAATGTGTCAAAAGTGTCCAATGTGTCCGCCATAATGTAAAAAAAGTGTAAAAAATTTTTTTTTTTTAAAAATGCCATAAATCTATCCCGTATTTTGTAGACGCTATAACTTTTGCGCAAACCAATCAAAATACACTTATTGTGATTTTTTTTACCAAAAATATGTAGAAGAATACGTATCGGCCGAAACTGAGGAAAAAATTTATTAAAAAAATAAAAAATTGGGATATTTATTATAGCAAAAAGTAAAAAATATTGTGTTTTTTTCAAAATTGTCGCTTTTATTTTGTTTATAGCGCAAAAAATAAAAACCGCAGAGGTGATCAAATACCACCAAAAGAAAGCTCTATTTGTGGGGAAAAAAGGACGTCAATTTTTTTTGGGTACAACGTCGCAAGACCGCGCAATTGTCGTTTAAAGTGCGACAGCGCTGAAAACTAAAAATTGGGCTGGGAAGGAAGGGGGTGAAAATGCCCTGTATTGAACCGGTTAAACAATTTTAAACATTGCAGCCTGACGAAAGTGCTATATCCATCCCGAACGCTAATTTTACTAGACCGAGCTGTTCCGTCTCGGAATTTCTTCTGAGCATGCGTGGCATTTTGTGCATCTGAATTGTCCACACACGGTCGGAATTGACGCGATCGGATTTTGTTGTCGGAAAATTTTATAGCCTGCTCTCAAACTTTGTGTGTCGGAAAATTCGATGGAAAATGTCCGATGGAGCCCACACACGGTTGGAATTTCCGACAACACGCTCCGATCACACATTTTCCGTCGAAAAATCCGACCGTGTGTACAGGGCATTAGAGAGGTGTTTAGTGAGTAAAATAGGTAAGTATCCACTATATTCTTTGGGAGATCTGTTACTGGACATTTCATTTTAGTGATAGGGGGGCTTTAAAAATCAAAGCCTTTTTTGCCTTTTTAGAAGAACTCTTGCATTGTACACTCACCGGCCACTTTATAAGGTACACCTTGCTGGTACCGGTTTAGACCCCCTTTTGCCTAAATTTTTCATGGCATAGATTCAACAAGGTATAGGAAACATTCCTCAGAGATTTTGGTCCATATTGACATAATAGCATCATACAGTTGCTCCAGATGTTGTAGGCTGCACATCCATGATGCAAATCTCCCATTCCACTACATCCCAAAGGTGCTCTATTGGATTGAGATCTGGTGACTGTGGAGGCCATTGAAGTACCGTGACCTCATTGTCATGTTCAAGAAACCAGTGGTGAGATGATTTGAGCTTTGTGACATGGTGCATTATCCTGCTGGAAGTAGCCATCAGAAGATGGGTACACTGTAGTCATAAAGGGATGGACATGGTCAGCAACAATACTTAGGTAGGCTGTGGTGTTTAAACAATGCTCAATTGGTACTAAGGGGACCAAAGTGTGCCAAGTAAATATCCCCCACACCATAACACCACCACCTGAACCATTGATACAAGGCAGGATGGATCCATGCTTTTTTGTTGTTTACACCAAATTCTGACCCTACCATCTGAATGTTGCAGCTGAAATCAAGACTCCTCAGACCAGGCAATGTTTTTCCAGTCTTCTATTGTTCAATTTTGGTGAGCCTGTGTGAATTATAGCTTTCGTTTCCTGTTCTTAGCTGACAGGAGTGGCATCCGGTGTGTTCTTCCGGTGCTGTAGCCCATCTGCTTCAAGGTTCGATGTGTTGTGTGTTCAGATATGGTATTCTGCACACCTTGGTTGTAACGATTGGTTATTTGAGTTAACTGTTGCCTTTCTATCATCTCAAACCACTTTTCTCATTCTCCTCTGACATCAACGAGGCGTTTTTGTCCTTACAACTTCCGCTCACTGGATATTTTCTCTTTTTGGAACGTTCTCTGTAAACCTTAGAGATGGTTGTGTGTGAAAATTCCAGCAGTTTTTGAAATACTCAGAGCAGCCTGCCGTCTCCAACAACCATGCCACGTCCTAAGTCACTTAAATCCCCTTTTTTTACCATTCTGATGCTCGGTTTGAACTTCAGCCAGTCGTCTTCACCACCTCAAGATACCTAAATGCATTGAGTTGCTGCCATGTGATTTGCTGATTAGCAATTTGTGTTACTAAGCAATTGAACAGGTGTACCTAATAAAGTGGCCAGTGAGTGTATATTCCTCATACTTCTTTAAAAATCTGTTTCTGCATTCACTTAGCTCCATTATTCCATGCATGGTAAATTAAAGGAATATATCAGTTTCTGTTAATATGAAATGTTGTAAAACAATAGATAGAGTAATCTTGTCGTCCAATACTAATGGAAGGTAACACATCTTTATGCATGAAATACTGCAAAAATGATGAGCAGATGCGTTTATTAGAACGGCATATTTAAACATTTTTTTTTTACAAATTTATTTTCTTCAATTTAATCTTGTTTCACAGCTTATTTTATAGCACAGGCTTATCTCATTCACCAAAGCAATCACACGCCTCATTGATGGAACATCAAAGTGCATCTTTTCTACAATCCATTAACTCAATGTCACACATATAACCTCACTTATTTAAAGTATTAAAGCCAAGATAACTCTTTTTTTTTAAGAATGTTCTATACCATCCTGTACTGATGTTGGAAACCTGTAGTGAGAGGAAAACAGGGGGCCGCCATTGCTGACCTCCTTCTGAAAATTCTAGTTGCTTGCCTGTCTCTTGCTTTATTTATTTTTTTGAGTCACTAATCTGGACCGAGCGTGCAAATCGGAAAGTCAATGTCAGAACTCTATGATCTGCATAATTGTTCAAGGTTTTGTGCCTTGGAAAATACTAAACCCATTAGAACAGCATGACAGCCAAGCAACTTTATTTTTTTTTTTATAGAAGAAGTATTGTGCAACTTTTCTGTAAAGCAGATTTTCATCTTTTTAATAGCTTTCCCAAGTGTCTTAAAGCCTAAGTGAAGCCAAGAAAAAAAAAAATCAGGGAAATAACTTACAGTCAGTAGGATGTGTCCTTTGTGCTGATGTCTCTTCTGTTAGGTGAAATTTTCTTCCATCCATGTCCCCCACCCCTGCCATCATAATCTTCTAGTGCGGCGAGGTTTAACATAACTAATGGGGTATCAAAAACTCTCATCAAGAGTGCCAAGAGTACCAGATTATGCCCACCCTTTCTGCTGATCTTTTTCTGTGGGATTGTTGTGGTTTCACCTTGTCTTTAGTGCTGTACTCCACAGAAACTTAGCTCTGCCACCACTCATCATTCAACCAACTTCCTGTAAGCCCAAGCTGTCATTGATTTTAGCACCAGGCATCCAGTGTAGCTCTAAACTGGTAACCTGTAAAGGCTTATAAAGCATCACCTGTGGAGATATTTAGGTACTGTATTTTGGCACCATTCCACAAGTGTGCACTAAAGCATGGCATGTTAGGTATCTACTTATTCAGCGTAACATCATCTTTCATATTTTACCAAAGAATTGGGTATTAATTTGTGCTTTTTTTGCATTAAAAGTCACTAAAGTGAATCTTTTCCCCAAAAAAAGTTTGAAAAACCGCTATGCAAATACCTGAAAAAATTGCAACACCCACCACTTAATTCTCTACGGCACCTGCTTAAAAAATGTATAATATTTGTGGGTTCTAAGTGATTTTATTGCAAAAAAAGAAATTTTCTCATACACAGTATCTCACAATAGTGAGTACACCACTTTTTGTAAATATTTTATTATATATTTTCATGTAACAACACTGAAGAAATTACACTTTGCTACAATATAAAGTAGTGAGTGTACAGCTTGTATAACATTGTAAATTTGCTGTCCCCTCAAAATAACTCAACACACAGCCATTAATGTCTTAACTGCTGGCAACAAAACTGAGTACACCCCTAAGTGAAAATGTCCAAATTGGGCTCAATTAGCCATTTTCCCTCCCCGGTGTCATGTGACTCATTAGTGTTACAAGGTCTCAGGGGTGAATGGGGAGCAGGTGTGTTAAATTTGGTGTTATCGCTCTCACTCTCTCATACTGGTCATTGGAAGTTCAACATGGCACCTCATGGCAAAGAACTCTCTGAGGATCTGAAAAAAAGAATTTTTGCTCTACATAAAGATGACCTAGGCTATAAGAATATTGTCAAGACCCTGAAACTGAGCTGCAGCATGGTGGCCAAGACCATACAGCAGTTTAACACGACAGGTTCCACTCAGAACAGGCCTCACCATGGTTGACCAAAGAAGTTGAGTGCACGTGTTCAGCGTCATATCCAGAGGTTGTCTTTAGAAAATAGACATATGAGTGCTGCCAACATTGCTGCAGAGGTTGAAGGGGTGGGGGGTCAGCTTGTCAGTGTTCAGACCATATGCCGCACACTGCATCAAATTGGTCTGCATGGCTGTTGTCCCAGAAGGAAGCCTGTTCTAAAGATGATGCACAAGAAAGCCCATAGTTTGCTGAAGACAAGCAGACTAAGGACATGGATTACTGGAACCATGTCCTGTGGTATGATGAGACCAAGATAAACGTATTTGGTTCAGATGGTGTTAAGTGTGTGTGGCGGCAACCAGGTGAAGAGTACAGACAAGTGTGTCTTGCCTACAGTCAAGCATGGTGGTGGGAGTGTCATGGTCTGGGGCTGCATGAGTGCTGCCGGAACTGGCAAGCTACAGTTCATTGAGGGAACCATAAATGCCAACATGTACTGTGACATACTGAAGCAGAGTATAATCCCCTCCCTTCGGAGACTAGGCCGCAGGGCAGTATTCCAACAAGATAACAATCCCAAACACACCTCCAAGACAACCACTGCCTTGCTAAAGAAGCTGAGGGTAAAGTTGATGGACTGGCCAAGCATGGCTCCAGACCTAAACCCTATTGAGCATCTGTGGGGCATCCTTAAATGGAAGGTGGAAGAGCGCAAGGTCTCTAACATCCACCAGCTCCGTGATGTCGTCATGGAGGAGTGAAAGAGCACTGCAGTGGAAACCTGTGAAGCTCTGGTGAACTCCATGCCCAAGAGGGTTAAGGCAGTGCTGGAAAATAATGGTGGCCACACAAAATATTGACACTTTGGGCCCAATTTTGACATTTTCACTTAGGGGTATACTCACTTTGTTGCCAGCAGTTTAGACATTAATGGCTGTGTGTTGAGTTATCTTGAGGGGACAGCAAATTGACACTGTTATACAAGTTGTACACTCACTACTTTACATTGTAGCAAAGTGTCATTTCTTCAGTGTTGTCACATGAAAAAATTTAATAAAATATTTACAAAAATGTGAGGGGTGTACTCACTTTTGTGAGATACTGTATGCGAGAAGTGTCAGAATTGACAGTGTTGAATTTGTTAAAGGCAGCCTACCATTGTCATAGGGAGAAGAGGAAGAATCCCCAAAGACAGTACATGACTGGCCAGAAGACCCTAAGGGAAAAGATATGTATAAATAATTTCAAAGCTACAAAGTTCTTCTTTAAAGGAAAACACCAGTCTTGCTAGGATATTCAACTCCAATTGAGGTAAATATCCTCAATTGGGCAAAGATGGCAAAAAATTGGCAGTGGTTTTAACCATTCGCAACTCTAATTAAATTTTTTTTAAATTGGCTTTAGGTATACTGCATTTGATGGCACTTCCTGATATTTGCCAATCTTCATTTTGACATGACAATATTGAGCCAGGGGCATATGAAAGATAGACATGTGCCTTACCTAAAGGAGAGATACAGTTGGTTCTCTTTGTGCTAAATTCATTCTTTTTTTACAAGCAGCTATTTTTTCTAATGGGGATTATTATTACATTTTATCTAATTTTTAAAATTGAAATTGTACACAATAAGTAGAGTGAAATGCCATCTCAAATATTTAGGTAGGTAGGCCTTGACATTTCTACACTGTGCTGCATGAATGAAAAGGCATTTCAATTGATTGACTTCATTGTTCTCACTTTGTTTTGGCTACAACTCAAAACTTTGTAATTTCGTCTTTTTAACTGACTTCCAGCTTCTCCATCTTTCAACTCTTTTCGTATTGCCAGGAAGCTAAGAGAGAGCACTTTTTTAAAATATTGTTTTATGTGTCCTGTTTTAAAACCTAAATCCAGCCAACATGTTTTCTTTTGTTTTAGATATAATTGGGAGGTTTTGGGATCTCTGTCATGGTATTATTACTGCCTCTGTTGCTAATAGAGCGATTTCCCTATACTTCCCATCAGGACAATGCTGGGAAATATCTCCAATGGGGATACAGACAAAAACAAAAAACACATATATGATCAATCCTTTATTGCTCCCCTGTGCGTTTCTATACGCAGGCAGCTGCTCCCTCCATTTATCACACAGGTGCCACAGGAGCAAGATGTGAGGGGGAATCTCTCCAGACAGACACAGACAGAACCTGAAAAAAATGTGTCTATTGCATACATCTGACACGGTGCATCTTCATATTTCTAATGATAGGGTTATGCTGGTGTTCTCCCTGATATACAGTAACCTCTCCTTGTTAGGCTAGGCTCCAGTTTTTTTGCTAGTGTCTTATGTGTGGAACCTCTTGACTAATCACCATGAGTCTTCTGTAGCTCAAGTTTGTAAAGCTGCTATTTGGTCTTCGGTTTATACTTTACAAAGTTTTACCATGTGGATGTTCACAACACTAAGGATGCTTTTCTTTTTTGGGGTTTTGTTTTGTAGGTGGCTGTGTGAGGTTCTTTCCTATTTGGGGTTTGTGGTTGGTTGCTGTGTGCCCTCCCCTCATTCCATTGCTTTGAGATGTCCCTTCCCTATTGTTATAAATATGAAGATGTTTTGTATCCTGGAATGTACGAAAAAGAATTTTGGATTTGTGTGTTTACCTTTTCTTTGAGTACATCACGGGGCACAGAGATCCCGCCCCTCTTCCTTTGTGGTTCATGGCTTGCCGCAAAAACTGGAGCCTGAGCTAACGGGAAAGAGGTATAATTTGGGAGAGGACTTCCTGTCTTTTTTTGCAAGTGTCCAGTCACCTGAAGGTGGCAACATAACCCTATAATTATAAATATAATTATTCTCTGTGTCCCATGATGTATGCAAAGAAAAGGATTTCACCAGTAAAAAAAAAAATCCAACTTTATTGTTCCCCACTATATGCAAAACTACAATACACGGTTGAAAATGCTCTGTGTGTTGTGGTGCGTAGCATTCTTACAAATAGATCAGGGCCTTTTTTTCCTGTATTGAGGTGTGTTCACAGCCCTTTGCAACCTAATGCAGCCTTTTTCAACCAGGGTGCCCAGGCACCCTAGGGGCCTTGAAGTTTCTTCAGGGGTGTTTACAAGCCGGTGTGGATGAAGGCTGCCTTTACAACCTTCTAGCTGCCGGCATCATAATGACCAATGGCATCATCTGTTGATAAGGAGGATTTCAATCACCTACATAACATCCTTGTTTGACTCTCCTCTGCCCCTCTCCATCAGCCTTGGGGTAACATTAGCTAAGTGATGGAAAAAACTGAGGGAGAAGAGAAACATTAGAATACTAGTCAGTACCCGTTTGCAAAAGTGTTTTTTCTTTGGAAGAATAAATCACCTCTAACGTTTTGTGTCCTACTTGGACTTGTGGATGTTGCTGCAATATGTGAAACTAGAATAGTTTTTACATTTTAGAATTGGTGACTTTCCATCATTTTCAAAGGGTGCCTCGGGATTGTCCATAATTTTTAAGAGTGCCTTGACTGAAAAAGGTTGAGAAATACTGGCCTAATGCAACATTTAATGGGTTCTTCGTTTTTTTTCTATATCAGTTTCTTGACACCAACATACTGTAGCAGCATACTGACCAGATGTATGCTGCAATGGATTGGCTCCAGAAAAGGAAAAATATGGTAAGTATTTGATACAATTTTCCATTTTTCTTGCACCAACATGGCAGCATACATGTGGCATTTGATACAATTTTCTGTTATTTTTTTCTGCATTTGTCCTCTATAATAAATTTAAAACATTGGTCATGCTAAGATTTGCAAAGGTATCTTCCACTGTTTTTACTTTATGAGGGATCTTAGTACTATTTTGCAAGGTTCTCATAAACTGAATATGTATCTATTAATACAAAGAAACTCTCTATTACTTGAAAATAACTGCACTCATGATGATAATAACACAGTACAGGCTCATTTTTTTTTTAAATCAAATTAAAATAGTTTTCTTGTGATGTAAAGTCCTGAATGAAAGCTTGTCAGCTGGACCTTTGTACCAACAGAATATGTGCTTCATTAGACCATTCAATGGCACTCACACTGGGATTATAAAAATTTAATACAAAACATTCATAGACATACAAAATACAGCATACATAGTGACGATACAGACAGGCAATCCAATAAAGAGTGCAGTCAAGAAATAAATATGTCTTTAAACTACTACTAAATGCTATGCAGAAAATGAAAAAATACAATGAAGAAGTAACACTTTTAATACAACAAATAACTCACTATTAGCAATAGTATTGCAATGACAACGGTCCCCTGTTTACTAAATTATATATACATTACATCCTTCAAAAAACCTACATTGGAGATATGAGACATGACAGTGTACTATGCAGCTACAATGTGTGATCCTACAGCAGCTATAACATTTCATTCAAAACATCTTTGGTGGATTGCTTTAGTGCTTGAGGAGATTGTTCGATTTCATCAGCGGGGTGGAAAATATAATTCTATCTAGTTGTTAAATTTTGTTTTGTCGCTGTAGCTTATTAATGCATATTTGAGCGTATTTATTGAGGGATTACAGAAGAAAAATACGAGTGAATCAGGTGTGCTGCATTCATATTAGCTGACAAAGAAAATGCTGATAAGAGCAGAATGCAAAGAAATGACCTCAGCAATCTGTTGTTGCTGCTTCACTGTCCAATCACAGGATGGGGCAAGCAGGGGACCTAGATGTGTTGCTTCTCTGCAGCAGGGAAAAGTAAGGTCACTAGGGTAAATGTTCTATCAGGGCTGTCTAAACCACAGGGCTGGATGAACAGAAATACAAACGTTTATTGCAACAGCTTCCATATATACATTTGAACCATGTAATTAGCAGTTTTCCAAGAGTTCAGATATAAAGTGATTTTGTCATGTGTATGTAGCACCCTCTAGTGTGTGCTACTAGAAGTGAGACAGTTTTGCAGTGTACTACAAAAAAAAACTGAAATGGAAGGCGCGCACACCTGGTGCATTACCAGAGATAATTTAATAATAAGACATTATTGTATAAAAGTGGGTACTCATATAATGCAACTGACAAAAGGCCATAAACACAGTGCATGGACATGCACAGAAAACGGGGTACAGCTGACACGTTTCCAACCTCTAGCTCAGAGAAAGGGGGTGCGCCCCCAAAATGCGTTTTGTCAGTTGCATTTTGTAAGTACCCACTTTTATACAAAAATGTCTTATTATTAAACTATCTCTGGTAATGCACTAGGTGTGCGCGCCTTCCATTTCTGTTTTTCTTGTAGTTCCTTTCGGATTACCCCATCTGAGGAAGGCAGCATCCACCTAGTTCTGGGATACCATGTACCTTTCACATCACCATTTTATCTGACATCTGTTACTCCTCACCTTGGAGGATTATCGCTCTAAGTGACTGTGTTTTTTTGTATCTCTAGAAGTGAGAGTAGCTAAAGCATATTTCTGACCAGGAATAAACCACTGAAATATTATTGGTTGAACTAGATGGACTTGTGGCTTTTTTCAACCTGACTAACTATGTAACTATGAATTGGGTCAGGGTTACTAGAGGCCAGGGCTGGATGACTCATCCTGGCAGCTCTCTGGTGCCTCCCCCTGGTATCTGGAGGGTTGGAGAACCTTCTAGAACAGGAGGGCAGGGGTTAGGAGGGGCTGCCCTGAATATTCATGGGCTCTCAGCCAATCCCCAGCAGTGGGCTGCCAGGGAACTGGGATCCCCATAAATAGACCTGAGCCATGCTAGCAGGGGAGTTGGGTGGAAGATGGAGAAGCAGTGCTGAGGAGAGGCGGTTGGTGGCCCTTAAGGGAACCCCTTAACGGGGGAGGGGGTTACCTCAGGCTGGGAGCTCAGGAAAGCTGACCTGGAAGGATCCTAACACAGGAGGTGGAAGGATTCTTTCCGAAGAGGCAGAGGGAAGGAGCAAGGAGACACAGTGAGTAGATAACCATGGTGTAGGGACAAGACAAGTGGAAAGACTGTCAGATGTTACAGTGCTTTCTTGAAGACCACGTAGTGCCAAGTCTTCATCTAACCTTGCCCTGGGAGGTCTTCATGTGTGTGAGGCAGTCGGGCAGGACTGGGGCAGAAAGTCAGTCGGGAGGACTGAGAGGAAGATCAGCCAGGCGTGGCTGGTGGCAGACAGGTGGGCTAGCATTTTCTGCAAACAAGTGGATCTGGGATTAGTGGCCACAGGGAAGCAGAAGGAGAAATGTCATGCTGTTCACTCTAACGGTGCTACTTTTGTCATGCGATGGAGTGTTCCTGCGTGTATGGGTCTTTGCTGAACTAGTAATATCCTGCTAGTTCCAACAGGAGTGAGCAGCAGGTGCTGTGCTATGGAAACCAAGTTTGTGCAGGAGGAAGGAAGAAGAGGACTTTTGTAAATAGTAAGGAAGTTGTTCCTGGTTCTGTGTTTCAACATTTTCAAGCTGGGCATCCCACAATTCCCTACCCCATCCAAGTTATCATCCTCTAATAAAACAACAAAAACAAGGACTGTTCTCTGTTTTGGAATGAATGAAAATCTATGTTACTGGCCATGCAGCAGTGGTGAACCCTTACTTCAGCGACTGCAGGGGGGTAGTGCTACAAGTAAAACTAGAACATTGTGTTATTGAACACTGCAGAATAATGCAGAACTCAGGATTACATTCATGCTCTTGTTGCCAAATAATCAACAGGGGTGGCTTCTAACAATAAGTCAGTCTATTTAAAAGTAATATTTCATAGCTAAGTAGAGTCTGTAGGGATGAATCACCCACTGATTTCTAATATCTTATGGCAGCTCTAACAATTGGGTAACCTCACGTCTGGTTCTATTTTTGCTCATTGGGGAGTTTGGGGTGCCCCTATCCACAATAGTGTCCCCACTCCTTCTGTTCCCTTCTACATCATATCAGATAAAGTAAAAATCCAGCAGAAGGGTGGAACCTCACAATTCTTGCCATGGTAGATGTGAAAAACTTTGCGGGCAAGAGCATAGCCCTCACTGCCAAAGCTCACCACTACTTTTTTGGACAAAACCTACTACCTGAACCTTAGAAAAAGAGGATAGACCCTAAAAGCCTGTCCCAAAAAATGAATTGTTAGTGCAAATAAAATAAAGTATCATGGAGAGTACTAAACTGTGTTGTTGCAAATGCACTAATATGGCGACAGTTACCTTGAGCATGAGAAATCGAAAGAAACTCTCCAGCATCAAACACCAACTGAAGTAACAATTATCTGTAGACGGATCTACCAAATAAATAACCAGATATCTGCACTGCTCTGTGCCATGATATTGGAAATAGTAATAATTACTCAGTATAACAATGCTTACACTGAATACAAATTACACGGCAACTTGAATGTGAACAGTGACAGATTTGGCAGGGAAACATAGAATCATAAAAGACTGATGGTCCAACATTTTTGTCTGAGTATAGATCTATGTTTGTCCAGTGCCAGATTTACATCTCAGAAGCCTATAGGCAGAGAATTTTCAAGCGGCCCACGGGGGGGGGGGGGCAGGTGGACTCTCTGCTCTTCTTAAACTCCTCTTCCTGTCCTCAGGGCTGGTGGAAGGAGTTTTGTCTACACAGGGCGCCAAGATGGGGGGCAGTGCATTTTACCTAAGGCAGCTGCCTAATGCTGGCACCTTTCCTGCTAGGAAGGGTGTCTGTAGGCACATGCCTACAGTGCCTAATGGGAAACCCAGCCCTGTGTTTGTCCCAAGCATGTTGACTGCCTGTCAGCTTGTCCAAGCATCAACTACACTGCAGATATATTTTCAGGGTACTGTTTAGGCCTCATTTAGGCCCCTTTCACACTGGGGCTGTTTTCAGGTGCTTTAGCGCTGGAAATAGCCTCTGCTAAGCACCTGAAAACCACCTCCCATTCATTCCAGTGTGACTTTTCACACTGGGGCGGTGTGCTTGCGGGACGTTCCAAAAAGTCCTGCAAGCAGCATCTTTGGGGCAGGTTGGGAGCGCTGAATTTAGCGATCCCAAAATGGAATGCCCATTGGAATGAATGGGCAGTGCTTTCAAAGTGCCTGAAAAGCAATTTGAAAACGCCGCAAACCTGGAGTTTTAAACTTTTTTGGGGGTTAAACTAATAACTATACTTTAACATTGAAATGCCTTTATTAAAGAGGAGCTCCACCCAAAAGGGGAAGTTCTGCTTTAAGGACCTGTCCCCTCCCGCTCCTCTTGAAGAGTTGGCACTTTTGAGGAGTTAGGGGGGGAGCGAAGGGGAGAGAGGGTAACCGATTTTGACAGGTACTCGCTCTCACTTTTGCTCTGACTGCCTAGGCGATCGGAAGTGGAAGTTTTCCTCCCCCCTTGCAGTCTTCTGGGACACGTGACAGGTCCCAGAAGACACGGGACCATTCACAATGCGCAGCGCTGCTCGAGCATGTGCAGTGGGCACCCGGCTGTGAAGCTGCAAGCTGTCACAGCCGGGTGGCTTTAATTAAGATGTTGGCGCCAAGGAAATATGACAGCAGGTGAAACTGGCTGCTGATGTGAGCTCACCGCTGGATCGTGGGACAGGTGAGTGACTGTTTTTGTAGCTGCTGACTTTTAATTTTTTCACAGGAGACTGGAGCTCCTCTTTAATAAAATACATGGTTTCCAAATGTATGTGGACAGCCAAATAAAAGAAAGCCATGTGACAGAAAAACATTCAGCTCTGCAGAAATGCATATCTGTTCCTCTCAGAGCTCAAACAAGTTGGCAATTATCTGATTTGAAAATCGTTAAGTTTGTACTAGTCTGTCTTGCATGAATAACATTAGTTTCCATTTAAACAGACACAATATATTAAGCAATATGTTAAGTAGAGTACAAAATTTTACTAGAGACAAAGATCAAATACAAAAGGTATCAGTAAATACAGAGATTATTACCAGCTCTATATTGTAAATTGTAGCAAACCTCAGTGTCTTTCTATAGAAAAGTAAAAACAAATCCCCCATTTTGCAAATTTCTTTTCTATTAAATTTTTCTGTTTTATGAAGTCAGTAAGTTAAAAAAAATCTGTGTTTAACATGTTTTTCTAGTCTTAACTACTTTACTCTGATATCTAACCAGTATTCCAGAGGATCCAACAAGATACACATCAAATAGGTACGGTGTGCCTTTCTCTAGACCACCAATAGTTTCTGTAGTCACTGCTTTCTGGACATTGATATCGTGGAAGTACTTGCAGAGAACTTTTTCAGATCTTGGCCGGGATTCAGGTCCTAAGCATCGGTCAACACTAGAAGTTTCTCTCAGAATTTCTTCTTCTCGAATCTTCTTTTTGTAGACACAATACATGTTCCTTTCCTGTGTACCAAGCCAAGCAATTGTTATTGAGTCACAGGTTCTTAGTTTGTTGAAGGATTTAATCTTCAAACTTGCTGGAAAAAATGGGAATAATGTCTTATGGATATGGGATGATGCCTGAATCATGGCAGAAGAATTTGGCATTACATCTGATGATTTGAAAACAGCTAAGTATTTATCCATAATTTTTCCTTTAAATGTTATGTGTCTTAAATTTTGAATGGTTTCTGATACCAGCAACTTACCATTCCTTGATATCTGAGCTCGTATTTGGCCCCTGCATGGCTGCAATGTGAATTGGACCTTTTTATTTATTGCCTGATATTGAAAGCTGTAAACTTTTTGGTTTTTACCATCTAACTTGATTTGAACTATTTTACCATCTTTTAGAGGCATGACCTTAGGTTTTGGCTCCATCCAGGTTTTTGCAAAGGTTCCCGTGTAGGCAGCACTGGCATTTGTTAAAAGATTGACAACAAAAACATCAAAATAATACTGAGTGTTGGAGCTCAAATTGGAAACTGTGTATGTGTTTTTGTTTCCAATACACATTTGCCTTACATCGATATTGTTGGATCTGTGAATAACACTAATATCACTGTTTGAAAGGAGCATAACCCGATGATGGTCCTCAAGATATTGTGAAATAGGATAACTTGGTAACTTTGGCCATTTTCTAGTTGCAGATCGAATTGCAGTGTCGGCAGCACACAGACTTTTGTAATTATGCTTTTCGTTGACAAGAACGCAGTATTGAACATTCTCCTTCTGCTTTGTGGCAGATGGACTTGGTTTCCAGACAAGTGAAACAGAATTGTCGTTGACTGAACTGACGTCAATACGAGGATCTCCTGGAAGCTCTGGAAATAGGTTACCATGTGCTAAGTCAGTTGTGAGATACACAGAGATGTGAGTGTCTCTCTCTGTTGAGAGAAATTCGAGGACAAAAATTGAAGAATGTGAAGATGTACCAACATAGTTTTCGACTGAGTTTCCTTTATAATGGAAGAACATGGATACGGTCTTGTAGTAGGATCGAGCTTTTAGGTCATCAAATGATCTGTATTTTTCTGTAATAGAAAACACAATATGGATTCAAAATGTGCAGCAAATCATGATATGCCCACAATATTTGAGAGCCAATAGAAGGAACAAAATGGCCAAACCAGATACCAAATAAAAAAAAAGATGAAAAATGCTACTTTATATGAATAGATAATTTGGGGAAAATGCTAAGAACTATAAAAAAAATATCTTGCTAAAAAGAAACATTACAATAAATAAACGTATCTTTTACAATCTTCTAAAAGATATGCATTTTATATTTTTCAAACTAAATTGGCCAGTTAGGAATAAAAATAATCACACAACAAACACAAAAAAAAACACAGAAGATTAAAGTGTGTTTATAAAAATCAAATTTTTTAAATACACATGAAAAACATGAAATTCATGTGTTTATAAAAAATCAGCTTCCCCACATACAGCCTAATGTTCTTCATTTAGAATCCAAAGCACGTAAACCTGCCAAATGTTCTTCAAGTTTAGAAACTCAACTTTAGCAATCTCTAAATTATGCAGTTTCGGTAATGAATTATACTCAGTCAATGATGTACATGGATTTAATCAGCAAAGAGCTAAAATAATTATTGCAGATTGGTAATTAGTTGCCCATCCTGTGGTCAGTGGAGAAACATTTTTGGAAAAAATGCCATTCCTTGACAGTTTGAGTTGAAGCTTTATTCACTGAAAATCAAACTGAGCTTAAGCCCTGGTTCACATTGATGCTACTTTGAAATCGCGCTACTTCACTTGAAGTAGCGCGATTTCAAAGTAGCAAGGTCAGCGCGGTTTCAGCTGCTACTTGATAGAAATCTGTGTGGCTTCATGCACAGATGTCTATTGAAGTTGCACCTGAAATCAGCAAAAGTAGTGCAGGAACTACTTTTGCAAATCGGTGCGGCGCCGCAAAATCGGTGTTGCACCGATTGGAACAGTGCCATTGCCTCCAATAGGCTGCGACTTGTCATGCTATTTGATCTTTCAAATCGCATGACAAGTCATTCTAATGTGAATCTAGGCTAAAGTGGTTGTAAAGGCACAATGTTTTTTACCTTCATGCATTGTATGCATGAAGGTAAAAAACCTTCTGTGTGCAGCAGCCCTCCAGCCCCCCCCCCTAATACTTACCTGAGCCCCATCATGATCTAGCTATGTCCAGGAGAACTTTGGCTCTCCGGGGACTCACACTCCTGATGGGCTTTTGGCAGCAAAAGCCGTGGCTCTGTGTGTGAATGAACACACAGAGCCACGCCTTGGGAGCATGCTTGCTTGGGTGCCACCACAGCAAGGTGCTTGCTGTGGGGGCACCCGGCAGGAGGGAGGGGCCAGGAGCGCAGGCGTGGGACCTGAGAAGAGAAGGATCTGGGCTGCTCTGTGCAAAACCATAAGTATAACATGTTTGTTAATTTAATGTAAAAAAGTGAGGGTTTAGTAACACTTTAATAAAGTAGATGTAAACCCAATCACTAAAATCTCATATACTTTCTAAAGTAATGTAGCACTACCCCCACAGGAGCTGGATGGTAGATTGGGTTTTCTGTTCTTCTGCCTTGACTCTGAGAACAACCTCAGCCCCATTAACACACCAGGTTAAGCAAACACAGGGAGCACAAATATAGATACCCTACACACAACTAAGGTTCAGGATCAAAAAGCAAACATCAGCCTGGTAAGTGGTAAATTAACCCCCATATATTGTCTGGGGTTGCAGTAAATAGCAGTATGCACATAAATGAGCAAGTAAAGGATTAGGTCAATCACAGTTCAATAGAATATAGAGCAGGGGTAGGCAACCTCAGCACTCCAGCTGTGGTGAAACTACAAATCCCATCACGCCTCTGCCTCTAGGAGTCATGCCTGTGATTGGCAGGGTCTTGCAATGTCTCATGGGACTTGTAGTTTCACCACAGCTGGAGGGCCAAGGTTGCCTACCCCTGCTATAGAGGCATAGAATTGAGTTATATGCAGCTAAATTAGAATAAACCTGGTAATCCACAAAATCAGTAAACAGTAGGCTATATCCATTTTAGAGTGTACTCTGTATGAATGGCAGCATTCAAATTTGAAGACTCCCTAAAGAGGTACCTCTAATCATGGGCAATAGGCAAATTTCTTGTGAATCAGCTGAGTGAGAAGTCTTTAGCCCTAGTTTTTTAGCTGGCCAGAGTTGGGGGCCAGTCTTTATGGTGGTTCACATGCGTTCAGTCCCAGTAAAGTCTGCATGCAGAAACCAATGCTGCTAGTTACATGTCCCTTCTCTATGTGCTCAGTTTCTGTTAGCAGCAACAGATTAATGGCAGCAGCGTCCTCTCACCAGTCCCAGCGATACAGCAACAGGGGTCCTGCTGTTCAGATGTCAGTTCACTTCTGGATCTGCTGGAACAGCTCCTGTCCTCAACACATGACTGCAGGGTCATAGCAGACTGAGGTGCATACAGGAGCAGTAATGTGCACACCTGGGTCTCCTCGCAGCAAAGAGAGGAAATCCATTGGTAGTCACCCTGTGAAAATACAGCTCTCTCTCTCTTTATACCTGGCTTGCATTGGGAATTGTAGTCCAATTGTCCATTAACTGCCATAGTAAATTTTCTTCCCCAAACTTCATCTTCCATGATTCAATAACAACCATTAAGTCTCTTGAGCTCCTTCTGCTTGTCAGCTCCCCCTGGTGGATGGAGGTGCAATAGTGTAAACCCATTCAGCTGAAGTCAATTGGGAGCACAGAGAGCATTGCAGTTACAGTATCCTAAATCATTCTCTGTCTCTAGCCAAGCATCTGGCTACAGTAATTTTCAGTTTTGTTTTTTTTTAAATATACAGCATTCATTAAAATAATACTTAGTAATCCTGTCATGAAGCTCTTTGTTTTTGGCATGTCCTGTTAAGAATTCTTTGTCCCTGCCATCTAATTGTTCTCCTGTGTTGTCACTCCTTCGCATGCATATGTGGAAGAGACTATAAGCAGCCATGTTGATGCTCAGTATACAGGCATGGTTTGCCACTGCTATCTGAAAGAATCCAGCTCAAAGCAATGACATGCAGCCACAGCTGGAGTGAGTGCATGTAGACAGCAAATGGCTGAAAGAGGCTGAGAAGATTAGTTGCACTGAGATGTAACAAAGAATGTACAAATTGTGAAAACAATTGATATGACTGGGGTACCTCTAAGGATATGGAGAGAAGAGAAAAAGAAAAAACAAAGACAGAGGCCATAGGAGAGATCCTTATAGTCTAGTAGTTTACAGATAGTTCAATACAATGTACTAAGAGTGGATAAATGCAATTATGTACTCACATCTGTGAGGTTGCTGAGCTCCTTTATTTGGGATCAGACATCCTGGGGTGAACGTCTGCAGGGAATATAGCTGTCCCTGTGCAGAGAGCAGTCACACTCAATGCTAGGTGGGGTGATCTGGGCGATCCTATGCACTGTGATCTCTAGATTCCAGTGTATTTACAGCAAGAAATCTTTGAGCCCCAAAAAATAGGAAAGTGGTGTCAGCAGAGGTGCCCAAAATGTAGTGAATTTATAGTAAATTTGATATTTATTGCCAGAGGAATATTATAGGAACACAGCCAACACGTTTCACAGCACTATACTGGCTACTTCCTCAGGATGGTGTGTAAAATACTTTTAACAGCTGTGATCTGTCTCTCCTGCTCTCTGGTAGTGTGTTCTAACAGACAATAACAAAAACATGTTTTTTGCATCATCCTAAGAAAGTGGCCAGTGTAGTGCCATGAAATCCTTTAACAATGTTTTTATAATATTCTTAGGGCAATAAATGTCAAATTTATGAAAAATCCACTTGTCAGCTTTTCTTTTACATTTGGGCGCCTCCACTTTCTCATCTTTTGGGGCTCGAAGATTTCTTGCTGAAAACAATTGATACACAGCGCTTTAACAAAGTAAATGTTACAGTATCCATTTAGGATTTACATCTACTTTACATTTATTGTTTAGCGTGGAAGTATATGCCATGACGTTTGATAAAAGTGACTACATTTCTGACGATTCCTGCAGAATCCCTGTCATCACTCCCAGTCGTCTTTTGTCAAAAAAACGGGTCTGTTACCTCTCGGCTGGGCAGTGATTGCATCTCATCGGATGCAAGTACTGTTCAGGTTTTCAATACAATACCCCACAGGCTGAAATTTGAACTTCCACTTTGCAGAGGAATTTTCACTTCACAAGGTAATTTTCTCTTAGCTCAGTAAATGTGCTTTGCAAAGAATACCCAATTGCGTGCAAGAAAAATAAAAAAAGACTGTACATTTGCTTGTACATGATTGGATAGTGGAGCACAACTCCATCTCATTCACAAAGCTCAAAGGGAAATTCCTGTGCAAAGAGAATAGCCTATTTGCATTTAGTAAATCAACCCCCAGTGTGTTGAGGATTACTTGCCACTTTGAAGTTTAGTGTTCACTACTGCAGCATGTCACTACTTATGGTCACTTCTCACTCAATATTTATTTGGTAAATTGCAGTGTTCATTACAATCTTATATCTTGCCATTCCATGGCTTAGGAATGGTGATATCATTATTGTTACACATACAGACAGGAAGGGGTGAGGCAGGTCAGTTTGACTTTTGGAAATTGGTTCACCAGCCAACATTACATTTCTGAACTTTCTTATTAAACTTTCACCTGGAAAATGGCATGAGCTAGAGAAAATGTGAAAGTCTTTGCACGCACTGTGGACAGCCTGAGTATGATAATTGGTTTGTCTGAGTGTGGGATATGCATTTTTTGTGGACCTTCCAATGCCTTCTATATGTTGTGACAGTGCAAGGCCCTGCCACTGTGGAGATGTAGGAGAAAATGACACAGGATTCACATTAAGACTAAATGCGAAGTTCCAGACTATCGTTTCTGAGCAGAGAAAGCTGTGTTTTTGTCTTTCTCTGGAATCTGTAAACCTGGATTGGGGCCTAGAGCTTTAAGGTTCCAAAGTGATTTGGGTGGAACGGAACCTTTAATCCTGTGTCTGGATTTTACTGGATGCCGGCAGCCTGTGGAAGTACACAGCTATGCGGGGTCATATTATACTCAAGTCTAAAGATATCTCAGGGCTCTCTGTGTGGGGACAGCTCCCATATTGGAGACAGGAGGTCTCAACCAGGGGTCAGAAGTGCCCAGCTAGAAGCCAAGAGACAAGAGGTCTTGTCTCATGAATCAGGTCAGCTCCCTATTGGGGTGTCTGCAGAACCCCTATCTAGAGACAAGGAGTGTGCAGCTGGCTGTGCAGCAGGGTGCTGCAACTAAAGGCTAAGTGAGCTGAGTGAACCAGCAGAGCTGGGCAATATAGTTGAAGGGACTGGTAAGAAGAGCAGCAGTGGTGCTGACAAGAGAACTAGGTGGTTTGGCATATTCAGTTGACTGTTGTTGATGGTGGAAAGCCCTGCATGGGCAACTGATTTCAATGTTAACTGTTCCGTTATGTTTAATAAACGTGGGCTGCCACGCCCTAAGATGCCACTTGGACTGGCATAACTAATTGGAAAACTGCCATATGTGCATAATCACCCCAAGACCATATGTATTCATACCTGCTGCTTTTCCGTGGAATGCATGTGATGCTCTGTACTGTAGAATACTCCATTCAATAGGTACATCACAAGGAGTCACAGTGATTGAGAAGTGAGAACTGTTTTCTTGCAATGAAAAATAGTACCTGAAAAAAATATATGAACATATAAAATGATGATTACTGTAATGTGCAAAATACAGATACATCTGAGAACTGCATTTCAAAACATATTTTCTGTTTAAGGCCTCATTAACATCTTTCCAGGATGCTCGAGAAGCATGTCATGCTTGTGGTGCCATTACAGCAGCAGAGAAGGCAGGATAATAAGGTGGCCACATATGAAATGAATTTGTCACAAGTGATTTCAGGACAGTAGTCCAGCAATGTAGTAAGTGCTGGGTACAACAAAGTCCCTCAGAACTTATCTGCTGACTCAGTAGATATAAGCAATTAGTCAGCTGCACTAATTATAAAATATAATGTAAAACTTTCCATTACCCCTGGATTGTGCCTGTCATATGTATATTTTTACCCCCATACATAGCTAGGTTTACAAAGTTGTAGTATCTATGAAAAATTATACATTTGAACTGTAAATTTGTTTTTGATGCATAAGTGGTTCTTCTGGTCAACAAAATACATTTACAATTATGATTTATGGTTGCTGTATAGTTAGTCACAATATTACTATTATTATTAGTAGTAGATAATAGATGAACTTGTATATGTGGAAAGTGGAAAACCGTTGACCTTCTCAGAGGATTTATTACGCTCATTGTTGTAATGTACTATGCAGATAGCAATATATGTTTTTATATTGTATGAAATGAAAGAGAAAGTTTTTTAGACAATTGTCATCTCTATTCTCTCATTAGTGAAGTATTATTATTATTAACCACTTCAATATCGGCCTATAGATATATGACGTCCACAGATGGGATCTCCCATCCTGGGTGGACGTCATATGACGGCCTCGGGTTCCCGGCCGCCTAGGGGGCGATGTCCGCCGGGCACCCGCGATTGCCCGTTAACCGGGCTGGACCGTGGATCTGTGTGTGTAAACACACAGATCCACATCCTGTCGGCTCAGAGGAGAGCGATCTGTGTTCCCAGAACGGAGGAACACTGATCGGTCTCCTCCCTTGTGCGTCCCCTCCCCCTACAGTTAGAAGCATTCCCTAGGAAACACATTTAACCCCTCCCCGCCCCCTAGTGGTTAACCCCTTCACTGCCTGTCACATTTACACAGTAATCAATGCAATTTTATAGCATTGTTCGCTGTATAAATGTGAATGGTCCCAAAAATGTGTCAAAAGTGTCCGATGTGTCCGCCATAATGTCGCAGTCACAAAAAAAAATCGCAATCGCCGCTATTACTAGTAAAAAAAATAAATAAATATATTTTTTTTAAAAAATGCCATAAATCTATCCCGCTATAACTTTTGCGCAAACCAATCAATATACGCTTATTGCGATTTTTTTTTACCAAAAATATGTAGAAGAATACGTATCGGCCGAAACAGAGGAAAAAAATTGTTTTTTTAAAAAAAAATTGGGATATTTATTATAGCAAAAAGTAAAAAATATTGTGTTTTTTTCAAAATTGTCACTCTTCTTTTGTTTATAGCGCAAAAAATAAAAACCGCAGAGGTGATCAAATACCACCAAAAGAGAGCTCTATTTGTGGGGAAAAAAGGACGTCAATTGTGTTTGGGTACAACGTCGCTCGACCGCGCAATTGTCGTTTAAAGTGCGCAATGCTGAAAACTAAAAATTTGTCTGGGAAGGAAGAGGGTGAAAATGCCCTGTATTGAACCGGTTAATATTATGTTTTCAGTAATACAGTTACAGTGCAATTAGTTACCTACTAACACTTTTTTGAAAAAATATAAATGTTTTCATGTCATAGTTACATATTAAGCGAGGTTGAAAAAAGACACAAGTCCATCAATGTTGTGTTCTTCCAAATTTCTGTGTACAAATGATGAATTGGGAAAAAGCTAGCATTGTTTGGGTACTAGGATATACTCCACAGCCCCCTTTTATTATCAGTACCCAGTGGCCCTGCTCTTGGGAAGGACTCCCTATTTTTATGAGTAGGAGTCCATCTCAGGGTCCAGTTGGCCCCCACTAGGGGAAAACCAAGGAGAGTTGAAAAGCACATTGGTAGTGATAGCTGCACGGAGTTATTAGCAGAATGCTCAACTGTGAAGCAGCTCGTGACCAGGCAGATACAGTATCTCATCCTATGGGGGTAGGGGGAACAAAATTATGAAGGCAGAAAAAAAATCAGCAGGGATGCATAATTTATAGTTCTTCAGAAAGCAAAAGAGGCAGTTTTGAGCTATACACAGAAGGAGAGAGGGCAAGATTTAGAGAACCAGGTGACTAACTGAAGTAGCTATTCCTCTACAGTGTAAGCTCATGAGCAGAGTATGAGAGTAGGATGAAGCCTCACTACAGTGCATAACACCAAATATTATTATTATACGGGATTTATATAGTGCCAACAGTTTACGCAGTACTCTACAATGTAGAGGGGGGACAGTACAATTACAATGCAGCTCAATATAGAAGGAATAGGAGGGACAAGTGTAATAACACCAAATATCTCTTAAAGTTGAAAATCTTGGCTATAACCCTTCAAATACTAACACTTGTAGTCAGAGTATTGAAGTGGGTCTGCTCATAAATTGAGAATTGCTACACAATAGGGCTGTTAAATCATCTTTTGCACCATAGTTGCAACTGACAGGCTCTGTAACACTTGCACCAACCAATTTAAAGCGGTTGTATACCCGCTGATTTATTTATTTTTTTCTCTACACCTGCAGGGGAAAAGGCATAATGAGCTAGTATGTTCTGACCCTTTCATGTTCAACAAACATATGCTTTCAATTGTTGACATTCTAATAGAACCTGTGCACAGCCAGATGGTAGGCCAGTTTCTTGTACCTGACTGGCTGCCATTTGTAGGGTTCATGTGCAGCAGCTCTACAGTGGGTCAGCAGCAGGATTTTACAGTATGTTCCGGTTGTATGACTGTTCATTGTAGTTCTTTCCTTCTTTCGCATGTAGTTCATAGAACTCAGACCAATTAAGAAAGAAAATATGTGTAATATATTCATGGAAAGCACTTTTAAATGGCCAAAATAATGGGCCAAAAGCACAGATGCCTTTGGGCGCCACTAAGGGGCAGTTTTCTATTTGCTTTTATTAAGTTGTCCTTAGAAATTGTGTAAATGAACTGCTCATATGACCAATTATCTCCCAGTCACTGATAGACTAATGGAATATCTGTGAAACAGCCTTCCATCAGGCAGTCAGCTGTGGGTCAAGCATCTGTTGACCAGACACTGGCTGCTCTTTTATTCTGCTTCAGCATCTGTAGTCCTTCTGCTTCTACTCCTGAGCCTTCTGTTCTCTCCTGCTCTTTCCCACAGCAGTGGCCTGCTACTTCCTCTGTACCCCAATGCCCATGTGCTATTTGCACCCTCAGATACATAATAAATCAGTGTACTACTGGGTTAAGAGGCTCCCTTCTTTTATGTATATACAATATACAGCATGTAATGGTCTATAAAGATGTTTAATAATCAGTTTCTTCAGGTTTGTATGTTATTTTATTCTTTACCAGATGTTGATCCTTGACCTAATTCAGCAAGGTGACGAAGGCTGCTTCCTCACAGATATCTGGCTAGTTGACCTCATAGTACGGACCTTTGGCTAAACTAACCTAACCTGCTGGCTTGCCCTCACTTATCCGTTAGAATGCATGTGCCTCCACTGTGGGGACACCCACATTTTAGTGTTAGGATCACAGATTACAGGGTGGCGTGACATGGCTATGTGGCTTACGCATGCGTTTGCAATTGCGTGCGGACTGAACCCCTGTTTTTAACGCATACTGTTAGACAGGTCAATTGGTTGTCTGCGAGCTAGTGGTAAGTAGGCTTGGATTTTTTCCTGGGCATTCCCCAGGTTTTGTTGATATCTGGCTTGACCATTGGCTTCACCTTACCATTTATTATATGACATGCTGATTTTCAGGCATTTATCCTGGCTTGTTTGGAAATGTCTACAAATAAACATCTAGTTCCTCTAAACAACCTGTGCTGTCTCATCACTCTGCAGTTTTTTTTGGTAGAATTTAAACTAAAATACCAAGAGATTGGAAAAAATATATATATAGGAAAAAGCATCAATTTATACTTTTAGTGAGTTATTGCTGCCCTAGGTATTGACTTAGAAGGACTTTATGTTCCTGAAAATACATCATAAAGAGCTTGGCAACTATCTTAGTAGAAGTAAACTGGACTACTTTGGCTATCGGTTTTATGCTGGCTTTTGTGCCAAACAAAATGCAGGCTATACTTTATGTCAGATATGTAGTAGTAAATTCATTTTAGAATAAAAAAACATATTTAACAAATGTCAAAACTGAGAAATATTTTTTGTGAACTGTGGTTGAACTAAACACATATTGAACTACAGCCAAAATGACTTTTTTTTTGTTTTTCAATAATATTGCAACCTTTGTCAATATTTCATTATCTGTGTCCTCTTTGGGAGATTCCCCCCCTCCACAAGAAATGAAAGAGTGTGTGTCACTGGAACAAGAAGACACATGGAGCAATGAAAATACTTCCCAACTCAATATATTAACTTGCTTTTGCTGCTTTCTCTGCCTGCGCTCGGGTGCCGGACACAGCGCACTATGGGAAGCGTGACGTCTATGCAATCACGAGATTGCAGACGAGATGCTTCATTTGCAGAGTTTTGACCTGCCTTGTTTCGCAATCCATTGCGCCGGAATACTTCCGCCTGTAGTATCACTACGGGCGCTTTGTTCTAAATTGGCATCACCCTAGGACATGGGCGGTGCTTTCCCTCCGAGTTACAACGTCACTTCTGGTTTCCCTGTGCCAGTGATAAACCGGAAGTGACGTCAGCAGCTCAGTGAAACGCATGGCCCGAGGGGAGCTATTTCAGAATAGCACTCTGCACTGTCCAGAGAGGAGGTGTCCCGGCCCGCACTGTGTCCCTGCTATGCCTGCTAACTGACCGATCCACCAGCCGTGAGGAAACCTGGAGCTGTCTCCTTCCACCAGGCTGCATCTGCTATTCAGGTCAGTAGAGGGGGGCCTGCCTGACCTAGTTCACCAGTGTATGACTTGCAGGCAGCAAGAGGGGGATCCAGCCCTCCCTGCCTGCCTAGCTGATGCTGCTGGCTCAGGTGGCATGGGCAGGGTTAACCCCGCCTGGGTAGTCCAGTAGTGCCCTTTGCTGATGGATGATGTGAGCTCTCTCTGTTCCCCCAGCATGGCTCTGATCAGGACCAGTACAGTCACCTGCTGCTGCTGGTGTACTACAAGTGCAAACATGTCATGCCAGCCAGGGTTACTACAGCTCTCTTGTAAAGTTGGTGCTGTTGAGTTTTGGGGGCAGGCTAGGTTTGATGGACATAGGCAGGATCTCTTTTATAATGATGTAGTTCTTGGCTGCTGGAGATTGTTATGGTGGCTCTGCTGGGACGTGTGATTCTTTAGCAGTTGTGTTGGGTTTGATGTATTCAGGGGGGCTTTCAGCTCATTGGTAGGTCATGAGTTTGAGCTGTGGGGTGCTAGGATTGATTCCCATTTGCACAGAGTTTGTAGGTTGTTGTGTTTGAGCTGGGGGTACTGGGTTTAATAGCGTCCTGCATGGAATTTGTAGGTTGCTTGTGTTTGAGTTGCAGGGTATTAGGATTGATTCCTGTCTGCATGGAGTTTGTAGGTTGCTTATGTGTGAGCTTGTAGGATATGGTTCTTTGTAAGGTGCTATGGAATATGTCAGTACTATAAGTCTCGGTGTGTGTGTGTTTACAAGGGAACTTCAAAAAGTTTCCACACTTTTTTAATTCCGTTAAATGTATTAAAAGTGTGGAAAGTTTTTGAAGACCCCTCGTGTGTGTGTGTATGTGTATATATATATATATATATATACACATACACACACACACATGAGGGGTCTTCAAAAATACATATATATACACACACACAGTGTGTGTGTGTGTGTGTATGGAGCCGTGACCGTGGTGAGTGTGGACATGGAGGGGTTTGTTTGCTCCCCCCCAATTTTTTTTAGCACCAGCCGCCACTACTGTGGGAGTATAGAGGTTACAGAGAATTCAAAGCAAAAGTGAGACGTGTGTACCAAAATGCTACATTCTCTGCCAAGGAAACAACACCAGCCAATGCTTGCTTGCAGATGTAAAAATAGGAAAATAGCTTAAACATACTGATAAGGTTACACCGTCCCAGAGAAAAACACGTCTCCCACCTCAGTACTTCCTATATTATTAAAACCATATAGAGCAGACCTTCTTGTATAATCTTGGGTGTTAGGAAGGTTTATTGTTTAAAGCATTTAGAACTAGACTGAGGACTTGTTGGAGAGAAATTTACACTTGTAGATGTTTTCCAAAGGTGCAGATGGCCAAAGTGGAAACAGTGTTTGGTGCGTAATTCTAGACTAAGGTTTATGTGTATATGACTGAAATCAAATCCCTTCAACACACAGCTGATTTTTACTTTTATGGAAAGAAGAGAAAAAAGTGCAAATGGAAGGATGGATCTGAATTTCATTACATATTATTAACAGGTAATTGTAAGAGAGACATATGGCAATATTTATATGAAACTATAACTATACAGCCTTTATAGTAGAGAGGGATTTTACGTCGATGTTTACTATTAAACATTTTTGTTTCTATCCTGTGGAATTTATCAGGGGTGTGATAATCACATCACTTCCACAGGATATGGCAAATTACATTTTTTTCTTCTTAGCTTTAAAAAGTCTGTGTTCTTTTTGAATTCTAGCTGAATTCAATATGGCCAGCAGATGCATTGGGATCTCTCCAATCCCACTATTAAATTGGTACTCTGAATAAATGATATAGGGATTCAATTATAATTTCAGGTTTCAAATCTGTACTAGGAAACTTTTTTTTTTAAATCAGCACAACTAATAATGTATAGGCAATAGAACTAAAAAACAAAAAGTGAAATGAAGACTGGTGCCTGGTTGATTCAAGTTAAAATCCAAATAAAGGAACCATGGCAATTTTTTTCCATTCTCTGTGTTTTGTGTTTTAATAATTATAATTTGTTCTGCAGTTGCTTAGTTTTTCAGGTAAGGTGGGTATAGTGGGTGCATACAATCCCACATTGGTGTGCGCAGCCTATTGCATTGGGTTGTGCACCCCAGAGCACAAACACACATGCGTGTATATCAGCAGAGCAGTAGACAGTGTCAGTAAAGCAGAAATTGGTGTCAGTAGTTTTTATTTTTATTATTTTTTACAATTTTATTATTTTTTACAATTTTATTATTTTTTACAATATTATTTTTTATTATTTTTTTTTTAATTTCAGTAGCCCCATTGAGGGGGGGGGGGGCTTTGTTGAAATATCAAGGGTCTAAACAGACTCCTGTTGTCTCTCTTTTGAGACAGAGAAAGGGACTGAGGACAGAGTTTACTCTGCTTCCATTAAAGGAGAAGTATAGCCAAAGCTCGTTTGGCTGTACTTCTCCTATTGATCACAGGAGTGCAGTTAATTTCGTTCTGTGACCCGTTTTCAGCAGAGAGCGGGCTAAAGTCCACTCTCTGCTGACGTCACGCATGTCAGTCCAGGCACCGCATCATCACAACAGTGGAAGTCTAAATTCCACCAGGTGCCTGGACCGACACAGCTGAGAGACTGAGCTGGCTGCCCCCATCCTCTCCACAGCCCAGCGCTCCAATAAGCGAGGAGGGAGAAGAGCAGAGAGCTGTGACTGACAGCAGCCGGCAGGAGAGGAGAGGAGGGAAGCTGGCAGCACTGTAGGGGGGGGTAGAGGGCACCAGGAAGCAAGGGAAATCGACACTGCACAGGGTGATTAGGGTGTGCCCAGGCACAGCCGGCACACCCTGTGCGCATGCCTATGCAATGCCATATGTAAGGCAAATGATAAAAGGCAAAAGTGCTTGGTGAAGGACTATTTTAGAATGGGTACCAGAAGGGGTACCAAAACTAACTTCCATCCACAAAACAAATGCTTGCCTTACATTGTTTGTTTTACCTAGTTTACGCACCCTATCTCAAAAGATACTCAGAAGTTTGAGAATCAAGTTGTAATGAAGAAAATCCCCATTGATTAGTAAAGAAAACACTTGCAATGCTGAGAATACAGCAGGGAATGTTTACTTTGCTGACTATGCACATATATTGTAAACAGACAAGCCCTTCTCAAGTGTTTTATAATGTGGAGGAATGCTGACCATGTATTTTGACAAAGACCAGAAATGTGAAAGATTTATTTAGATAACTTGTAAAATCTGTGTAACAGAGCTCATACTTGTGATGAGCCATGGATAGCACCATACAATGCCATAGATACACAGTGGCCAATGTTATAATAAGTTCACCTTAAAGTATTACTAAACCCAAGGGCAAAAAATAAATAAATAAATGAATAATACATTGCAGCTTACCACATGAGAAGAAGTCAGCAATACGCATATACCAAATACAGTATACCAATTAAGCATTTGGCACCCATGCATGTCTGAACACTTAAACTGTCTATATTTGCTTCTTATATGGGGAAACCTGCAGTCAGCAGGCCAGTCACTATACCCCATGCATTCATCACATGAGAACTGGCCCCGAGAAATGGATTTCTCTGACAATGTTTGCTATATGTAGTGTAGGTAAAGTGAACACATTTACTGTATAACAACTAATGAACTAAAATTCCTGAAAACAGACTAAACTAAATACATGATTTGACACTGTATACTTTAATATCAATTGAGATATTAGCAGTATGTTATACGTGTAATTTATAAATGCAAATGATCGGCAGGAGTGAAATCTATTTAACTGTTTAAAAATTGATTTAATATTAATCTGCTTGTTGTACTATTCTAATGAAATATGTATCTCCACTGACAGTTTCCAATAATTTCCTTTCCCTGAAGGCATAGGCCAGTGATGGCGAACCTTGGCACCCCTGATGTTTTGGAACTACATTTCCCATGATGCTCATGCACTCTGCAGTGTAGTTGAGCATCATGATAAATGTAGTTCCAAAACATCTGGGGTGCCAAGGTTCCCTATCACTGGCATAGACTCTCTCTTTGAGACTCTGAACTACCATTATCAAGAATCTATGTAGCACTCTCCTAGATAAGTGCTAGGTATTAGATAGGTTAGCTTTAGTTTTGTTTTGATGGGTACATTTAGTTGCCACACTGTAGGCAGTATGGATAATTTTTTGTTAGGCAAAAGCATATAGGATCGCAGGCAGCATGGCCCAGAAATAAAGAAAAAAACAAAACAATCAGTTTATTGATGGAAAAAACATAACTTTATTTGGACATATTTAGCCACGGACTATATTACTGGTTTATAACAAATAATTTAAAAGCATAACTGTTATTATGTATATCAACTGTAATGAATTAAATACATCAACCGATTACACAACTCAGCCACTGAGACTCAAGCTGCAAAATAAATGACCCATCTTAAAATTATTGAACACAACTGTCCCCTTTTGTTTAACAAACCCAACCATGTAATAAGACCACGAAAGAAAAATAGGGAAGGGAGGGTGGGGAGCTCCGCTGGTGTAACCTACCTCAGGAAACTAACCCTGAATAAACTGGGGGAGCCCTTTTTATAGGGGGCCCCAGGAATTCTAGAAGGTTTCTGGGGGCCATGTGACCTAAACTGACCTAACCTAGCCAGGTTGCCCTGAATTCTAGAAGATTCCAGGTCATATGACCTGGATCGACCTATCCCTGATTCCCCAAGATATTAATACAGTGGGAGAGCCTTTAAACAGATGCTGCCACGATCACATGAGGAAAAGGGGGGCCTGAAAACAGGCATATCCCTCCTCACATTCTGGCTCACTGCAATCAGTGCAGCCACAATCTGCTAGTAAAGTCTAATCTGTGTGCTCTGCTGCCCTTGTGAATACAGATTGTGTAGGATCTTGGGAACCTTGTTGCTTTAGCTACCCCTCTGGTGCATTTAGTCATTTCTGGGTCTATTAAAGGGAACACACTGGCTGGTGGTCCCGAAAAGCCTGTCCAATTTTATCTTCTACGTAAATGGCACTGCTCTTGTGCTCAAAGTTTTGTTGCAACTGAAGTCTACTGTTGTCACAAGCCTGGATTTTCCTGAAAAACTTGTTCAAGAAAGAAACCAAGAGAACAGATGTTTGAAACATCAATATGTGAAGCCTCTCTATTTCAGTGGCCCAGGGCTAGGGTGGTGTTTGGGGGAGCGCTGTGTACCAAAGTACATGCTCCCCCAGGTGCTAAGGACAGGACATGCAACATCTTGGTGCAACACGATGGACTGTTCTGAAGTTTCCCATGACTGGAGGAAAGGTCGTTCCCATGCCTTTGACAGGTCATGGAACTGGGGTCTCCTCATGGCTTTTTTTCCTGGAGTCCCACACATCAAGCACCACAACTTCATACATTTTATTATTACCAACCCAGGAAACTCAGAAGGGGTTTATACTATGGCACCAAGTCAATCAATGACCAATCACAGCACAAAATTCATCTGAGTTTTTATTGCTCTGTAAAAAAAAGGTTTGGAAGCAGCAGTGACTGGTTTGTGGCTTAAGGATTTATATCAATAAACACATTTGTTTCTTTACAAGTTATTTCATTTTAACACCAATTGGCACCCAACTCATCTGAAACTATTGATTTAGATAAACTGCATTATACACATGAAAGGATGTTGACACTGAAAATAAAAACAACCTTCACAAGCTCTCTTTGATATTAATCAATATTATGTACTCTCCTTAATGAGCAGGTGTCTGTACTCTGTTTCCTTTATTCCTATTGTTTATGCCTTCTTTATTTTATCTATGTTTATTCTGCCTTATAGGCAGCTGTTTTGTACTCATTTCTGAAACCAATCAAAAATTATTGATAAAAAAATATATATATTATTTGATCAGTAATGCCCCGTACACACGGTCGGATTTTCCGATGGAAAATGTCCGATCGGAGCGTGTTGTCGGACATTCCGACCGTGTGTGGGCTCCATCGGACATTTTCCATCGGATTTTCCGACACACAAAGTTGGAGAGCAGGAGATAAAATTTTCCGGCAACAAAATCCGTTGTCGGAAATTCCGATCGTGTGTACACAAATCCGACGGACAAAGTGCCACGCATGCTCAGAATAAATAAAGAGATGAAAGCTATTGGCCACTGCCCCGTTTATAGTCCCGACGTACGTGTTTTACGTCACCGCGTTTAGAACGATCGCATTTTCCGACAACTTTGTGCGACCGTGTGTAGACAAAACAAGTTTGAGCCAACATCCGTCGGAAAAAATCCTAGGATTTTGTTGTCGGAATGTCCGAACAAAGTCCGACCGTGTGTACGCCCTATTAGTCTGGATCTGAGCTGAGCCCAACCAAGTAGTGCCCAGTCGTGGAATAATTGAGTCTTGGAGGACAGGCTACAATTTTTTTCAAAGCCTAAGAGTAGCCAAAATAGAAAGTAATAGTGAAAGAAAAAAATATTCATTAATAACAAAAAGTGAAAGTCCATATAAAGTGACTGATGTGCTCCAATTTAACAAAAGTGCAAAGTGCTCCAGAGTTTTTAAGGTGTACCACAACACCCCCTCCTGTGTCCCCACTCAAGGAGGTCCTTGATGACGCCCTGTGGGAGGGTGAAACGCGTAGACGTAATTTCAGGTTCCTATTGACGACACTTCCGGTGTCGTGGAACACACGCCTTGAACTGTGTTTTTGTACTCTCAGCTCCATGTTTTCTAAGCCTGGTTTTATCCTACTTCTTGTAAGTAACCACTTTGATGCACAATAAAATCTTTACCAAGCAATACTTCACTATCAGTCCCTTCTTTCCACTTTTTTGGGTACCTGCTATCGCTGAGTATCCTTAACAAGGGAAATCTATAATGATCTATGATGATCTGATGCAAGCTGCCATTCCTGGTCACCACCATTGAGCTTGAAGTGGCCCCTAGACTAAAAAGCTGAGGGTCCATTTTATTTGGTGAGTGGGGACACAGGAGGGGGTGTTGTGGTACACCTTGAAAACTCTGGAGCACTTTGCACTTTTGTTGAATTGGAGCACATCAGTCACTTTATATGGACCTTCACTTTTTGTTATTAATGAATATTTTTTTTCTTTCAGTATTATTGTGTTTGCTAGCGCTATAAATTCATATTCTCATTGTATTTGGTCAAGTGGTTAGCGCATTGTGTACAGCAGCTGCACATGATATCTTTGTCTTATGTTTTGAATTATTTGCTTCACTGTTATATATTTGTGACACCTCTATCGCAAGTTTATATATCCAGAATATATTTGTTTAAAATAGAAAGTAGTACAGCTTCTATGAATGGAGCTGCTGGGTGGAAATCGCAGTCAAAGTCTGGCATTAGAACCATAACTGGAACTAATAAAATAAAAAAAACACATTTTTAAATGTTTTTAAATAATAGTAATTCTTTTCTGCATTGTATTAGAGCAATTATTCAAATTCAAACTTGCTTGAGCAGAAAATAAAAGTTTTAATCAGATTAGTTGTTGTATGTCATCACAATTAGTTCTTATTTTTGTAAATTGTGAATTTTTGAAAACATTCATACTCAATCACATATAAGGGTTTGCGCTAAAATGAAATTCTCTTACCTTTTAGTAATATCTTTCAATAAATAGGCCGTAGTTTCCCTGCCATCTGGTAGAATAAGCGAGTGGTAGGGGTTGAAAAAGTCTCTTCGATAGTTGTCAGATGTTCGTATATTGGAATGGCACATACATCCAGCCAGAACAGTGACGAGAACACTCCAATGAATTCCATGTGTTTTTATACCTATGGCAAGGTTACAGAAAAAAATCATTACAGTTAGTGGGGGTATTAAAAAAATAAAATAAAATGTTTCTCTATAAAAGTGGTGATATGCTTTTGTCCCAGCTTAATAAAGGAGAACATATATTTAGATTGATGCTACAGCCAATAATATTTCATTTCCTGCACCTGTCAAAAAGCCTGCCCTAAGAGTTTTTTTATAAGGGCAGGAAATACTTGGCATGACATGATATACTAAGGGGTAGTGGTTGTTCACTCAGTAAAGGGTAAGGGTCATGTCACACTAATGATCCTGAAAATGACAAGAACATGCAAGTGTCATGACTGTACAAATGTGTAGGGAAATACTCTCCTGCTGGCATGTGTCCCTCCCTTTACCTGTTGACAAGAGAGGCATCAATCCTTCTCTGGTGAAAATGCTGCAAAATGTATCCAGAAAGAGAACAAGGCCTTGCTCATGCAGTCAGCAAGGGAGTGACATTGCATATATACTGAGGCAGGGCGGCTCTATTGCACGAAACAACGTACCTGTACATCATTCTTATGCAATAGATAGTGCGGGCGCACGCCCACTGCACGGAGAAGGAGCTGATGCACGTGCCATTGTGGATGAAGACCAGTGTTAATTTTGGCAGCAAATTTTGATTTAGTTTTAGTTTTAGGACTAAAATGGCATTTTAGTTTTAGTCCCATTTTAGTGTTCTGCAATTGTTTTAGTTTTAGTCGTATTTAGTCGACTAAATCTCCAGTATATTTTAGTCGACTAAAATGTCCTACGTTTTAGTCGACTAAAATCTCCAGTACGTTTTAGTTGACTAAAACTCATTTTAGTCGTCTAAAATCAAATGGGTGTAATTAAATTGTAATGCATTTGTTAACATTCCTCTACAATTTCCAAACTCATTATATACTGCTGGAGTGAAAAATCGAATATGTTATTATTTATGGTATTGAGGTATGAACATGCACTACAGACCCGTGTTAATTTTGAATTCAAATTTAATTTTAGTTTTAGTCGTATGCCGCGTACACACGACCGGACTTTACGGCATACTTGGTTCGGCGGACCGGAGTCCGTCGGACAATTTGATCGTGTGTGGGCTCCAGCGGACTTTTTTTCCCCAAAAGTTCTACGGACCTAGAAATGAAACATCTTTCAAATCTTTTCGACGGACTCGAGTCCGGTCGAAAAGTCAGCTCGTCTCTATGCTAGTCCGACGGACAAAAAAACGACGCTAGGGCAGCTATTGGCTAATGGCTATGAACTTCCTTGTTTTAGTCCGGTCGTACGTCATCACGTACGAATCCGTCGGACTTTGGTTGATTGTGTGTAGGCAAGTCCGTTCATTCGGAAAGTCCGTCGTAAAGTCCGTCAAAATGTCCGCAGGACAAAGTCTGCCGTAAAGTCTGCTCGTGTGTACGCGGAATTAGTCTTTTGACTAAAATAGCATTTTAGTTTTAGTCCCATTTTAGTCTTTTGACTAAAATGGCATCTTAGTTGTATTTTTTCATCTCAATTGTTTTAGTTTTAGTCGTATTTTAGTCGACTAAAATAGTATTCATTTAGTCGACTAAAATGTTTTAGTCGTTTTAGTCGACGAAGTTAACACTGATGAAGACCCAATGTCCGCCGGCCACCCGCGATCGCGGTACAGAGAGACAAAATGGGGATCAGAAGCTCAAATAGGCTTCAATATAGGGTAGGCTCGGGTCGCAGAGAGTGCGCTTTGATCCCACCCAGGTGTGTTACAACAAGGAATAAATATTCGTTATAATATTCATTATTGTTTCACTGATTCTCCTTCGGCCAATCGGGAAGTGGGCTTTGACACCGGTCACTCGATTGGCCGAAAGGACAGGCGATCCTATTGGAGGTTTAGGAGGAGGAGGGGAGGAGCTGGAGACCGCCATGGAGGACAGGACTCGGAGCCCAACCGGGCCGCTACAGGATGCCTGCCACCCGCCGCCATGGAGGACAGGACTCAGAGCCCAGCCAAGCCGTTACACGCTGTATGCCACCTGCCGCCATGGAGGACAGGACTCTGGGCCCAGCCGAGCCACTACAGGCTGCCTGCCACCCGCCACGATGGGGCAAGTGCCGGACGTGCTGCTCAGGGGAGGGGGGTAGTTGTGTGCCGCTCAGGAGGGGGGTTGGGTGGTTGTTTGCCCCCCCCCAAAAAAAAAAACAGCCGCCACTGTGCCTATGTGAACAAGGCAGATCCCTGTTCTGACAAGGGACAACATGGAGATCTGCTGTTCCTAGTGATCAGGAACAGCGATCTCTGTCTTGTTCCTGTCAGCACTTCCCCCCACACAGTTAGAAACACAGTGAGGGAACACAGTTAACCCTTTGATCGCCCCTGTAGTTAACCCCTCCCTGCTAGTGTTATTTATACAGTAAATTTTTTAGCACTGATCACTGTATTGGTGTCACTGGTCCCCAAAAAGTGTCACTTAGGGTCAGATTTGTCTGCTGCAATGTTGCAGTCCTACTAAAAATCGCAGATCGCCACCATTACCAGTAAAAACAATTAAAAAAATAAATAAAAGTCCATCTATCCCCTATTTTGTAGACGCTTTAACTTTTGTGCAAACCAATCAATATACGCTTATTGAGATTTTTTTTACCAAAAATATGTAGAAGAATACATATTGGCCTAAACTGATGAATACATTTGTTTTTTTTTATATACATCTTTTTTGCATATGTATTGTAGCAGAAAGTAAAAACTATTGTTTAATTTTTCAAAATTGTTGGTCAAAAAATAAAAACCGCAGCGGTGATCAAATACCACCAAAGAAAGCTCTATTTGTTGGGAAAAAAAGACATAAATTTTATTTGGCTATAGTGTCACATGTCCGCGCAATTGTCAGTTAAAGTAACGCAGTGCCGTATCGCAAAAAATGGCCTGGTCATTAAGGGGGTAAATCCTCCCGGGGCTGAAATGGTTAACCACTTACCAAGCGGCCCATAGCCGAATGACGGCTGCAGGGCGGTTGGATAACTCTGGAAGGGCGTACTATGACGTCCTCCCATAATTCCCCTCTCGCGCGCCCCCTGGGGCGCGCACCCGAACGCCACTGTGACCGCCGGGTCCAGAGGACCTGGCGCATCATGGATCCCGGTAAATGGTCGCTGATCACATGTAAACAGACCGGCGTCATATGATGACGCCGGTTCCTCTCCTCCCCTCCTGTGTACCGATCGGTACACTGTGAGCGGAGAGGGGGATGGATGGATGGCTGCAGCGCTGTGGGCTGGATGTGTAGTGCCCACAGCGCTGCACAGAAACATCCAGCCATCCATCCATCCATGCTCAGACATCCATAATGCTCTGCAATGCTGTGCAATACTCTGCAATGCCCTGCACTACTTTGCAATGCCCCACAATACTCTGCAATACCCCCACAATACTCTGCAATACCCTGCAATACTCTGCAATACCCCGCAATACTCTGCAATACCCTGCAATACTCTGCAATACCCCGCAGTACTCTGCAATACCCCACAATACTCTGCAATACCCCGCAATACTCTGCAATACCCCGCAATACCCTACAATACCCCGCAGTACTCTGCAATACCCCGCAGTACTCTGCAATACCCCACAATACTCTGCAATACCCCGCAATACTCTGCAATACCCCGCAATACCCTACAATACCCCGCAGTACTCTGCAATACCCCGCAGTACTCTGCAATACCCCACAATACTCTGCAATACCCCGCAATACTCTGCAATACCCCGCAATACTCTGCAATACCCCGCAGTACTCTGCAATACCCCGCAATACTCTGCAATACCCCGCAATACTCTTCAATATCCTGCAATACTCTGCAATACCCCGCAATACTCTGCAATACTACGCAATACTCCACAATACCCCGCAATACTCCACAATACTCTGCAATACCCCGCAATACTCCACAATACTCTGCAATATCCTGCAATACCCCGCCATACTCAGCCATACCCTGCAATACCCCGCCATACTCAGCCATACCCAGCCATACCCAGCCATACCGAGCCATACCCAGCCATACTCGGCTATACTCGGCCTCTGTATGTGGCCAGGCTGTGGAAGTCTGACACATGTGGTATCGCTGTACTCAGGAGGAGTAGGAGAATCTATTTTGGGGTGTCATTTTTGGTATGTACATGCTATGTGTTAGAAATATTGTATAAATGGACAACTTTGTGTTAAAAGAAAAAAAATGCGTTTTAACCACTTCCCGCCCGCCGGCTGTCATACAACGTCCTTGACTTTGTGCGGGGATATCTAAATGATGGGTGCAGCTACAGGCATCATTCAGATATCAGCTTTTTAGCCGGCGAGGTGAGATTTAGCCTAGGTTTAGCCTAGAGGTGAGATGTGGGGTCTTATTGACCCCATATCTCACTGTAAAGAGGACCTGTCATGCCATATTCCTATTACAAGGGATGTTTACATTCCTTGTAATAGGAATAAAAGTGGTCAAAATTTTTTTTTTTTGGAAAAAAGCATCAAACTAAAATAAATAAAGTAAAATGAACAATAATAAAAAAAAAAAAAAATTTTAAAGCGCCTCTATCCCCGTGTGCTCGCATGCAGAAGCGAACGCATACGTAAGTCCCGCCCACATATGAAAACGGTGTCCAAACCACACATGTGAGGTATCCCTGTGATCGGTAGAGTGAGAGCAATAATTTTGGCCCTAGACCTCCTCTGTAACTCAAAACATGTAACCAGTAAAAATTTTTAAAGCGTCGTCTATGGGGATTTTTGAGTAGCGAAGTTTGGCGCCATTCCACTAGCGCGTGCAATTTTGAAAGGTGACATGTTGGGTATCTATTTACTCGGCGTAACTTCATCTTTCACATTATGCAAAAACATTGGGCTAACTTTACTGTTTTGTTTTTTTTAAAGCACAAAACTGTTTTTTTTTTACAAAAGGAACGTGTTAAAAAAATTGCTGCGCAAATACCGTGCGAGATAAAAAGTTGCAATGACCACCATTGTATTCTCCAGGGTCTTTGCTAAAATAACATATATAATGTTTTGGGGTTCTATGTCATTTTCTAGCTAATAAATGATGTTTTTTACATGTAGGAGAGAAATGTCAGAATTGGCCTGGGAGCTCCAGAACGCCTGAAGGTGCTCCGTTCATGTTGGGCCTCTGTATGTGGCCGCGCTGTGTAAAAGACTCACACATGTGGTATCACCGTACTCGGGAGTAATAGCAGAATGTGTTTTGGGGTGTAATTTGTGGTATGCATATGCGGTGTGTGAGAAATAACCTGCTAATATGACAATTTTGTGAAAAAAAAAAAGTAAAAAAAAAAACTTGATTTTGCAAAGAATTGTGGGAAAAAATGACAACTTCAAAAAACTCACCATGCATCTTTCTAAATACCTTGAAATGTCTTCTTTCCAAAAAGGGGTCATTTGGGGGGTATTTGTACTTTTCTGGCATGTTAGGGCCTCAAGAAATTAGATAGGCCGTCGGTACTTCAGGTGTGATTAATTTTCAGATATTGGCACCATAGCTTTTGGACTCTATAACTTTCACAAAGACCAAATAATATCCACTGATTTGGGTTATTTTTACCAAAGATAAGTAGCGGTATAAATTTTGGCCAAACTATATGAAGAAAAATTAAGAAAAATGCATTTTTTTACAGATTTTTCGGTCTTTTTTCTTTTATAGCGCAAAAAATAAAGAACCCAGCGGTGATTAAATACCACCAAAAGAAAGCTCTATTTGTGTGGAAAAAAAGGACAAAAATTTCATATAGGTACAGTGTTGCATGACTGAGTAATTGTCATTCAAAATGTGAGAGCACCGAAAGCTGAAAATTGGTCTGGTTAGGAAGGGGGTTTAAGTGCCCAGTTGTCAAGTGGTTAAGGGATGATTCTACCCATATGAGAATAGTAAAATTTTCAGGTATAAATCAGTAGAATTAGGTGGACTAAAATTGTTTTCACTTCTTCCTTAAGGTAACTCAAAATGATAATGGGATTACAAAAGAGGGAGGTTGGGAGCTTCCCTAGTTCATGAACACGTGCTGGGCTGCTGATAAGGCAGTACAGCCAGCCAGTGCCGGGACAAGGTCACATAGAGCCCAGGGTGAACATGCCAAATTGTGGACCCACCCCACCCCCTACCAACAAGATTTATGAGCATTATGTGTCAGCGAAAATCCCCCATACCATAAAAATCAAGCACTAATCTGCATGCTTACCCTTTAAGCATAAATTCCCCCTCCTCCCAGTACAAATCCGCCCCCCTACTGAAATTCCCTCCTTCCCAGCAACAAATCTTTGCCACCCTCCCCCCCCCAGCTAAATTCCCCTCTCTCCATATTCTCCCAGCACAAATCTCCCCTCCCAAAAAAAATATGTCCCCCCTCCTAGCACAAATCTTCTACCCCTCAAATGTCCTCTCTGAACACAATTCCTCCCCCCAGCACAAATTCCCCTCCCCCAATCACCCACCCTAGCACAAATCCCTCCCCCAAAAGTCTCTCTTGTAGCACAAATACCCTCAAATCATCCCTAATAGCACAAATCCACCCGTCCCCCAAAAAAATCCTCTCCCAGCACAAATCCCCCCAAATCACACCTCCCCAAATTTTCCATCCTAGAACCATTCTTACCCCCTTCCACCCCCTATTTCTTCCCCAAACACAAATCCCCTCCCCCCAATCTCCTTGTGGTGCCCCCTCCACCTCACATGACACCACCGTGCCCAGGGCAGCTACCCCTCCTGCCCACCCCTTGTTCCAGCCCAGCAGCCAGCCCTCCTGTACTGGGCCAAGGCCTCATCAGTTCAAAGAGGGCCCCCTGCTGAGCAGGAGGGCTGGCAGTACTTGCCTTATTGCTGACACTTGTGACTCTTGTGTAGTGCTGCCGGCCTCTACTTTTTTTCTCCCTCCAGCTGCGCTGTAGAGAGATTGGTTCTAGTATCTGCGCTCCCTGCTGTCTGGGACCCCTGTGTGCCTCTTTCCCTGCAGTGCTGCCGGCAGGGGTGGACTGATAACTCATGGGGCCCCCGGGCAATAGGAGATTATGGGGCCCCCAGGCAATCAGAGATTATGGGGCCACACAGTATACACACACACAGTATACAATCACACAGTATACACATACATGTACACATAGTATACACAGACAGATGTAAAACAAAACACAGATTTATACATACTGTCCCTGGTTTTACTGAGGATGGCAAACCTGATGGGGCCCCCTAGTGGCCCAGGGCCCTCGGGCAGTGCCCGAGTGGCTCAATGGTCAGTCCGCCCCTGGCTGCCGGTCACTTGAATTGGTCTTTTTCGACTTGTTCGGGGTATAATTTCTTCCATGGCTGCAAAGCATAGCATCACAGCTGTTCCATATTAGCAAAAATATCATTTGATATTTTCAGAGGAGGGGGGTCCTGTCAGTTAGGTTGTACAGGGCCCTGTGATTTCTATCAGCAGCTCTGAACATATAAGGCCTAAGGTACTGTAAGGCTTTAAAAGAAATATAAGCCATACTCTACATACAGTATGTAAAAATATTTCATACATTTTTAACAAGCAGCTGTTGTATACAACAAGCTTGTGCAACAGAAGAAACATAAGGATTGATTTACTAAAGGCACAGGGAATTTTACCTTAGTTCAGTGAATGCAGTGAAAATCCAATTCACAAAGCATAACTAATCACATGCAAGGGAAATAACAAAGACAGTAGTTTTGCTTGCTGAGTGAACAGCCTATTTGCCTTTAGAAGATCAATCCCATACATATAAAATGTTCAATACTGACAAATTGGCAGCTTTAGCCTGCAATTAAAGATGTCTTCTGTCCACATTTTGAGTATAGACCCCATCTCCCACATAAACAACAAAAAATGGACTTATTTAGTAAGCAGGTGGGACTTTAGATGTGGGGTCCATGTCTGTGTGGTGGACTGGTGACACTGTCTGGGCAGGCAGGGACTTGAGAAAAGGCACGGTGGCACGGTCTGGCATGGAAGTAGTAGGGAAGGAGGGGGACTGGAGGGGTGTTGTTGATAGTTCATGAGATCTTGGGAGTGGAGGAGAAGGACTTTCAAATTTTGTAAAAGTTTTCTTTAGTGGGTTATGATTTCAAAATACAAATACCGTACTGGTGACCCTACAATAGAAATAAAACTTTTTCGCAGAAGAGAGTTTAACAAGACTTGTGGCCACTCATTAAAATTAGAAGAAAAGAGGTTTAACCTTAAACTACGTAGAGGGTTCTTTACTGTAAGAGCGTCAAGGATGTGGAATTCCCTTCCACAGGTGGTGGTCTCAGCGGGGAGCATCGATAGCTTCAAGAAACTATTAGATAAGCACCTGAATGACCACAACATACAGGGATATTCAATGTAATACTGACATATAATCACACATAGGTTGCACTTTATGGACTTGTGTCTTTTTTCAACCTCACCTACTATGTAACTATATATGTCAGCTAATGAAATATTACATCATATGTTATTCCAGGGGTCTCCAAACATTGTAAACAAAGGCCCGGTTTACTGTCCTTCAGACTCTAGGAGGGCTGGACTTTGGCTAGCGGGAGGGGAAACTTTCTTGGCATCAGTTGGAGTAAACATTGCCACATTTGGTGAATAGTACCCCATTTTTGGTGTCAGGGGGAGAAATGGTGCCCCATTGTTGGTGTCAGGTAGCAGAATAGGGTCTCATATCAGTGGGAGGAAAAGTGCCCCAAGGGCCGGGAAAAAGGCAAGCAAAGGGCCACAGTTTGGAGACCACTGTGTTATGCCATGGGGCAACACATGACACTCCCCCAGTCACCCCACCATTATAAAGTGTATAACCCTTTCCCAGAGACACCAGAAGTGACAGAAAATCCCCTAAAAGACAATTGTCACCGGAAGTGTTTCCATTGAAAGATATCTCCTCACCCTCTGTTCTGGTGACAACTCTAACAACATGTAGAATGTGCCCCTTTATTTACTGTTACAGTGACAATGATAATCATGACAAACTGACAAAGTGGATCTACCCAAGGGGTATTCAGTAAGCAATAAAACATTACAGAGGCTCTTACCCTTCCTCAGTCTATGCAAAACTAGAAAACATTTTAGGCTGAAGTTTTCACACAATGTACACTTTACAGTGGAACTTTACTCTCTAAAGTGCTTCTAAAGGCTGAAGGTTGTTTTCAGCACACCCCCAGCCCCCCCCATCCTTACCTGACCAAGCCCCCCCCCCATATCCAGAGATGTTCACGATAGCCTTAGCTGTAGGACTCCCCTCCTCATTGGCTGAGACAGCAGTGGAAGCCCATTGACTCCCACTGCTGTCAATCACAGCCAGTGGGCCACTGAGAAGAGAGCTGGGAGGCGGGGGTGAACCACGGCTCTATGGGGTTGATTTACTAAAGACAAATAGACTGCAGTTGCCGTCTGCAAGTTCAGTTGCTCCAGAGCTTAGTAAATAAGGTAGTGTTACACTTTGCAAAAAATACCCAATCACGTACAGGGAAAATAAAAAAAAAATGTATTTTTGCTTGCACATGATTGGATAAAAGTCAGCAGAGCTTTATTTACTAAGCTTTGGAGCAACTGCTCTTGCAGAGCGCAACTACATTTTGCAAAGTGCACAGTCTATTCGTCTTTAGTAAATCAACCCCTTTGTGTCTTATGAAAGCACAGAGCAGTGACTAGGGAGCAAGCACACAATGGTGCCCCCCAGGGCAAGCAGCTTTCTCTGGGGGCTCCAGGGGGAGAAGCCAGGAACACCAGTGGGGGACCTGAAAAGAAGAAGACTTTACCCCTTCCCTGCCAGTGTCATTAGTACAGTAACAGTGCGTATGGTTCCCAAAGAACTGTCAAAAGTGTCAGTTAGGTGTCCGATTTGTCCACTGCAATGTCGCAGTCCCGCTAAAAATCACTGATCACCGCCATTAATAGTAAAAAAAAATAAAAATAAAAATGCCATGAATCTATCCAATAGTTTGTAGACTCTGAAACTTTTGCGCAAACCAATCAATATACGCTTGTTGGGATTTTTTTAACAAAAATATGAAGCAGAATACATATTGGTCTAAATTTTTTGAAGAAATTAGATTTTTTTTAAAAATTTTATTGGATGTGTTTTATAGCAGAAAGTAAAAAATATTGTTTTTTTTTTTCAAAATTGATGCTCTTTTTATGTTTATAGCACAAAAAATAAAAACCACAGAGATGATCAAATACCAACAAAAGAAAGCTCTATTTGTGGGGGAAAAAAGTACATCAATTTTACTTTGGTACAGTGTCGCACGACCGCGCAATTGTCAGTTTAACTAACGCAGTGCCATATCGCAAAAAATGGCCTGGTCATTAAGGGGGTAAAACCTTCCAGGGCTGAAGATGTTAATTATGTTTAATCCTTATGTTGATAGTATTAGTTAAATAGATAGAAAGGTATATTATATTTACTGCTAGGGAAAAGGGGTTTTCTAAGTGATCTCTTAACATAATAAAGCATGAAGACATGGATGGATGGGTGAGTTTGCGTTGAATATTAAAAATGAATTGAATAGCATTTTCAGTTTGTGGTGCTTTAACCATAATGGAGATCTAGTAAAGATCCATCTAATGAAAGTCATCATTATCAGCTATTTTCGGAAACCAAATATTAAAATATGTTTTTCAAGCTTATTAAAATATGGACTTATCATAGGCGTGCGCAGCCTATTGCATTAGGGTGTGCACCCAAAAGCTCAAGCACACATACATATATATATATTGTCAAAAGTATTGGGACGCCTGCCTTTACACGCACATGAACTTTAATGCCGTCTTAGTCCATAGGGTTCAATATTGAGTTGGCTCCGCCCTTTGCAGCTATAAAAGCTTCAACTCTTCTAGGAAGGCTGTCCACAAGGTTTAGGAGTGTGTATATGGGAATGTTTGATCATTCTTCCAGAAGGGCATTTGTGAGGTCAGGCACTGATGTTGGATGAGAAGGCCTGGCTCGCAGTCTCCACTCGAATTCATCCCAAAGGTGTTCTATCGGGTTGAGGTCAGGACTCTGTGCAGGTCAGTCAAGTTCCTCCACCCCAAACTCGCTCATCCATGTCTTTATGGACCTTGCTTTGTGCACTGGTCCAAATCATTTGGTGGAGGGGGGATTATGGTGTGGAGTTGTTTTTCAGGGGTTGGGCTCGGCCCCTTAGTTCCAGTAAAGGGAGCTCTTAAGGCGTCAGCATACCAAGACATTTTGGACAATTTCATGCTCTCAACTTTGAGGGAACAGTTTGGGGATGACCCCTTCCAACATGACTGCACACCAGTGCACAAAGCAAGGTCCATAAAGACATGGACTTAGCAGGGGTGGTGGGAAATTAACTTCAAGTGCAATAATTCATATTATAACTGTAACTAAAACATATACAATTAAGTGTAACACTCTAAAAAATAAAAAATCCAAAGTGCTATAATGGTGTGAACCTCCCAACTAAAAAGTTGTTGCACTCGAAGGTAATTTGTATTGCAATTATCTGTAGAGGGGTTTCCACCATCCCTGCTAAGGCAGCACTGATGGGCACTAATAGGCTGCACTGATTGGCAGCGTTGATGGGCACTAATTGGTAGCACTGATGTGCACTGATAGGTGGCACTGATAGGCAGCACTGATTGGCACTAATGGGCACCGATTGGCACTGATAGGTGGCACTGATGGGCACTTATATGCATCACTGATGGGCTCTTATTGGTAGCACTTATGGGCACTGATAGGCTCTGATTCGCAGCACTGATTGGCAGCACTGATCTACACTGATTGGCACTGATAGGCAGCACTGATTGGAAGCACTGATGGGCACTGATAGGCTGCACTGATAGGCAGCACTGATGGGCACTGACTGGCAGCACTGATGGGCACTGGTAGGTGGCACTGATAGGCAGCACTGATGGGCACTAATTGTCAGCACTGATTGGTACTGATAGGCAGCACTGATTGGTACTGATAGGCAGCACTGATGGGCACTGATATACAGCACTGATGTGCACTGATTGGCAGCACTGATGGGCAGCACTTATGGGCACTGATAGGCAGCACAGATGGGCACTGATATGCAGCACTGATAGGCAGCATTGGTTGGCACTGATTTACAGCATTGGTTGGCACTGATAGGCAGCACTGGTTGGCACTGATAGGCAGCACTGGTTTGCACTGATAGGCAGAATTGGTTGGCACTGATAAGCAGCACTGGCACAGATAGGCAGTACTGGTTGGCACTGATAGGCAGCACTGGCACTGATAGGCAGCATTGGTTGGCATTGATAAGCAGCACTGGTTTGCACTGATAGGCAGCACTGGTTTGAATTGGTTGGCACTGATAGGCAGAATTGGTTGGCACTGATAAGCAGCACTGGCACGGATAGGCAGTACTGGTTGGCACTGATAGGCAGCATTGGTTTGCACTGATTGGCAGCATTTGTTGGCACTGATTGGCAGCATTTGTTGGCACTGATTGGCAGCATTCGTTGGCACTGATAGGCAGCATTGGTTGGCACTGATTGGCAGCACTGATGGGCACTGACTGGCAGCACTGATGGGCACTAATTGTCAGCACTGATTGGCACTGATAGGCAGCACTGATGGGCACTGATATGCAGCACTGATGGGCACTGATTGGCAGCACTGATAGGCAGCATTGGTTGGCACTGATTGACAGCATTGGTTGGCACTAATTTACAGCATTGGTTGGCACTGATAGGCAGCACTGGTTTGCACTGATAGGCAGCACTGGTTGGCACTGATAGGCAGAATTGGTTGGCACTGATAAGCAGCACTGGCACAGATAGGCAGAACTGGTTGGCATTGATAGGCAACATTGGTTTGCACTGATAAGCAGCACTGGCACAGATAGGCAGCATTGGTTGGCACTGATAAGCAGCAGTGGCACTGATAGGCAACAGTGGTTGGCACTGATAGGCGGCACTGGTTTGCACTGATAGGCGGCACTGGTTTGCACTGATAGGCGGCACTGGTTTGCACTGATAGGCAGTACTGTTTGGCACTGATAGGCAGCATTGGTTGGCACTGATTGGCAGCATTGGTTGGCACTGATTGGCAGCATTGGTTGGCACTGATAGGCAGCATTGGTTGGCACTGATTGGCAGAATTGATTGGCACTGATTGGCAGCATTGGGTGGCACAGATAGGGGAGAGGAGGAGTTTCACATTCAGCAGATGGTGAGAATTGCCAGAGCTGTTCAGTGTATGAAACTGTCAGATAATGACACTGCATGCAGGGAGAGACACAGCTGTTAAAAGTCAGCGGTGATGCTGGTGGTGGGCGGGACTGAACAGTTACCAAACACCATCCCATAGGATGGGTCTGGGCGGGCCGCTACATTTCTCTGGCTCCGCCCCTCTCTGAAGCAGCCCAATCATTGGCTGGTGTTGCCGCTTGATCCCGCCCACCCCCGACATCGCGGCTGAGTTGTGATGACTTACAACTCAGCCACGATGTCGGGAGTGGGCGGGACCAAGCGCTATAAACACAAGCCAATGTTTGAGCTGCTTCAGAGAGCGGCCCGCCCAGACCCCATCCCATTGGCTGGTGTTTGATGGCCGTTCTGTCCCGCCCACCCCCGACATCACCCTGACATTAAGACAGCTGGTCTCACTTCCTGCATGCAGTGTCATTATCTGACAGTTCCATACACTGAACAGCTCTGGCAATTCTCACGCTCTGCTGCCTGTGAAACTGTTTCACAGGCAGCGCGGGCCACACACTCTCTTAGATGCAGCATTTTGGGGCAAATCTCTGGACACAGCACGGGGTGATTAGGGTGTGCCCAGGCACACCTGGCACACCCAGTGCGCACGCCTATGGGACTTATGCATATTAAAGAATCTAAAATTTAATAAGGCCCTTTAGATTTTATTAAGCTGGAAAGTGTTAAGTTAAAAATCAGTCATATGGCAAATGTACTGTATATGTATTTTCATACATTTAAACATTTGGGCAGAAAAAAATGTGAGAATGCGAATAAACAGGCGTAAGTGCGTGTTAATGCTCAACGCATTTTGTGTTAATGCATTCTAGCAGGCAGAATAAAGTTATATTCTGGCCAAAAGAATACAATAACGCTAAAAACGTGCAATTGTGAATACATTTGTGCGAACGCATGTGCAAAACACGGCTTATACCATATTTATTAAGTAGCTTTTCCCCTGCCAGGAGAAAGGCGATTGGAGGAGCTGAGGAAACCCTCAGTGTGCATGAGGTCTTAGATCTGCAGGATTTCATTTACACTGAGAAGGCTTATTCTTGGCTTTCTACTATCAGTACTAAAAAGACAGCAGAAAAGGCACCCTTCTCCATGTCAATGATTAAACTTCCTATCTCTCCATCTGGAGCAGATACGGTACTTTGCATTGCAAATTTGCCACTATATTTTCTATTCACCTGTCTTTTTATGTGTCCAGTGCATTGTGCAGACAGACAGCACCCTGTCCTTAGAGACGGACTAAATAACCATGGGGACCTAGGCAAGATAACAGCTTTGACCCACCTCATACCTTTAATTGACTTTGATGAATAAGACCAGTGTAACCAATCATAAGAATTGTCATTATTGACATTGCCCCATCAGACACCAACTGCCAACAAATGCATTCTCCCTTGTGAAGGGACAGGTATGTCCACAGCTTTGACCAGCTGTGCTATCCTGATGGTTTACTACAGGAGCATAAATGTTGCAGCTGGTCCACTGTGTAGGCAGGTGCAGTCTGTATCCCCCACTTCAGGTGGCGATTGACCACAGCAGCAATGCAGAAGGGGAAGGAAGCTGTGGGGAACCTGGTTCCTCTATGACTTCCTATGGTGTCGGATTGGATGCTGGCACCCCACATGACTTTGACAGCCTTTTTGAGTCAAGTGGGGTGCCAGCGGTTAGGAAACAACCAAGTGATATACTAACAAATACATGACAGTTACAAGCGTATCATAAAATTCAGATGAGACTGCCTTCAGATCCACAGTGCTCCACTAATGGCTTGGATAGGACACACAGCATCCAATGTGGCCTCTAGGCAGTAATCAGCTGGCAGGTGGCAGTGATAGAGCTCGGGGAACACTGCGGGACTGGATGTGACGTCCAGAAGTGACATCCGGCAGACCAGAAGAAGTGGGTGGAATGCAAACGACGCCCACACTTCTGGTTTGTGATCCCGGCATGCGTTCCACAGGCTGTACAGGCATTTTAGATTGAAGTATTTTATAGCACTACTTTTCAATATAACACCCGAGGAATGTATACACTGATATAAACTCGGTGCCCCAAACCTAGTCTGAGTGACCATTTCAAAGTAATTTTGGTATGTACAAGGTTATATGATAGGGATCAGTAATGTTGTTCAGGCAGTTCAATTGAGGATGCAAAAAAAAAACACATTTTTTCACCATATATGCTGTCTTTTGTAGTGAATAGTGTCCAGTGTATATGTATATGTAATTTTTGCAGACCGTGATCCTTCAAGCATGTGATGATGATCACACTGTTTAGATTAATGAGGTCATCTGATCTGTGGTCCAAGCCCCCTGTGGCAGGGGGTTGGCCTTGTCATTTTAGCTCAATAAAGGCATACTATGTAAACCAGCCTCCAGTCATTCATTCTTTTGGCTCTGAAGAAGAGGGGTTGTCCCTCAAAACTCTTAAACTGCACTCGACGCCAAAGGATCTTCCCAAACCATTAGTTGAGCACTATGGTTCCTGAGGAGTGGGGAATGTGCAGGGCCTATGCCACCTCCTTGTAGAAAGCCTCCAGTTTGAGGTGTTGACCGGCCAAGCCGCATCCCTGGTTCTTGCTGCAAAAGCTGTCGGCATCATTCAAGGATCTCGATCCACTGCTACTGTTTGTAAATGGCTTCAGTCAGCTTCCCACCGGACCTGTTTGTGCATTGCTGGAACTCTCACAATATACTGTTTTCATTCTGCTCAGTCTCCGAGTGTATTCTTTGCCACAGATGCACCATGCTGCACCCTACTCACAACTGGATATTTACCAGGCCTTTGGCCCCTACCTAAGCTGCTTTGTGGGTGGCCTGTTCTTTATGGCTGGGTGACATGCAGAGCATGAATACCTTGAGTCGATTGCTTCAATTATCAGTAGAGGACCCAGAAAAACTTGGTGTCTCCTGGGTTTTCCAGGAGAGCTGACTTTCATCCTGTGTTCTCTAAGAATTGTTCCTATTTGGCTTGTCTCTCACTGTAGCTCACACAGCAGTCCCATAGCAGTAGTGCATGCAGGGGCGTTGCTAGGGGGTGGCTTTTGGGGCTATAGCCCCGAATCTGAGTCCAATAGCCCCGAGTCTCTGCAGGGGTCCTCAAGGGGAGGGGAGGCTCTCTGGGGACCCTTATGTAAGTGGGGGGCTCTCTGGGGACCCTGATGTAAGCGAGAGGCTCTCTTGGGACCCTGATTTTAAGGCCTAGGCTCTCTAGGGACCCAGATTTAAGGGGGAGGCTCTCTGGGGACCCTAATGTAAGGGGGCCTCTCTGGGAACCCTGATGTAAGTGGGGGGCCCTCTGGGTACCCTGATGGAAGGGGGAGGCTCTCTGAGGACTCTGATGTAAGGAGGAGGTTCTCTGGGGACCCTGATGTAAGGTGATGTAAGGGGGGGCTCTCTGGGGACCCTGATGTAAGCGGGGGGCTCTCTGGGAATATATATATACCCACACGTATATTACTGTATATACATGTGTATGCCCGCCCAAGCGTATGACTTTCTTTACTACGCTGCTATGGGCTCTAGCCCCAGATCTTTTGTAGACCTAGCAACGCCCCTGAGTGCATGGATGACTTACAGTAGTAAGAAGACACTAAAAGCTGTTGCAAGTCATTTCCATATGCACATCATGAATGTTATATCTTTACAGTCTACCCAGTTGATGTTGGACACTTCAAAACATACTACCGATCTTAACATATAACTCAAGAGGCTGTGCAAGCATATGAGTATTATCTAAAGCTGAACTCCAGGCAAATAGCTTAGATCCTAGAATTCCATACAGACTGCACTGAAAGCAATAAACCCTGGTCCCTTCTCTATCCACGATGGTAAGATAGTAAATCAATCCGATTGACTCTGTAGTAGTGGACATAGGTTTAGTGATTGGGAAACCTTTTCAGCCTGCATCATCAACAAAAAGCTTTCTAGCAAACACCCACTGAGGCTAAATTCACACCTGTCTGTTTTGGTGCGTTACATTAACGCTTGTTATTGTGCATGTTAACATGCATTGCATTATCGCAGCCCATTGAACTAAAGGATCTGTCATCGCACCAGAATAAACAAAAGAATGTAGATGCACTATTTTAGGCAATGCAGTGCACAACAATGCATAGTAGGGGTGCACTGCAACACAATAGCATTGGGTTCCATTCACATAAAACTGGACCACAGCGCACCAAAGTTACATAGTTAGGCTTAGTTCACAATGGCATTAAGAGCAGGCATTTGAGAGGGGTTTGACAGACGTTAAAAACGCCCCTCAAACGCCTATGTACAAAATATAATAGACAGCACATTGTGCTGTTCACACTAAGCGTTAGCATTGCGTCGCTTCAAAATTGAAGCCTCGTGTCGAGTCAGGAGGCATTTGAAGCCCTTCAACGCCTCCCATTCAAGTCTATGGTAAGGCTCCGCAAACACTCTGGCAGGCGTTTTCGGAGAGGTATTGGTGCAGTTGCGGCATGTTAAAATGAGTCACTTTCCTTTGTGGAGCAGTTTTAATGCTCATCAAACGCTACGAAACCGCGCATAGGGCGTTTAGAGAGCATTTAACACTTGTAAAATGCCCCATTCTAAAGCTCATTGATGCCTGTCTGACGCCAATACTAATGCCATACAAACGCTATAGGAGTGTTTGTTGAGCGTCAGTAATTTAGTCAAGTGTGAACAAGTTCTTAGTCAGGTTGAAAAAAGACACATGTCCATCTAGTTCAACCAATAAAAAATAATAATAATAATACAATCCCATATACACAATCCTTCACCCACAGTTGATCCAGAGGAAGGCAAAAAACCCCAGCAAAGCATGATCCAATTTGCTACAGCAGGGGAAATAAATCCTTCCTGATCCCCCGAGAGGCAATCAGATTTTCCCTGGATCAACTTTACCTATAAATGTCAGTACCCAGTTAAATTATGTACATTTAAGAAAGAATCCAGGCATTTTTTAAAGCAATCCACTGAGCTGGCCTCTGGAGGGAGTCTATTACACATTTTCACAGCTCTTACTGTGAAGAAACCTTTCTGCATTTGGAGATTAAATCTCTTTTCCTCTAGACATAAAGGGTGCCCCCGTGTCCTCTGTGATGACCTTAAGGTGAATAACTCAACACCAACTTCACTATATGGACCACTTATGTATTTATACATGTTGATCATATCCCCCCTAATCTCCTCTTCTCAAGAGGGAATAAATTCAGCTCCTCTAATCTCTCCTCATAGCTGAGCTCCTCCATGCCTCTTATCAGTTTGGTTGCCCTTCTCTGCACTTTCTCCAGTTCCCCGATATCCTTTTTGAGAACTGGTGCCCAAAACTGAACTGCATATTCCAGATGAGGTCTTACTAATGATTTGAACAGGGGCAAAATGACATCTCTCTCTCTGGAGTCCATACCTCTCTTAATACAAGAAAGGACTTATACTTACTTCCTCCTGCAGTAGTTTTGCACAGAGCAGCCCGGATCCTCCTTTTCTCCTGTACCTCGCCGGAGCTCTTGGCCCCTCCCTCCTGCCAAGTGCCCCTAGAGCAAGAAGCTTGCTATGGGGGCACCCGAGTCACTGCTCCATGTGTCTATTCAGACACGAAGCCGCAATTCAGCTCCACCCCCTCTTTCTCCTCTTTGGCTCACTGACTTTGATTGACAGCAGTGGGAGCCAATGGCACCTTGCTGCTGTCTCAGCCAATGAGGAGAGAGAGTCCCAGGCAGACAAGACTCTCCTGCAACATCTCTGGATCAAGATGGGCTCAAGTAAGTATTAGGGGGGCTGCTGCACACAGAAGTTTTTTTTTTATCTTAATGCATAGAATACATTAGCCTCCCTGGCGGTATGATTATGTCAGATTTTTGCGTCTCAAAGCGGTACAATTATTTTGCATAGAAATTTGGCGGTTTATATTGTAGGCCTGTAATTCTTAGTAATAACACACTTAAATCTGTCCAAACAAGAGTTTAGTAGATATTCTGGGTATGATACAGTTTGAAACACAAAATCATAAATTATAATATAATAAATAACTATAAATAATTATAAAAAATAATAATATAAAAATAATAATAAAATTAATTTCCCCACAATTCACTATCGCTCAATTCTGCAAGTTTTCTAATTTGTTTTTTTAGCTGGTCTAAAACCACCTTTGACGTAAAGGGACACTTTTTGGTTGCTATGGACAATCTCCAGTTTCCAAGCAGAAAGAACAGTATATATTATAGAAAACTGCATGCAGGGCACTGGACAAAGCACTGAGGACAAAAGGGATGTGAAATAATATCACACAGTAAAGTAATCTGTAAGGTTACAGTGTACTGTATGCATTATGATTTTTCAATTTTTTGAATTTGCCGCCCCCATGCGTCGCAAAGCTCGCAGTGAATGGAGCCTGGCACACAGAGGCTTCGGGCAGAGGACGGAGCCCACGGACACAGCGGGGGACATGGATCCTGGGGACAAGGTAAGTACACTGCACCAGGATCCTGCAATGCAATCCCGAGTGTGGCTTGGGGTTACCGCTAATGGTGCTGAAATTTAACCCCGAGCCACACTCAGGAAAACCGCCAGGGAGGTTTAGATTTAAAAAAAAAAACTGACTTTACAACCACTTTAAGATTTGACAAAAAGGCCGGGAAGCTGATTGGTTTACCAGATTTTGCACACTCCAGTTTTAGTAAATCCAAAATACTAATTTAAATGTATTTTGAGCTTTCACCAGAACAATAGAGGAGAAATATTCCAGTGGGGACAATAGTTCCATTGACTCTGGCGGCAACAAGGGGATTCTTCTACTTTGGAAGGATTTCCTCTCACTTTTCTTGTATGGGACAGGAAGTGAAGGGAAATCTCCCCAATGGGACACAGATTGTGCAAATAAAAAAAAAGAAAAGAAACTGATGGGTTATAACTCCCCTTTACTCTAAAATGAAAAAATAAAGTTTTGACTTTAGTTCTGCTTTGATGATTAAAGCTATATAATATTCAGAGTCTTGGATAAAAACAATTACCACTTTAATCTTAAACTATGAAGCTGAACTTGTTGAGTCATGGTTGTTTGACAGGACATCTACCGTTAACATATTCATAGGAAAATCTTCTCAGACACATCTTGAGCGCAGTGCTCAGATACTATATAGAACTCTGTGGTTACGTATGCATTAAGGTGAAAAAACACCTGGCAGTGATCGGCCCCCCAGCCCCCCCGTTTTGCTTACCTGAGCCCTGGAACTGCCCGGGGTTCTCGGCTCTTGATTGGATAGATTGATAGCAGCGCAGCCATTGGCACCCACTGCTGTCAATCAAATCCAATGATGCGGGCACCAGGGGGGGCGTGGCCAAGTAATACATTCGGCAGCTATGAAAACCGAATGCTGGACTCGGGAGCGTGCCCGCAAGGTAACCCCTGGGAGAGCGCTTCTCCTAGGGGGTTATCTGATGTGGGGAGGAGCCGCGAGAGCCGCCGGGGGACCCCAGAAGACAAGGTTCGGGGCTACGCTGTGCAAAACGAGCTGCACAGTGGAGGTAAGTGTGACCTATTTGTTATTGAAAACAAAAAAATGAACCCTAATGTTGCGTACACACGAGCGGACTTTCCAGCGGACTAGGTCCGACGGACTTTCTGACCAGGTCCTACGGTCTTTCCGAACCAACGGACTTGGCCACACACGATAGGACTAAGTCCGTTCATAAGTCCGTTCGGTTTGAACATGATGACGTAAACGGGACTAAAAAAGGAAGTTCAATAGCCAGTAGCCAATAGCTTCCCTTATGTCGTATTTGGTCCGTCACACAGATGAACAGTTTTCCCAATTTTAGTGTCTAAAATTTTGAGTCCGTCGGACAGATTTGAAACATGTTCTATTGCTAGGTCTGTCTGATTTTTATCCCGAAAAGCTATCGGACTAGCCCACACTATCGGATTGTCCGCCGTACTAATCCCGTCGGACTTAGTCCGCCGGAAAGTCCGCTCATGTGTACGCGGCATTACAATCATTTTAATCATTAGTCATATTTTATAAATGGAAGTACTTGAATTCGACTTGGGATCAACCTCTTGCAATCCTACATGCAGCACTGAGACTGGCAGAGGGAGGAGAAGAACTAGGAATAAAGTATTTTGAATGCAAGTGCAGAGAGAGTAGAGGGATGACCTTATTGGTCTGCTGCTCCTCTTTCACTGACTAGTCAGCAGGCTGAGGTTTGAGGAGTAAACCACTTTATACCTTTACTATAAAAAAATTCCCTTTCCACCGTCTCAATCCTTCCTCCACCACCAACAAAGAAGTGCACTTGTTTAAACAAAATGTATTTTTTTTACCCTGATCCTGCCCCCACGCTACCAATCTCACCTAGGTGAGAATGATTTAAAGCCTTCTCCTGCTGCCTCTTATGATAAGGACAACACATATCCTGGGGGATGGCAGAAGGCCTACCCACAGCGCAAGTCAAACCAATATTCATCTAGTGCGTCATCATCAGGGGGTGGCTGCAAGAAATCAAAAGAGACTGCCAGCACCCTGATGACTACTAAAGGAAGATTATGGTGTGGGGTGGGACGTGCAGCCTTAGAGCAGTGGGGGTCATATGGACAACACGGGATTCTTTAGACTTGTGTGTATGTTATCCTGGATTACCAAAGGCAAGTGGCATATGCCAGTTTAATATAATGGGATTGGGTGAAGTTCTTCTTTAACTGCTGGTGTCATCCACCTGTCTGCTCTGTTCAAGAAGGATATGTAAATCGCAGGAATAGATGTATAGAAATAGAAATTCTTTGGCAGATAAAACAACTCTCATATATGTATTTCATCTTTGCAATTAGCTGCTTGCCTGAAGTTCAGCTTTAATTTCTAACCATGCTTTTATTTTCAGTATGATGACCCGTGTGCTCCTGACAAATAACATAGGTATTTTATATACAGCAACCACCATCAAATCTTAGCTAAGCATGAGCCGAGATCAGACTGGCCAGCACAAACACGGTCCTATGTGCATTTAATGTAACATAATATTTGCAAAACTGACATTTTTAAAGCAGTATTAAACCCAAATGCAAACATTTATTATATTGCATATCCCCCTGATGAAGACACGTGACTCCCTGTGTCGAACACGCGTAGGGGAGGGGCCAGGACGGAGCGAGCAGCGTACAGCGGATTAGCGAACAGCTGAGCCGGGAGAAGCACATACCCCGCGGCAGACCACACAGTACACCCTTTGGAGCCTTTTATTGTTTGGTGCACAACAGCACCCATGAAATGTGAGTACCCCTTTGTGGGAAAGTTGTCTTGTTGGAATAAACGTTTTTAAAGTGGAATTACACTATATAGTCTCTCCTTGTTTTTATGATTAATGTCTATGGAGCCTAACTGACCCAGAGTGGAGATCGATCTAGCTTATCGCACATAGCCCAGGGGGTGGCTACATAGCGTGTTTTGACACAAGGTAAAAGCTGTGTCGCACGCTGTGAGGTGAGCGCAACCACTGTGGGGGGGCACTGTGGCACACTATTATTGTTTAAAGCACTGGAATTCGGCACATTGGATGACTTGGACATCTATGGATATTTATGGACACGGAAGCACTTTTTAGTTTCATTTTTGGGACACTTATATAAGAACTTTAAATCACGGCCATTTAAACGCAGCTTGCGTTTCTTTGATGTTTGCATGTTGCACGATATATGAAGCAGTGCATGCTTTTTTATGGTTTCAGTCACTTTAATAATGTTTTTATGCACAATTGTATGTATATACTTTGGCACTATATGCACTTTATATTGATTGTCCACAGGTTTATACATATGCACATTGCATAGAAGTGATACCATTTACTTTTTCACAGGAGTATTTTGATATTTTTTAGTTATATTTAAAATACTATTTTTTTAGCACAGTTATGCATAATGGATGTGAATAGTGAGGTATTATTTTTTTTAAAAAGTTTTTAGGATATTTCTCTGTATGACATTTAATCAAGCGCAACGCAATTTCTTTTATATTTATTATATTGCAGTTTACAAATTCCTAGATGTGATGGCTGCATTCGTTTTCCTTTTTAGGCTTTTTTTCCTTTATTTTCACCTGGTGATCTGATCAATAAGTCTGTTGTTTTTCAACAAAACAAGCTGTTCTGCAAATGCAGCATTTACAGGTTTGAGGCAAACTATTTACAACTGCAGGGGTGCTTAAAATAATCAGCTTTTATTTTAAAAGGAAAAACCTTGGTCCTATAAAGGAACAAAACAGCTTTATGTAACTGCCTATACAGTTTTACCTGGAGTTCAGCTTCAATTTGTTAGTGTATGTATGTGTAGTGTAAATCTGCCAGTGCATCTGACACTCTGCTCCCCCCAGATGAAAAAAGAAGTATGTTTTTTTTTTTTTTTTTAGAATCATACTTATCTAGGTGGATGCAGCATCATTCCCCCGCCGGCTCTAGGATTGAGAACCAAGCAATCGAACACTGCCAATCGCTCAGTTCTCAGAGCTCTGTGAGCAGAGAGCCGGTGACTGTCTGTCACCGGCTCTCTGTTCTGCCCCCTCCAGCGCTCACTGGAGCACTGGGCTGTGGAGGGGGCGGGAGCAGCTGCCTTAGTGGTTAGCTGAGAGGCTGAGCCGGGTGCCGGTCCTGGAATGTGGGAGGATCCTGACTTCATTGTCGGGATCTTGCCCGAGCCTGGACTGGATCTGTGACAGCAGGCCTCAGCCCGCTGTCTGCTGAAATGGGTCACAGGAGTGCAGAACAAACTGCATTCCTGTGATCCACAGGAGAAGTACAGTCACATGGTGCACCCTATGCTCATTCATGCAGAGTGGGGGCACGCTATTACAAGAAGCGTGTTACTAGGTAGATTCTATATATTACATTTTTGGTTTTGGGTTAACCACTTATGGACCAGCCGCCATTGTTATACGTCGGTATTTTGACGTGGAATACTGTTATTATGGCAGCAGATAGCTGCCATAACCCCGGTATCCTCTTAAAGGGCGGGCGGTCCGCTTTCAGATAAAAGTGGTCTCTACGGCGCAAGATCACTTTTTTAGGCAGCGGGAGAGCTGAGTGAGGGAAAGATGGCCCCCACTCCGCTCCATAACATTGGATGATGGAAGCGACATCAAATGTCACTTCCACCCAATGGTCTTAAAGGGGAAAAAAAAAATGTGAAAAAAAAAAAGACTTTTATTTTATTTTATTTTTTTTATTGCATTTAAGTGTAAATGTCAGATCTAAGGTCTTTTTTGACCCCAGATGTCACATTAAAGAAGTCTTGCCATGCTTTTTTTCTATTACAAGGGATGTTTACATTCCTTGTAATAGGAATAAAAGTGACCCAAAAAAATGTTCTTAAAAATGTTCTAAAGGCTTGCGTGCAGAAGTGAACAGATACATGCCGCATATGAAAATGGTGATCAAACCACACATGTGAGGTATCGCCACGATCGGTAGAGTGAGTACAATAATTCTAGCCCTAGACCTCCTCTGTAACTCAAAACAGGAAACCTGTAGACATTTTTAAACATCGCCTATGGAGATTTTTTTTTAAGGGTCAAAGTTTGTCGCCATTCCACAAGTAGGCGCAATTTTGAAGCATGACATGCTGCGTATCAATTTACTCGGTGTAACATTATATTTCACAATATAAAATAAAATTGGGCTAACTTTAGTGTTTTCTTATTTTTTTAACTCAAAATTTTATATTTTCCCCAAAAATTGCGTTTGTAAGACTGCTGCGCAAATACGGTGTAACATACAGTATTGCAACAACCACTATTTTATTCTCTAGGGTGTCTGAAAAAAATATATATAATGTTTGGGGGTTCTAAGTAATTTTCTAGCAAAAAAAAACTGATTTTAACTTGTAAACAACAAGTTTGAAAAATAGGCCTGGTCCTTAAGCAGTTAATACCGTTTTAACTTTAAAATTCTACTTTTTAATGTGTTTGCCTTCCTTATTATTATAATAATCATTTGCTCTTCTTGAACAGAATCTGCAGTTCGGGTTAACAGCACATCCTATCCAGCATTTCTAAACAACATGTAAGCATGATCAGCAGCACTGAAAGCAAAATATTCATCACAGTGGTACCCATCATCATCTATACATCTTTTTTTTTTTTTAATCCAGTAATCTTTTTTACAAAAGTTTTCTTACAACTATACATCAAACACATTTCACATTCATATTATCCAGATACAGTAAAAATACACATTACATAGAATAACTCTATACGCCTTTTAATACTCTACGGGGTTTATTTACTAAAGGTGGAGAGTGCAAAATCAGGCTCACAGAAACCAATCAGCTTCCAGGTTTTATTGCCAAAGCTTAATTGAACAAGATGATTGGTTTCTATGCAGAAGTGAGCCTGATTTTGCATTCTCCAGCTTTAGTAAATACAGGCATACCCCACTTTTAAGTACACAATGGGGTTTATTTACTAAAGCTGGAAAGTGCAAAATCAGGCTCACTTCTACATAGAAACCAATGATCTTACAGGTTTTATTACCAAAGCTTAATTGAACAATCTGCGGTTAGAAGCTCATTGGTTTCTATGCTGAAGGGAGCCTGATTTTGCACTTTCCAGCTTTAGTAAATAAACCCCATTGTGTACTTAAAAGTGGGATATGCCTGTAAACCCCACTGTATAATCTGGCAGAGCCCTGATGCATTACGTACTATCATTACTGGACATGTCTTATACCTGCGCCCATTCTGGGGCCAGATGAGGTTTTACCGCTCCCCAATAAAGTACTATAATGTGAAAGTGATGTGACAAGATGGTGAGACTTGTGTTTTTAGCTCAAAGATGAATTAGTATAAAAATGAATGCATAATACAGTTGCTACTCCTACTAATTATCCTACCACTGCAGTGCTAATTAGAATAAAAAAAATATTACAACATTAGCATTTATAACAATCATTACCACTATCAACATTATTACTACAGCTACGGCATAAGTGTCAAACAATTCAAATAAAATTAGAAGCTAGAAAAGTAGAGCTGTCACATTGTGCTTTAAAACTTTCATCTCTTGGCTGCAGAGCACGCATTCAATTCTTAGTGCTAAGATATTAGCTGTTGTCTAAAAAAATTACCAGGAGGGATTTTTTTTTTAATACTTTTTGACGTCATCTATCCAATTAAAGTACAAAGGACATAAAGTGGACAAGGCAGGTCCCGGTGAAAACTTTTTTCACTTTTGCATATATAAAAGAAAATATACTCACTTCCCATCATTGATGTTCACCTCTTAGACTCCGGTTAGTTCTCCGGTTAAGTGAGAGCTGTTTATCCTTCTAGGAGAGGGTCACATGAAACACCCTCCAAGACCGATTGAAGTTTTTCATGGTGAGACGCTTTAAGACTCCTTCAGCTTGAAAGATGTCTCCTTCCAGATATGAAGCTTTTTTTTCTATTCTCTATTGAGCAATGAATGGCTTTTCGGAGATTCCCCTGTGGCAGAACTAAAGCTCAGTATCCCCTGCTAGTTTGTGGCTAGACTGCTCTCCTGCTCACTAAAGAGTTAGTTGTTGGCAGATCTGCAGATGGATAAGGGTTTGAATGATAGACAGAGAGGGAGAGAGGGACACCCACTTAACTCTTGTAGAGCCCTTTACAATACAGATAAAGGGTACCTGGCCTCATCATATCAATAATCCGGCATTAGTGGAAGTGCAGTTAGATATTGTAGATCATATTTAATACCCTAGAGTGCTGGGATAGACCCCCTCCTTCTCTCTGCAATCTCATTAAAACATGTGATATCTAAAAAGGAATGTGCTGGGAGAATACATTCAAGCAAGTGGGAGCTGTCAGAAAAGTGGAGCTCAGAATATATTTACATTATATGGAAGCCATCCACAACCAAGTGTCATTACGATTTATGTCTGCGGAAGCCAGCAAGTGACTTTCGATAAATCACAAACTGGCAAGTTAAAAGATACATGATCACCGTTTTAACTTTAAACCAGGAGCAGCCCAAACATTCCGCTGCGCTACAGCTACTGGGAGCATTATATACTGCATTTATCACGCCGTAGAGCAGGTGCACATTTTAATATTTTCGCACACGTGTCATTTGTTTGTAATGCGCTTCAACCCTGTCAGTACCACAGTGCCATTACATTTTTTTTCTTCCAACTTTGGAAAATTATAGACTTATTGATCTCATGTAATGTTTCGCAGGTCATGATACCTTTTAGTGGACTGACATTGAGTCCCAGGAAGCATAAATTGGATTTGTTTTTAGATGACCTCAACATTTTCTTTGTCATAAGAAAAATGACAGTAGTTTTATTTCTTTTCTACTCTACTGAAAAGTAAAAAAAAAAATGTTGCCTATTAATACACTTTAATTAACAACTCCTCCTGTGTATAAATGCGCTCCAAATAACTCCCTTGTTTTAATGTCATTAAAGTGTTACTAAACCTAGGATCCTGCATTCACTATGTCTGGTCTCCCACAGTATGCAGAACATGGAACTGCAATTATTTTAGTAAATATCTCTTCTCATCAACAGTATATAGCAGTCTTGTGACTTCTATCAGTGTCTGGTTAAAGCGGTATTAAAGTCTCTATTTTTATTTTTTTTAAGCATTTGCCCTCCTGAAGGTTTACCCCCCTTCAATGCCAGGCCATTTTTTGCACTTACAACTCCTTTAAAATTTTGCATCTCAAATTAGCAGTAGTTGCCAACATGTACTAAGAGCACATTGCAACATTAACCACTTCAGCCCCGCAAGGATTTACCCCCTTCCTGGTAAAGCCCTTATTTGCGATACGGCACTGTGTCGCTTTAACTGACAATTGCGCGGTCGTGCGATGTACCTAAACAAAATTGACGTCCTTTTTTTCCCACAAATAGAGCTTTCTTTTGGTGGTATTTGATCACCTCTGCGGTTTTTATTTTTTGCCCAATAAAAATAAAAAAACAACAATTTTGAGATAACAAACAAACAATATTTCTTACTTTGTGCTATAAAACTCATCCAATAAAAAAATGTAAAAATCACATTTCTTCATCAATTTAGGCCAATATGTATTCTGCTACATGTTTTTGGTAAAAAAAATCCCAATAAGCATATATTGATTAGATTGCTTTGCGCAAAAGTTATAGCATCTACAAACTATAGCATAGATTTATGGAATTTTCTATTTTTTCACTAGTAATGGTGGCACTGGCAATCAGTGCCTTATAGCGGGACTGTGACATTGTGGAGGACAAATCGGACACTAAGTGACACTTTGTGGGAACCAGTGACACCAAAATAGTGATCAGTGCTAAAAAAAATGCATGGTCACTGTACTAATTACACTGGCAGGGAAGGGGTTAACATCAGGGGAGATCAAAAGGTTAAATGTGTGGCTAGGGAGTGCTTGCTAATTGTGTGGGGGGTGCTTGTACTGTGGGAAGGCAGAGATCTGTGTTCCTGCTTAGCAGAAACACAGGATCACTACCTCCCCTTCTCACAAAACAGCGATCCCCCTTGTTTACATAGGCAGACCAAAGTTCTGTCTCTCTCGGGAGTGGACCCGCTGATTGGCTCCCGCTGTGTATGTGATTTTGCAAAGGAGATCCGCCTTGCCGCCTTATATATATACAATATACGGTCGGCAAGTGGTTAAATGGTCCCCTGTGCAGGCTTAGGTCATAATGTACTAGTATGCACTGCACACAAGTACATTATGACAGATTTCCTGCAGACAGAGCCCTCCAGCACTGCACTGACAAAGCTCTCCTTGGTCTCCGGCTGCTTCCATCTTCGTCCGGTCTTACTTCTGAGTTCCCGAACTGCAGGCACTTGTATGGGTGTGCCGCAGGTGACGTCACTCCAGCGCATGCACACAGGAGTTACATCACTGCAACACGCAGAGCGAGTCATAAATGTGGTCTGAGCTGCGCATGTGTGGCTCAGTTCACATCACACGCTGACAGGGGGGGCATTTGTGACAGAAGAGACCACTAGTCTGCCTGTCATTGAATTTTCTCTTGTAAGAGTTTACTACCACTTTAAAGCTTGTAGGAGGAGTTTTTATTCTCCCCTGATTGTCCAATGAGGCTGCAGGACCCCTGACCCTCTGTGTGGACAGTGGTGATTGGGACTTAAAATTTATCTCCAAAAAGTAAAGTACAAAAACACCAAATTTATAAATATATAGCTTTATTATAACAAACAAAGAAAAGGAGAGGAAGGGAGCATTAGAGAACCTGGGAAAATGAAGAAAACATGAAAGACAAAATTGGAAAAAGTTGGAAAACCCGAGGTTTCCTAAGGCCCCATTCCTCTCCTTTTCTCCTCCCTTCCCCGTTCCCCCTCTTCCATTTCCCCCTCCCTCCTTTTCCCCTTATATTTCCCCTCCTCTTTCCTTCCTGGGTGTTCCTCTCTTTCCATCCCTCTGTCCCTTCCCATCTCTCTTTATCTCTCCCCTTTTTCCCCTTTTTTTTCTCCCTCTCTTCCCTCATGTGGGGATAGGATCTTTTATAGAATTGTTCATATTGTAATTGGGGTATGGTTTGTATTTCCTAACATATATATTTTCTAATGTGATATCAGTGTCCACCCTGTTCATATCTGAGATCTAAAGGCCCTGATGATGCGGATGATTCCTCGAAATGTGTTGCTCCTCAGATTGTGATCTCTTTGGACCTTCATACATCAATTATTCTGCCAATTCCTGTTTAAGGACAAGAAGTCTAATTGGCAGATGTTTTTAAATTATGACAAATTATCCAGGTTTTAATTATTTTTTTGAACCTGTATAAAACTGTAAATTTTTTTACAAATTTGGTGTTTTTGCACCTTTAAAGGTATATATAAAGTCCCAATATATAATTTTTCCTGTGGTTATGATTTAGTGAAACCCTAACCTGCTGCTAGGAATATACAGAAAAAAGTATCCCCTACTGAAGCAAAAGACACCTCCAGGGAATACAGTATGTAGCACAGAGTACTTGTGGGCTAGATACAAGCTCGGGCTAGCCCGTCAGAGCGTCGGATGGTCATTAATAGTAAAAAGTGGGGGTTGGCAACCACCACTCATGGGTTTTAATGACGTTTTGTTCTAAAAATACAGTTTCACGTGCTGTAATTGACAGCTTGCTAGGCTGTCGATTACAGAGCCTGGCCTGCCTCCTATGACCATGACCTGCCTACCTCCATGATGCTGCTAAAAGAGCCTTTCAGCATAACAGAAATTGCATTTTTGGTGAGAGACCAAGAATTAACTACTTCTAAAGGAATGCAGACATTGCACTTTTTCTCATCAGAACACTTATAGTGCACCAGGTGATTATAATGAATCAGACCCTCCCTGTCAGAATCAATATCCAATAAACAAAGGTAAAAAAGTCAAAAGATGTAATACACATAAACTTCAGGATTTTGAGAAATCTGAGGTCAATAAATCACTTTTATATTTGATTTAGGGAAGGTGTAAGGTCGCATTTTGGATCTAGACCCCTCCCTGACAGGTTCAATATAGAATCCAGCAATGAGGGGGATGACAAACAGACTACTGAATTTGTGGAACTAATGTATCCAAGATGCATTCTAAAGTTTCACTTTATAAAAGTATTTGTTTTTATTTGTAAGTATTATATTAAGTTTGACAGCATAATATCTGATTTCAGAACTACTGGATAGCACAAGTATTTGTGGTGTGCAGAACAATTTAAAACTGGCATACCATTTTATAATGCAAATTGAGATACGGAAATACTGTAACAGTGTGAATAATTCATCACAGATTCCAGACTACGTTTCAGAATATCTTGTATAATTCTCAAGAAACATTATTAAAACTCTCAGATTTATCATGTGGATAAAATAACATTCTTTAATGTGCACAGAATAGCAATATTAGTGACATAGAGCATACAGAAAAATAAAACAAAGATCTGTCATTGCGAGTACAATAGCCAATATATATATCAGGTAAGCCCAGTTTTATTTTTCAGCTACTTTTCAGTGAACCTGGTGATTTTGCTGGTGGGAAAGCAGAGGAGAAGATTCATACTGCCATGGTGCATTGATGTGAAGTGACATTGTATGGTCAAAAACAACCTTCTCTAAGCTGTATCTGCAAAGGATAAGTATATCCAGGAGTTTTGATCTTCTTTGTGTCCCACAGCACTCAGTGGTTCCTTTCACCAAATGGGAGAGGGTGACATTCAATATCTTTTTAGTAAGGAAGGCTTAGTGGCGATTGTTTTTGGCCCGATAGGCTCTCATTTTAAATGGGCTCCCAAAGCACCATGATGCAGGTTTCACTGTGCATGCACATTTTTTTTCAATGCAGTGCACTACAATTCAAAAATGGTTTAAACTTGCTCTCTGTGGCGCAATATGCATTGTAGGGAGTCATGTAGGTGTGTTGGGGTTTGAATGGAAGCACAATAAAATGCACTGAGAGCTATACGTTAACATGAACTTGCAGTAATACACAAAAAATACACACAATTAACTTCACGTTACTATAACGCATTAGTATCAATCTGCCCCCAAAAAGGTCCACTTATACCAGTTAGCATTTGCCTCCAGGCCCATGGCCACTGTCTCAGGTCTGATGTATGGTACATTGGGGCTCTCTAAACCTGGGTGCTAAATAGAACAGATGATTATGTAAGCTTCTGAGTTATTGGTTCTGTCCTACTCCTCTCACAGAATGTTACATACTGTTGGTAAGTAAGGGCTCCCTTTACAGTGACAGGCCAATGGTAGGATGCATTTGGCAATGTCAGGACCTACCCAATCAAACAAGAAGATTGTTCTGTCCCTGCTACACGTTTCCCTGTGTGTAGGTCGACATGCAGCTAAACCCTCCTGTTCTGCAATAAGCCAGACTGAGTGTCACTTTGAAGCTTTATTAACAAAACAAGGTGGGTGAAACTATTGAGAAAAACAAATACAGATACATATAATCAGTATATGAAATGTACACAAAATACTGTACAATGAATAAGCTAGACTGTAGATGGCGATACATAATTCTCATCGGCAATGCTGAGTTTAGGGAATGCAAGTTTTCGTCCAACATGTGCTCTGATAGCTGGTTCATTCTTTCAGTTTCTATGATGGAGTCTGAGTTCCCAGGATGCACCTGTTTCTCTTCCTTACACTGAAAAATAATGGGAACTTTTGTAAAAAGTGAACAGTTTCTAGTTTCTGCAAAAACAGTCAATTTACCACTAGCTCCATCTTGTGGTCAAGTCTGATATTGCAGGCAAAGCAACTTAATTAATATCCTGCTGGAGGCAGAACAAGGATGCTTACTATTACCTTTATGCACCTGTTTCTCTTTCTTATACTGAAAAATGATGGGAACTTTTGTTAAAGGTGAAAAGTTTCTAGTTTCTGCAAAAACAGTTAATTCACCACTAGCTCCATCTTGTGGTCAAATCTGATATTGCAGGCAAAGCAACTTAATTAAAGTGGAGTTCCACCCACTTTTACAACTCTACAGCATCCCTCACTAAACTGTGTACTGTAAACAAATTGGATATATTTTTATTTTTTTTCTTAGCACCTACTGTATATCTGCTGTATTCATTTTTCACTTCCTCCTCCCTGGCCGAGGCCCATCGCATCATTTCCTGTTTGAAATGCCTTCGGGGAAGGGGCGGCAACTTCCTCTGAAACTGCCGTTGCTATGGAAACCTGACCTGAAACCTATTACACTGCTTGTGCTGCACTGAGCATGTGCGAGATCTGCAAGGATGAGATCCAGGAAGAAATACAGTCTGGCTTCAGATGCCCACACTTAAGATGGCCATGGCCTGCTGTAAGTTTATAAAATAACAAACTACTGCTATAAACTAACAAAACAGATCTTAGTTTACAGACTAACTTTACTAGAATACATTAAGCTTGTGTATTATAGGGGTATTTTTATTTAAAAAGTATAATTTCGGCCGGAACACCACTTTAATATTCTGCTGGAGGGAGAACATAGATCCTTACTATTACCTTTATTAGCCTCTTCAAACTAATGTCAGTTTGTTATTGTAGCCTGGCTTTCCTTGACTTTATGGCCAAGCCCTTCCAACTGCAATTCTGCTGTCTGATGAGAGTGTCTTTACTGCCCCCAAGGCAGACATTATTAGACAGTGGAATGACAGTTGACATGATTTAGCCATGAAGTAAGGCAATGTCAGGCTTCAGTAACAACGTATAATTAAATCAGAGAGGGATAAAGAAGAGGCTTTTTTGAATCATAAAGGTAAGAACAGGTCTCTTTCAGGACATCTGATCTCTAAGAATATTTCAAAATATATGTTTCTCCATATAACTGTTGACCAAAAAGTTTCCATTACTATATTAAAAAAACATCAGCCACTACCACTGTAGCTGGTGACATTATACTTCTTCTGTTGGCCTCAGCAGCAGTCCAGTTAACTGCTAAACTACAGTAAAAAGTCCAAGGCAAGCCCCCTGGTAGGGCAGTCTGCCCAGATCCAGAAGCTGGGAGATGTAACGGGAGACAGGGATCCGTCTATACACTTTGGCACAGTCAGCATTCTGCTCCCATCTCCATACAAAGATGTTTCCATCACTTCACTTCTGTGTTCGCTCATATTTAAATATCAAAGAACATAGGCACTGCTAATACATTTTACCTCATAAGTGCTTTCAGGAAAAAGTGAATATCTTTTACTTTTTCCTTTCTTCTGCTTTCCTTTGTGGGCTAAATCCTCACCCACTTTGCCAGTTTTAGCTTCCTAATGCTTGCTAAAGCTGTAAGACGTTGTCTTCTAACACAGCAGTAGTTGCATCAAGCACGTATCCAGCATCCTTTTAGATTTTTTTTTCAACAAAAAAAAGCAATTTTAGCAAAAGAAAAAAGTTTTAACTGCTATATAACAGAAGACACTTCACAGTGTTACATATTTGTAAATCCTTCTATAGTACAAAGCATGCTGTAGCTCACATGAAATCTATAATACAGCAACACTAATGCCCCGTACACACGAGCGGAATTTCCTTCGGAAAAATCTTGGATGGTTTTTGAGACGGAATTCCGCTCAAGCTTGGCTTGCATACACACGGTCACACAAAAGTTCTCTGAACGTTCGTCCGTCAAGAACGCGGTGACGTACAACACATACGACGAGCCGAGAAAATGAAGTTCAATGCTTCCGAGCATGCGTCGAATTGTTTCCGAGCATGCGTGATTTTTTGTGCGTCGGAATTGCATACAGACGAACGGAATTTCCGTCAAGAACTTTTTCTGTTGGAAAAATAGAGAACAAGCTCTCAATCTTTTGCTGGAGGAAATTCAGACAGAAAAAGTTGGATGGAGTATACACACGGTCGGAATATCCGACCAAAAGCTCCCATTACACTTTTTTTGACTGATATTCCGACCGTGTGTATGCAGCATAAGGGGTTGATTTACTAAAAATATAGATAAAAGAAAACCACCTATAGGTATAGTGCTGCAAACCTTCGCCACATCCCATTACAAAAGAGAAAATTGCAAAAGGGGGATTTTATGGGCAAAGGATGTTAACCAGAAAAGGGGGTAATAAGCGTATAAAAATATACAGAATGTATTAAATACAAAACAGTAGTAAAGTAGGTAAAGGCAAATAGACTGTGCACTTTGCAAAATGTAGTTGCACTCTGCAAGAGCATTTGCTCCAGGTCTTAACCTCCCTGACGGTATTCCCAAGTCTGGCTCGGGTTGGATTTTTCATACCAAAAGCGGTAACCCCGAGCCAGACTCGGGATCGCATCGCAGGATCCAGGAAGAGTTTACTTACCTTGTCCCCTGGATCCTGCGATGTCTCCCCGCTGTGATCGGCGAGCCGATGTGTCTCGCTCGATTCACAGTGCCGAGCTCCATTCCCTGCGAGCGTTGCGACGCACGGGGACGGAGTTCGGCGGTAAATTCAAAAGTGAAACACACAGTATAGATACAGCATACCGTAATCTTACAGATTACAGTACTGTATCAAATAACTACACATCCCCTTTGTCCCTAGTGGTCTGCCCAGTGTCCTGTATGCAGTTTTATATATATATAAAACTGTTCTTTCTGCCAGGAAACTGGAGATTGTCCATAGCAACCAAAACTGTCTCTTTACATCAAAAGTGGTTTTAGAGCAGCTAGAAAAAAGCGATAATAAATTATAATCACTCGCAGAATTGAGCGATAGTGATTTGTGAGGAGATCCGTCATCAAACACTAAAAGTAACAAAAGCTAAAATTCTGCAACTGAGCAAATTTCAGTGTTTTTGATTTGATTACATTATTATATAATTTTTATTATTATTATATTATTATTTGTTATAATTATTTATAGTTATTTATTATATTAAAATTTTTATTTCGTTTTTCAAACTTTATCATACCCGGGATGTCTACTAGACTCTGGTTTGGACAGATTTAAGTGAACTATTCCTAAGAATTACAGGCCTACAATATAAAACGCCAAATTTCTGTGCAAAATAATTGTACCGCTTTCAGCACCTAAAATCAGAAATAATCATACCGCCAGGGAGGTTAATAAATTAGGTAAAACTTCACTTTGCCAAGAAAACCCAATCACGTGCAAGGAAAGTTAAAAAACAGCATTTTTGCTGGAACGTGATTGGATGACGGAAGTCAACAGAGTTTCTGCTCATTTACTAAGCTCTAGAGCAAATGCACTTGCAGAGTGCAACTGCATTTTGCAGAGTGCACAGTCTTTTTCCCTTTAGTAAATACATTCCTAAGGGTACATTCACACCAGGTGCAGTAGGACTGTGCTAGGCGCGTGTTCCAGCGCAGTGTCACCGCAAGACAAGGCAAAACGCCTTGTCTCCTATGTAGTCGGTTCACATCATTGTGTACTGTGTGCTGAAAAAGTACTGCATACAGTCGTTTTTTCAGCACAGCGCAGAGCAGCACAACACAATCCACCTCCTCACACCACACAGTGACCAAACGTAATGAATTGTCACTGTGACATTTCAATAAAGTTTGTTAAAAAAAAAACGCGAACAGTGCGATGCGCATCAACAACGCTGTCACCCCACTGTACACCAGCAGCTGTGTTATAAGGTAGCTGCTGGTGTGAATGTACCCTTAACCACTTCGGCCCCGGAAGATTTTACCCCCTTCCTGACCAGAGCATTTTTTTGCGATTCGGCACTGCTTAGCTTTAGCTGACAATTGCACGGTCGTGCGATGTTGTACCCAAACAAAATGGACATCCTTTTTTCCCACAAATAGAGCTTTATTTTGGTGGTATTTGATCACCTCTGCGGTTTTTATTTTTTGCGCTATAAATTAAAAAATAGCGCCAATTTTGAAAAAAAGCAATATTTTTTACTGTTTGCTATAATAAATATCCCCCAAAAATATATAAAAAAACACATTTCTTTCTCAGTTTAGGCTGATATGTATTCTTCTACATATTTTTGGTAAAAATAATCGCAATAAGCGTATATTGATTGGTTTGCGCAAAAGTTATAGTGTCTACAAAATAGGGGCTAGATTTATGGCATTTTTATTATAATTTTTTTTTAATTAATAATGGCAGCGATCTGCGATTTTTATCATGACTGCGACATTATGGCGTACACATCGGACACTTTTGACACTATTTTGGGACCATTGTCAATTATACAGCGATCGGTGCTATAAAAATGCACTGATTACTGTGTAAATGACACTGGCAGGGAAGGGGTTAAACACAAGGGGGCGATCAAGGGGTTAAGTGTGTCCTAGGGAGGTGTTCTAACTATAGGGGGGTGGGCTACCACTAACATGACAGCGATCACTGCGCCCAATGACAGGGAGCAGTAGATCCCTGTCATGTCACTAGGCAGAACGGGGAAACGCTTTGTCTACAAAGGCAGCCCCCCCCCCCCGTTCTGCCTCTCCCCACCGCCAGCGAACATCGAGTTCCCGGGAACCGCAGGCACGATCCCGCGGTGAGTGACGGGCGCACGCGCCCAATAGGCGGCTAATTCAAAGGGATGTACAGGTACGCCCATTTGCCTGCCTGTGCCATTCTGCCAACGTACATCTGTGTGCGGTGGTTGGCAAGCGGCTAAACATACCGTGCCCCTATATCATCATTATCACATTTTATCAGATACCTGGAGAGGTGATCCGGAATGAACAGGTGTACTAGGTCTTCTCAGAAGAAGTAGATCTAACCACTTTTCCACTCAAACAATTTGTTACATTTTTCGTACACATTTTAATCCTTATCTTTTGCTAGAAATGTACAACCGCCAAAATATTTATGACAATTTATAAACAATTTTTTTAAAACTGCTAGCGGCGGCAAAGCCAGTCATGGCCACTGTAAGAAATCATGGGGCCCCATACAGCCTTCCTGAAGGCCCCCACAACCCCGCCTACACCCTCCCCCCCCCTTCTGGAGTGCAGTGGAACAGCAGCACTGACCCCAAAAATGAAAAAAAGAGTCCCTCCTCTGCTCCCACCTCCTGGGCCCCTCTGTTGACCTGATGGAGCCCAGGGAAATATAATTTAAGTCCTGGTAAGTAAGTAGGAGCAGAACCATTTAATAATTTAGGCAGAAATGAACATTGAAGATGTCCTGGGCCCCCCTGTTTATCTGATGGGGCCTGGGCCCAGTACAACAGGACTGGTTGTACTGCCTTATCAGCGGTCCTGGTGCCAGTATGGGTAGAAAAAATGAATACCTGTTCATAAGGACCTTACAAGCCCATGTTACCTTTTTCTTGATAGCAAGTAGAGCCACCAAGAAACAGTTGACATTTATACTGTATATATGCTAACAATAGTAAATCTAAGCCTTTTGTGAGTGTGCACTGGTGGTTGGTAATCTGTAGTGCGTGCTTCAGCCCTCCTAATTATGTTTTCTCTGCTTGTATAATATTAAATTATTCTAGAACATAATCCCTCAGTTTGATTTGTAATGGGAAATTAATGAGTTAAGCAGCATCACTTCATTTACTCCTCTTAAATATAAGAAATTGTTTTCCCATCTGTCACACTCTTTTAATTCTTCCTGAAAAGCTCCTGGGAAAATGTATAAAACCTCATGTTATAACAATAGTAAGTAGATTGCTGGACACATGTGGAGAGAAGACATTAGCTGATTGGAAATAAAATCTCTTTTGCTGGCACAGAGCGATCAGACCATATGCACTTTAACATGAAGTAAAGAATAGTTTGTAACATACATGCAATTCAATGAGCAAGCCAAGCTTAACTATTTAAGTGTTCCAGTGTTAGAAAGGAACTTTATTATGTAATTCCTATCATGCAAATGCATAGATTGCAAAATTTTATTTCTATTTTTGATTGAATATATATATATATATATATATATATATATATATATATATATATATATATATATATATATATATATATATATATATATATATATATATATATATAGATCTATCTATCTATCTATCTATCTATCTATCTATCTATCTATCTATCTATCTATCTATCTATCTATATAGATATATATATCTATATAGATAGATAGATAGATATAGATACATATATGTATCTATATATAGATATTTATCTATCTATCTATATATGTATATATATATATATATATATTCTATTTAAATAGCATTCTTATATAAATGTATTTCATTTGCAATCGAAAGCTGTATGCAGACCTTTAATTCCCATTGGATTCACCTTGAAAACATATATTTTATATTTTTATATATATCATCTAGTGTACTGTATATCTTTTTCCAGACGAGGTAACCACTATAGAGCCACAGAATGCACTGGTTGTGTGTTTTAACCTGTACTTATGATCAATAAAGACCTTCCTGAAGAATCCACTTGAAAGCACCTTTATTTTATTGGGCTCCTCTGCTTACCACACATTGGTTTCATTTTGGGGTCTCATCCCATTTACCATTGTTCACCTGATCTGATTGCAGCTTAGCGCAGTGCAGGAATCTCCATAAACCTTTACTAGCACTGAGTGTGACTGTCCACAGTCTGTGTGGAGACAGTCATATTCACTACATGTACTATTATAGGTAGCTTGACCCTAGGATGGGTATCCAGCAACCTTATTAATGTAAATATATGCTTATACGCCTTTTGTTATACTTTCCATACAATTGCAACTGAATTCTACTCTCAGAAGGATCTCTTGTGGCTTTTAACCCTCCTTTTCTCCTTTTCTCTGCATTTCTGCAGCACTGTTTGCAGGGGTTGGGCTGGAGTTCTGACTTCCCAGACTTAAGAGATGGAAAAGTGATGGAAATGTTGGACTGCCGATCTGATAGACCTGATAGGCAGCTCTACAACCAATCTGTAGCGCTCACCACTGAGAATATGCCTAGGTCCCCCTAGCTAGTACAGAGGCTGCTAGTCACAAGCACAGTTCCATGCACACCGACAATACTGAGTCTAGGGGATGTCTTTTGCAAATTTATTGCTGAGTAACCTTAAACAGGAGAGGGGTTCAGGGATCAGGATACTCCAAACAATAGCAGAAATACCAGGAGTATAGATTCTCACTAGTCTTCTTTAACCACTTCAATACCAGGCACTTAGACACCTTCCTGCCCAGGCCAATTTTCAGCTTTCAGCGCTGTCGCAATTTGAATGACAATTGCGCGGTCATACAACACTGTACCCACACACATTTTTTATCATTTTGTTCCCACAAATAGAGCTTTTTTTTGGTGGTATTTGATCACTTCTGTGGTTTTTATTTTTTGCGCAACACATAAAAAAAGACCGAAAATTTTGAAAAAAAAAAACAAGTTTTTCTTTGTTTCTGTTAAAATTTTTATAAATAAGTACGTTTTCTTCTTCAATGATGGGCACTGATATGGCTGCACTGACGGGCACTGATAAGGCGGCACTGATGGGTACCGATGAGGTGGCACTGATGGGCACTGATGATGGGCACCGATAGGCGGCACTAATGGGCACTGATAGGTGGCACTGATGGGCACTGATAGGTGGCACTGGTATGCGGCACTGATGGGCACTCATAGGTGGCACTGATGGGCACTCATAGGTGGCACTGATGGGCACTCGTAGGTGGCATTGATGGGTACTTATGGGTGGCACTGATGGGTACTTATGGGTGGCACGGATGGGCACTGATAGGTGGGCACTGATGGGCACAGATGGGCACTGACTGATGGACACTGATGTGTGGCACTGATGACACTGATTGGTGGCACTGATGACACTGATGGGTGGCATTGCTGAGCATCACTGATATATAATGGTGCCAGTCAGTGCCCATTTGTGGGCACTGATTCACACAGATTGGGCATAATTTGCACATGTGGATGGCCATGGGGTACATACCTGGCCATCCACATGTTGCCCCCTTCCCTGGTGGTCCTGGCGGCTTCCCTGGTGGTCTAGTGTGGGCATCCGAGAGGGGCTGCACTGATAAACAATCAGCGCAGACCCCCCTGACAGGAGAGCCGCCGATCGGCTCTCCTCTATACGCGTCTCTCAGACGCGAGTGAGGAAAAGCCGATCAACGGCTTTTCCTATTGACATCGTGATCAGCCGTGATTGGACACGGCTGATCACGTGGTAAAGAGCCTCCGCCGGAGGCTCTTTACCAAGATCGGTGGAGCGGTGTGTCCCTCCAGCAAATAATCCTTCAGCATCCTTCTCCAGGCCCTCAGCTCAGCTCCCGCTGAGACCCGGACTGCAATTTCTTGCATCTATTAAAGGAAGCAGTCCCAGGGATTGGCTGGGTAATGATAAATTCATACTGTCTTTTGACTCTCCCTGCCCTATATTCTGGAAGCTTCTCCCAGAAGCAGGTGGGAGAAATCAAACACCGAGCTAGGATTTCAAACAAAAACAATAGATCGCTGCTCCACTGACTGCAGTGAAGCCAAAAACTAAATTTAGCCCAGCAGCCTACAAATTGAATGAGCTTGCTTGGCAGGCCGACAACACTGCTGCTAATTGAGAGGCAGTGTTGTCAGCCTGCAACAGGAATTGTTGTTACCTGCACGATCTCCAAGCAAGAAATGTTTAATATAATTACAAAAACATTTTTTGGAGTATGATGCCAAACATACTGAACATACATACAAACAAACACATTCTTTAACCTCCCTGGTGGTATCCCCGAGTGTGGCTCAGGGTGAATTTTCAGTACCAATAGCAGTAACCCCGAGCCACACTTGGCAGTGCATCGCAGTATCCTGGTACAGGTTACTTACCTTGTCCCCAGGATCCTGCGATGTCCCCCCTGTATCCTCCGCCCGATCCTCTGCCCGATTCATCAATGTTCCGGGTTCTGTTCCCTGCGAGCATCGTGAGGCAATGGGAACGGAGCCCGGTGGCAAATTCAAAAAAGTACACAAAACATAACACATACACCACACTGTAATCTGTAAGATTACATACATTACTGTATCAAACCATTTCGCCTCCCTTTTGTCCCTAGTGCTTTGTCCAGTGCCCTGCCTGCACTTCTATATTATATATACCATTCTTTCTACCTGGAAACTTGAGAACGTCCATGGCATCCAAAAAGCGCCCCCCCTATGTCAAAAGTGGTTTTAGACCAGCTAGAAAACAGCAATAGTGAATTAGAATCACTTGCACAATTGAGCGATAGTGATTCATGGGGAAATTCGTCATCATACACTGAAAGTGATGACATGGACAATTCTGCGACTGAGCAAATTTCAGTGTTTTTGATTTGATTACATCATTGAATAAAATGTATTATTTTTATTATATTATTATTTTTTATAATTATTTATAGCTTTTTATTATATTATAACTTATGATTTCGTGTTTCAAACTTTATCAGAGTCTATTAGACTCTTGTTTGGACAGATTTAAGTGAGTTATTCCTAAATATTACAAGCCTACATTCAAAAATCTGACATAATCATAACGCCAGGGAGGTAAACAAACTTTTTAAGAACTTGAAGAATGGAATTGCACAGAGCAGCCCTAAACTGCTTCTTCTTGGGTCCCCCACTGGCGCTTTTGCCTCCTTCTCTTCAGCAGGTGCCCCCATAGAAAACTTCTTTCTATAGGGGCACTCATGTGTGCTTGCTCCTGAGCCTTGCTGTCTGCGTCTATAGACACAGACAGCGGGCCTTGGCCCTGACCCCCGCTCCCTCATCACTGGCTTTGATTGACAGCAGCAGGGCTGTCTTAGCAAAGCCTGTGAGACCTGGAAGTGAGACGAGAGGAGAGCTGTAGACGGGCACAGCCCTGGATCCAATGAGGGATCAGTTAAGTAAAAGGGGGGGGGGGGGGGCTCCTGTTCCTAAACATTTTTTGCCCTAATGCAAAAAATTCATTAATATAAAAATGTTTAAGCTTTAACAAGCACTTTAATAAGCCTTCTACATAAGAAACCCACATTGTGTCTAGTATGAACTTCCTCTGTCTGCAATTCTAATCCATTTCAGAGGAAATGGTCCTAATTAGCTTCTAATTAAGTTGAATGTGGAGGCAATTCATGGAAAATTGCTCACACAAAAAGATAGTTAGGATGAAACGGTCCCCATGCTTTTCTATGACACAAAAGGAAGCTGCAACATCTTCTAGAATCATTTTTTTTTTATAGATGATGGTTTTCCTTCAAAATCTCTGTGCTGATCGGATGTTTGCCAACTTCAGACAAGTATCTAAAGCCTGTTGCAGCATTTGGAAATGATTCTTCTTTGGTATACAAAAGCTTGAGAACAATTCTATTAAATTTGTGCCTTAAAAAAAGACCTTATATTTGTTCTGATCCCCAACAGTTTACTGTATATTCCAATAATAGTTTTTTTAGCATGATTTATATGTACAACGCTGAAGTTCCTAGACTTGTTCTTGGGTTAATAGGTACATTAAGTGAAATGGATCAGTCTTGCTTCAGCACATGTTATCATGAACAGTACATTGAAAGTCAAGACAAAACACTTTTTCTAATGTTTTAAATTATGTATGAGAATTCTGCTTATTGCAATTGCAGAAAACCAATGTTCTCTGTATTAGTGTACTCTGCTAACATTTATTGTCTCCTATATTAGATGCATTTATTTTTCATGAAATCATTATGGGAAATTGGGTTGTTCGAGATCAATATTGTCTGACATTAAGATCTCAGATTATGAATTAACGTAGGCTTAATTCTCGGGCTTTTAACGAAAGGAACCATTTAACCTAGCAAAAAATGCTAAGTTTCAATAAGAAAATATTAAAACAGGTAAAAATTAACCAATACACTTTTGTGACTTATAATCCTTTATTATTGTGTAATATAAAATAAAAAAAAATAGATAAACAGGGATGAAATAGATTAAAACTAAAACAGGTCTAAAACTCATTAGACTTCTAATCATTAGACTTCTAGTTGCTTCTTCATCATAGGCTTATTTAATAATGCAGTACCTAATGTGAGATAAGACTTCAACAGCTCAATTCTGATTCGCTTGTTAGGAAGTGACTCATTTTAACTGATTCAGACAGAAAACTAAATGTGTTCCAAATGTCTTGATGGAATCTAGAGATTTGCTCTTTATGGCCTAAAGTGGCAATATAGTGCAATGATATGACCACACACTCCTTCTGGCATGGTACCATTACTCCAAAATCTCCTTTTCTTGTTCTTAAACATGAAGAGGTCACCAAATACACTCACATTACAGGCGAAGGGTCTCAAATACCACTTAGCAGCTCAAAGATGGCAAATCTTCAATCAGCAATAGTGCTTGAGACACACCCAAATTCCAACTAAAGATAGTTTTTAGGGTCATTTTATTTTATTTTGGAAAAATGTAAGAGAGTATATAAAAAAGGTGGAGATAAACTAGTTTAGGGTACCAAGAACTAATTTGCATTAACATCTTGACACCGATGGCATGCAAATATGCGGCTTCTCAGCGGGTGGGCCTTGGCGCAGAACAGCTACATATTTGCATGGCATTTGCATACATTTACCAGCGGCTAATGGAAAGCTTTCCAATGATGTGACGACCATGACAGCCAATCATGGTGGTCACATGATCATAAACCCCACCCAACTTCCCAGCATCTGAATCCCCTTAACCACTTAAGGACTGGGCCTATTTTTCAGACTCAGTGTTTACAAGTTAAAATCATTTTTTTTCTGCTAGAAAATTACTTAGAACCCAAAACATTATATATTTTTCTTCTAACACCCTAGGAAATAAAATAAGTAGGCGACTGAGACCACCAGAGCGCGGCGGGAGGGGGGACTCTCCCGCCACCGATAAAAGTGATCTTGCAGCAAATCTGTCGCAGAGACCACTTTTATCTGAAAGCTGACCGCCCACTGAAGAAGAGGATACCGGGGTTATGGCAGCTATCTGTGCATTTTAAGTTGATTGTTTTCAACTTGGTGTGGAAAATATGAGGCACAGAGAGCCCAGCACAATAAAGCAACATATGTAAAAAGGAACTGCTGTAACTAGTTAAGAACTGCAAAATCTAAATAAAAATAAATAAATAAATAAAAATGGATCCTTCTATATGTACTGGGCATGTTTAACATGTTTAAATTAACACAGCTAATATTTATATGCCAAAATAGAAATGTTGAATTTTGGAAGATTGACGAAGGTTATGTTAAATTTATCGGTATCAAACATGTTCTTTTTTGTGTGTTTTGGTGTAAAAATGTTCACAGTATACTTTAACTACTTCAGCCCCGGAAGAATTTACCCCCTTCCTGACCAGAGCACTTTTTGCGATACGGCACTGCGTCAATTTAACTGACAATTGCGCGGTCGTGCGACGTGGCTCCCAAACAAAATTGACGTCCTTTTTTTCCCACAAATAGAGCTTTCTTTTGGTGGTATTTAATAGCCTCTGCGGTTTTTATTTTTTGCGCTATAAACAAAAATAGAGTGACAATTTTGAAAAAAACGCATTTTTTACTTTTTGCTATAATAAATATCCCCCAAAAATATATAAAAAAACTATTTTTTTCCTCAGTTTAGGCCAATACGTATTCTTCTACATATTTTTGGTAAAAAAAATCCCAATAAGCGATTATTGATCGGTTTGCGCAAAAGTTATAGCGTTTACAAAATAGGGGATAGTTTTTTAGCATTTTTATTAAAAAAAATATTTTTTTAAGTGGCGGCGATTTTTATCATGACTGCGACATTATGGCGGACACATCGGACATTTTTGACACATTTTTGGGACCATTGGCATTTATACAGCAATCAATGCTATAAAAATGCATTGATTCCTTTGTAAATGACACCGACAGTGTAGGGGTTAACCACTAGGGGGCGGGGAGGGGTTAAATCAGTACTAGGGAGTGATTACTAACTGTCAGGGGGATGGGCTGTGAGTGTGACGTCACTGATCTCTGCTCCGATGACAGGGAGCAGAGATCAAGTGACATCAGCATCTCCCCGTTCTTCCTCCCCGTGAGGCGATCGCGGGTATCCTCGCGGAGATCGAGTCCGCGCAACCCGACTCACGGAGCTTGCACGGGCGCGTGCACGCCGCCGGCGGCACGCGCGCGCCCGCCAACCGCCTTTTAAAGGGGAACGTACAGGTACGTGATTTTGCTTGTACGAGCCCTTCTGCCACAGTATATCTGCGTTAGGCGGTCGGCAAGCGGTTAAATTTAGTTCAGTGGTACAAATATCCAACAGAAATGAGGTGGGAGATTTACAAGGGAAGGAACACACCAATCAGTGGCACCATATGTTTTGCTTATAATTCAATAAATCCTGCAGCAGGCTAAATACACTCACCGTTTACTTTATTAGGTGCACCTTGCTAGTATCAGTTTGGACCCTCTTTTGTCTTAATTCTTCGTGGCCTAGCTTCAAAAAGGCGCTGGAAACATTCCTCAGAGATTTTGGTCCATATTGACATGATAGCATCATGCAGTTGCTGCAGATTTTGTCGGCTGCACATCAATGATGTGAATCTCCCGTTCCACTACATCCCAAAGGTGCTCTATTGGATCGAGATCTGGTGACTGTGGGGGCCGTTGAAGTACAGTGACCTCATTGTCCATGTTCAAGAAACCAGTGGTGAGATGATTGGAGCTTTGTGACATGGTGCATTATCCTGCTGGAAGAAGATGGGTACACTGTAGTCATAAAGGGATTCAACAATACTCAGGTAGGCCATGGTGTTTAAACAATGCTCAATTGGTACTAAGGGGACTAATGTGTGCCAAGAAAATACACACTATTACACCTCCAGTCTGAACCGTTGATACAAGGCAGGATAGATCCATGCTTCCTTGTTGTTTACACCAAATTCTGACCCTACCATCTGAATGTCGTAGCTTGAGACTCATCAGACCAGGCAATGTTTTTCCAATCTTCTATTGTCCAATTTTGGTAAGCCTGTGCAAATTGTAGCCTCAGTTTCCTGTTCTGACAGGAGTGCCAACCAGTGAGGTCTTCTGCTGCTGTAGCCCATTTGCTTCAAGGTTCAATGTGCTGTGCATTCAGAGATGGTTCTCTGCATTCCTTGGTTGTAACAAGTGCTTATTTGAGTCACTGTTGCCTTTCTATCATCTCGAACCAGTCTGCCCATTCTCCTCTGACCTCTGACATCAACAAGGCATTTTGGTCCACACAACTACCGCTCACTGGATATTTTCTCTTTTTCAGACCATTCTCTGTAAACCCTAGAGGTGGTTGTGTGTGAAAATCCCAGTAGATCAACAGTTTTTGAAATACTTGGACCAACCTGTCTGGCACCAACAACCATGCCACGTCCAAAGTCACTTAAATCCCCTTTCTTCCCCATTCTGATGCTCAGTTTGAAATTCAGCAAGTCGTTTTTACCACATCTAGATACCTAAATGCATTGAGTTGCTGCCATGTGACCGGCTGATTAGCAATTTGTGTTACCAAGCAATTGAACAGGTGGACCTAATAAAGTGGCCGGTGAGTGTAGTTTGCTGTCTTAGTAAAAACACACTGGGGTGATTTAGTAAAGGCAAATAGACTGTTCTCTTTACAAGGGAAGTTGATCTTTGCAAGGGAATTATCCCCATAGTTTAGTGAATGAGGTGAAGCTCTGCTGACTTCCATCATCCAATCATGTACAAGCAAACATGTTTTAACCTTTTATTTTTCCTTGCACGTGATAGGATATTCTTCTCAAAGTGAAGTTTTACCACATTCACTAAGCTTTGGAGTAAATTCCCATGCAAAGTGCAACTTCTCTTGCAAAGAAAACAGCTTTATAAAAATAATAAACTGCGCTAAATACTCATTACGTTATTTTAAAACGTTATTTGGATGGAAAATTGAATGTCAAATATAAAAGTCCAAGTGTCTCCTGTGACGAGAAACTCCGGATCACCCCAATGCTTCAACATACACGAAATTGATTCACAGTTCGAACGTCATAAGAGTAAGTTGCCCTTGCCAGAACACCAAATAAATTGGACAGATGGCTTAAACCCAGCCAGGGCCTTTGAGATGAAAACCGATCCGCTCTGTCCAGGTTCAGGTTGTAATTCCCTCAGTTTAATAACGGAGGAAAAAAGATAACAGAAATAAATGGTCACTAGGCTCTATGTCAACTAAGAGTCAATTGATAGGTGACAGGAAGTGAATAGTTCGCCCTCTATAGCCAGGAAATCCATGTCCTCAGTACATGACCCAAAAAGGAGATAAACTGGTCTGTGTATCAGCCTTGAGCTTTAGCGCAGTTTATTATTTTTATATTGTTGTTTTGTGTTGTCGCACTGTTTACTGCTGCTTTATTTTTAGTTTTCCAGCGCGGGATTTTTTTACTTTATAAAGAAAACAGCTTAATTGCCTTTAGAGAACTAAGCCCATTGCACAATTTTTTACCTGAGACAAGAGAGGGTTAAACATGTTGCCCAAAACTGCTTTTAGTTTTCATCAAGACCAATTAAGTGGAAGTCTAAGGCCACTGGACTACTCGACTAATAGCTATATTGCTAATTAATTTCCTCGCTCTTGACTTTTTTCCTCTGTAGAGGAAAGACTAATGAAAACAAGAAAAGGAAGCAAGCAGCGAGGGCTAATGTGACAAGTACAGCTCACATCAATCTCTTAGCACAAGAAATGAGTCTGAAAGGCCGCTTGGTGCCATAGGCACTATATGTTGCTGGTTACATATTAATGGGAAGAATGACCCGCTAACAGTGTTCCAGAGGAGACTGATGCTTATTGAACCAGAAGGAAATACATGGTCCTTTTAATTTCTTTATAACTGTGCCGTTACAGATCCCACCCAGCAGCAAAACTTTAAGTGGGCTATCTGGACTTCAAAGAAATTCCCAGAATGAAATTACTGCGAAAATATGAGACAGGATTTTAATTAGTCACTGAGCGCTACAGTAATTTGCCTGTGTGGAAAGCTGTAGGAAATGCGATCACTGTTTGATATATTCAGTTCTAATCCCAGAAGATTCAAGTCAAGTACTAAGAATGTTACATGGTATAGGCTTTATGTGTCCTTTATTCCCATGAATCTTTCTTGTTTGCTCATTTGAAAAATTCATAGTGCATATCACAACTTCCTTTGACTTTGACCAGGGGTTATATCATTTTTTGCTAACATCTGAAAAGAATAATGAACAAATTTAATTTGGCTGCACATTTGCTTTAAAGCTCAGCTCCAGCCAAATTAGTTATTTTTCCTTTTGATAGAGTGACACGGGGTCAGAACCTCTTTCAGGATTTTATTGAGGCCTGTGTACCAATTGGGGAGATTTTTTTTTATTTCTTGTCTTAGTGATAAAAAAGGTTGCTGTCACATTGACCCCCCCCCCCCCCCGCTGTGCTTTTGCCGCGGTGCAGGTGCACTCCAGTGTATCTGCGGTTTTGGTGCGCTCCAAAACTATGGGACGTAATAGAAGTCTATGGGAAGGCGCAGCTAACCAGCATCAAAACTGCAGGTACACTGGGGTTGATTTACTAGAACTGGGGAATGCAAAATCTGGTGCAGCTCTGCATAGAAACCAGGTTTTAGCCCCCGTTCCCATCGGCACAATTTGTCATGCCAAAATTGCAGCCTATTGCCGGCAACGGCACTGTCCCAATCGGTGCATCGCCGACTTTGTGGCGTCGCACCGATTTCCAAAAGCAGTTCCTGCACTACTTTTGGCGACTTCGGGGGCAATTTCAATAGACATCTGTGTATGTACCTGCACAGATGTCTTTCAAATCACCCCTTGAACTCGCAATGAAATGTGGGTTTGAAATCGTGCAAGTTCAGCTGATCTCAAACCCGCGTTCAGTGTGAATGAGGGATAATTGTCAAAGCTTAATTGCACAACCTGAAGTTAGAAGCTGATTGGCTACCATGCACAGCTGCACCAGATGGCAGATTCTAAGTGCTTCAGTTTTAGTAAATCTCACCCACTTTGCTGTGGCCAAAGCACAATGGCTCAGAGCCAGAGAAAGAAAACCGATGTGAAATCTATTCAACAGAAAAACAGACAGCAACAAAAACATATTTTTAAATATTTTTTTTTAGTACAAAGGGGAAAGGTTAGAACCTCTATTGGGTTTTTATTGCTGCGTGTGCCTTCCTGGCCTGCTGGACCCTTTTCCCCTCATTTCTTGTCCTGGTATTCTGGAGACAATGGGGGTTGATTTATAAAACTGGACATTACAACATCTGGTGCAGCTCTGCATAGAAATCAGCTTCCAGGTTTTGTTGTCAAAGCATAAGTGAACAAACTGAAGTTAGAAGCTGATTGGCCACCATGCAGAGCTGCACCAGATCTTGCACTCTCCAGTTTTAGTAAATCACCCCCACTGAGACACACATTGAGGGTTTAACTGTGAAGTCACTGTAAAAAAATTAAATTAAAAAATAAATTAAAAAAAAAACTCATTAGAAGGTCTATCTCTTTTGCACTCGTTCACTCACATTCTATTAAAAGCATTTTTTTTAAATTTAGGCAGGATTTAAAGGATTAAGAACAACAAAAGTGATTCTAAATGTATTTTTTTTTCTCTTTAAAATAACAAATATGCTATACTTACCTGCTGTGTGCAATAGTTTTGCACAGAGCATCTCCGTTCCTCCTCTTCTCAGGTCCTCAGCAGAAGATCCTGGCTCTTCCCCCCCACCGGGTGCCCCCCTAGCAAGCCGCTTGCTAAGGGGGCACTCGTACGGGCTCACTGCAAACCTCGATGTCTCGGTTTGTTGACACAGACAGTAGGACTCAGTCTCGCCTCCTGCTCCCTCGTCACTGGCTGTGGTTGACAGCAGCAGGAATCCAATAGCTCCAGCTGCTCTCTCTGAGTCAATGAGCAGGGAGAGAGAAGACAAAGCATCTTCTCTCGTGCACATCGCTGGATGTAGATCGGGCTAAGGTAAGTATAACAGGGAGTGGGGGGGATTCACCTTAATGCAGAGAATGCATTACAGTAAAAACCCTTCTGCCTTCACAGCCACTTTAGAATAGTTCTAAAAATGTTTTGCCATAATGCATTCTGTGCATTGAAGTAAACAATGCCCACCACCTACAAAATGGTAAAATATGTGGCGCTTAATCAAATCAACTAGGAATGTAAAAGAACTAAGTACAAATGGAAATTCAATAACAGAAAATCCAATCAATATTTGTGTCTTTACCATTAATCTTCCATCGCATTGTGTAACCAAAGATTAAAACAAATCATTGTTACTTCAATAAATGGATCCAAAATAGCCTACTCCCAAAACGACCATTTGTGGAGCCTCTCAAAGGGTGATATATATTATCCGGGAGAAAAAAATCTTCTAATATTAAATGAAATAAAATAATAATTTTCTAAAAAACACAACACATTGATAAGGTGCCCACCAACAATTCATGACACCATTGTTCAAATAAATAAATATACACATAGATAAACAATGGCAATAAATAATAAAACACCCTAAAGTTTACAAATATAAATTTCAAAAAGTAAGGTGCAAAAGTGCAATCTGTGCAACATCAATATAAAAGAAAAAATGAACGAGTAAATAAATATAGTAACATGCAACACTCCACAGATGTGTAAAGAAAATATAAGATAATAATTAGCATCCAATGTGAATCCAGCAAACGTGCTTAATATAGTGAAACTAAAGTGTCCTCAAAATTAAGGGATCCCATAGACGATGCAATCCAAATTGTGACAATCTCAACTGAAACAAGTGAAAAGATAGTTCATCAAAAAATCCCGGTGCCAGCAATCAATCTTAAATGTAGATAAAGATGTAGTCCCCCCAGCCTCTCACATCAGGGCTGAGCGATAACAGCCTTATTAGCAAATAGAGACAATCCAATCGGCTCCACGATCCCCTTAACGGTAGCTCCCTTAGGGGCCTCCTGTCTTAAAACGTACTCTGTTCTCAGGGCGCCCCAGACAGTCAATTAAGCAATGTGATGCATGTAAAAGAGGGGAGGACGCACTCTATAGTGTAGTATTTAAAAACAACACATTTATTAAAAGGTATTCCACTTACATTTAAATACTGTCAAACGAGCATAGCATCTGCGAGCATAACAACTGCTTCCCGAACCCGGCCGTGATCAGGAAGCTACACGTGACCCGTCCCTCTTCCCTGACGCGTTGCGTGACTGTCACGTCACTTTCTCAAAGGATATAGAGACGGGTATGACGGGGATGACTCATATAGCAGGGAGGTTACTATGGTAACTCCTGCTTGGCATACAGCGGCATACTGGTGACTCCTGCTCAGCATATAACGGCATAAGGATTCCAAGTAATGGCTTTTAATTTAGTAAAAACAGTTCCTAAATAATAATATAATTGATATTAAACAAATAAAAACAAAGAGTCGAAATTGGTATATTCAATAAACACACACCCTCTAGCGGGCAGCTATATATTGCAAACAACCACATGAATTGATCTCTACTCTTGGCATTAAAACTGCCATCTAGCGAACAAAATAAGTACTCCTAGGTTATGGCAAAATTAAAAATTAAAATAAATCGATAGCAAGATTGCAACAATTGGCTAAATATCACGCCACAATTAAAAATGAATGCAATATTCTTAAAAAGTTATAGCTACTAAAAATAAAATGAACCAATCAATTAAAAGTAAATTAGAAAACTTTTCTTAAAAACTCATAAGGGCCAGGTGAACTTAAGTTCAAATCAAGCTAATATATCATAAAATCAAGTGATAATAGCTCATAATGCATGTCATCTAATAAAAACTAGTATATAATATATTCATTGATTGGCAGGAAAAAACAATGGTAATGACAATTTCCATGGTTTTGAATAGGAAAGGGGATTGATGATAATAAGAGAGAGTGGAACTGAAAATAAGAAATAAAATTCAATAATCGGAAATAAAACAATTGAGATCGAATTCCACATTATGCCCTAATGGCGCCAATGTACGAAGCTCATAGATCTAGCGAGATTCTGACTGACTAAGTTTTATTACTTTGTTATCACCCCTCCAATGGGGTTTATATCTATCTATTCCCCATACTTTTAAAGAGGAGGAGTCTCTAATGTGGAACTGGTCATAGTGTCTAGACAGACTATGTTTTGGGTAACCATTCTTTATGTTTTGGGTATGTTCCCTAAGTCTCTTCCAAAGTTCCCTTTTGGTTCGTCCACATATTTTACCATTTTGTAGATCTCCTTTTATTGGTGTGGGAACACCCTTATGGTGGCAGCTATATCAGTTATCTTTTTTAGTTTTGATTTTTTTGTCCGTGTTTTGTGGTTTGCGCATTAGTATTCGTTATCATCTGTTAAATGCCCACTACCTGTCCTACCCTCCTCTGTCACTAAAAGTTTCTGGCTCCAGCACCGCTCCCCTCATTTCCTGCTTTCGCAGGAGTAACAGGAGGCAGTAGAGCCATAGTCAAACTCCTGTGAGGAGGGAGCCGGGGGTGTGGCCTACTAGTAATGTGTGTGACTATAGGCCAGCTCAGGTCCCAACTGTAGCATGCACTCATGGGAACTTCCTTAGCTACTGGCTTGTTACAGGAGGCACCCGAAGGAGGTAGGAGCCCAAGCGCCAGCAGGGACTTCCCAAAGAGGAAGTAAGTAGCCTTTCTATGCAATTTTGTTTCACAGAGCAGGTAAGTATAACCTGTTTTTTTTTAGTTAAAAATTAATTTTGTATCACTGAAACTTTTTTAAACATTTTCACTTCACATTTATCCCTCAATCCCTCCTTCCCCCCAGCCCCCTTCAAATTTACACCTTTTGGACCAAGACACATTTCAGTTTTCCCCTATGAATAGTTTAACCACAATGCTGACAGCTCTTTATAGCAAAGTAAATTGCATACATAGGCTTTTCAGAACAGATAAAGTTTTTCTTCAACCAAAAGTTAAAGCTGATTGTCTTTTTAATTTTCAATGTAAAATTTAAACAAAAAAAAGATGGAACTCTTTTTACAGCTGCACTGACTCCATACACAACCTTGGGAAGGGATTTTCAAAAACGTTGGTAAAGTTCTCCTTTGCATGAACTTACACAACATGTCTGATGTATTTATTACACCCAGAAACAATATGCTCTTTGTACCTGTGTCTGTAATTTGTAAGGGAAGATGATTCTATGTAGCTTTGGCTCAAAAGCAGCTGTTATGTCTCAATCATCACTGACTGGAAACAGTAATATAGCAACATCTTGATCACTGCAGCTCCATGGGACCGTCTTCATTCGGGTAATCCCAGATGACTCTAGCGTTGTGAAATTATAAAGTGACTTTCAATCAACATAGGAATATGGGTATTTCCCTGATGAAAATATTGAAATGCATGCAAAATTCTGATGATCTGTAACCCAAAGTAATGATCTTATTAACTTTCACAAGTTCTCCAGGCTGGCATTGGTATCTAGCTTTAAATTCTAGCTTTAAAATGGTCAGAGCTGAATAAAACTAAAAACTTAAATTTTAACCTCCTTGGCAGTAATCCTGAGTGTATCTCGGCATTAATTTTCAGTACCAAAAGCGGGAACCCTGAACCACACTTGGGATTTCACTGTAGCATCCCTGAAATGTACTTACCTTGTCCCAACGATCCCGCAATGTACTCCTGCTGTGTCCTCCAGCTGGACCCTCCGCTCGATGTATCTGCCTTCCGAGTTCTATTCCTTGCGAGCGTCGCAACGCATTGGGGTGGAACCGGCGGCAAATTCAAAAAGTACAAAAAACATAACACACACACACACATTACATTGTAACCTGAGGATTACATTACTGTATCAAATCATTTGACCTCAGTTTGTTCCTAGTGCTTTGTCCAGTGCCCTGCCTGCACTTTTACCATTCTTTCTGTCATTTCTTTCTGCTTGGAAACCAGAGAATATCCATGGCATCCAAAAAGCGTCCCTCTATGTCAAAAAAGCGTTTTTTGACCAGCTAGAAAACTGCAATAGTGAATTAGAATCACTTGTAGAATTGAGCGATAGTGATTCGTGGGGAAATTTGTCATCAGACACTGAAAGTGACGACAGTGAAGATTCCGCAACTGAGCTCAGTGATGTGCTCTATTGCTCTATTGACTGTGGTACGGATCAAGCAAGGCGCCCCCAAGATTCCCATTTAACTATTTCTCATAAAATAGTACTGAGACAAACTGGTACCAAGAGCTACAATTAGCTACTACTCATCCGAAGTTTCCAAGAAGCAGAAAGTGGGAACCGGTGACCAAAGATGACATTTGGAAATTTCTGGGCCTTATAATACTTCAGGGAGTGGTGGGGAAACTCCTGCAGAAGTGGTAGTGGACATCTAATAAATTACTTGCCACTGCATTCTTTGGCACGGTCATGTGAAAATACAGATTTTCCCTGATCATGAAATATTTACACTTTGAAAACAACAAAGAATTTGATGAAACTACTCATCCTGCATCAAAACTAAATAAAATTGGTATCTCAAATGATTCTAAAGAATTTCCAACGCAGCTATGTATCAGAAAGATATCAGCATAGATGAAAGTCTAATGGCCTACAAGGGAAGGCTCAGCTGGGTACAATACATTGCATCAAGGAGAGCACAATTTGGAGTAAAATCCTTCATGCTATGCAAATCGTCAACCGGCTACATTTGGAATTCAGTCCTATACACTGGAAAAGAAACAAAATTCAATCCAAAATACAGCAACTATGGAACGGCAATATCTTCCGTTCTTTCACTCATTGAGACATTGCTAAATCAGGGCTATTGCGTAACAACCGACAACTTTTATACTTCTCCTGAACTTTATGAGTTTCTCTGCAAAACAAAACAGATGCCTATGGAACCGTTAGGGCTAATCAGCGCGACATTCCGCCAATGTTTGGCAATAAGAAGCTGAAGACTGGAGAAATGGTTGCCTGGCAGAAAGGCAAAATGATGGCACTGCGATGGTGTGACAAGAAAGATGTGTGCCTAATGAGTACAATCCATAATACCTCCACTGTTATGGTACGCACAAAAGGTGGCAAAGAAATCATGAGGGCCACAAGTAGTGATAGACTACAATAACACCATGGGAGGTGTCGACAGAGCCGACAATACAATGACATTCTACCCAGCAAGGAGGCATTTTTTTGAGCTGTGCTTGTGGAATGCCTACATTTTGCTCAAAAAAAAAAAGAGAGAAGCCTGTGATTCATTCTGACTTCATTTGGAAAGTTGCCGAATGGATCTTTGTGAACCACCAAACACCATCAATGGCTTTGAATAGAGCTGGATGTCGTGCTGTTGGCGTTGTCAAACCGAAACGCCTGACTGGTTGTCACTTCATGGACTACATCCCACCAACCGAGAAAAAGTCGGCACCTGCAAGGATGTGCGTGGATTGTTGCTGAAAGCGAGATGACAGTGGAAAGAAAATCCGAAAAGGAAACCAGGTTCCATTGTCCTGAATGTGATGTTGGACTTTGTGCAGTCCCATGTTTCAAAATTTATCATACCCGAGATGTTTACTAAACCAATATACAGTGTCTAGTATCAGTGACTAATAATATTGCACCCTTGTTTGGACAAATTTCTGTATTTTTGATTTGATTACATTATTGAAAAACATGTATTATTATTATATTATTATTTTTTTTGTAATTAATTATAGTTATTTATTATACTATAATTTATGATTTTGTGTTTCAAACTTTATCATATGTCTACTAGACTCTTGTTTGCACAGATTTAAGTGAGTTATTCCTAACAAATAGAGGCCTACAATATAAAACAACAAATTTCCATGCAAAACAATATACTGCTTTGACATTCAAAAATCAGACATAATCAGACCGCCAGGGAGGTTAAAGCAGAAATCCCAACAAACACCAAGAATACACATTTAAAATACATTTATGGATCTCTTTTACCTGCCAACATATCTGTAAATCTGTGAAGCTAGTTTTCTGGTCAAGACCCCCTTGCCAAAATGCACAACCAGGTCATTGACCAACAATGCAGCAGCAGCACATACACTCCCAGCCTGTTGATTACACAACAAGCAGTAATGCCCTTGTGTATATTATTAGCACATATGCACTGTAACAGAGCTTTATTGGCTATTTGTGCTGGCCCTTCTTCTAGACTGAGATCCACTATGCAGGAAATTACAAGTGGCCATTAAAAATACACATTGTGGTACTTACACTAGTAACACCTAAATGTTACATAAACGTAATATTTTAGTGAATTGATATAACATGTCCAGGAAGACACCATGGGGAACATTAGATAAAAGGAAGATGAGAGCAAGGTGTGTACAAGGGAAGGGGGGCCAATATCCTAGTGAATTGAACTGCTGCCTGGAGGTCTGAGTCTTGAGAGATTATCAAATAGCCACAAGGTAATGTAAAAGGACACTTTGTTCCAGACTACTTGAATACTTACCTTACATATCTACTTTTTTTGTGAACCACAGCTGAATGACTATTTTATCCTTCAGCAGAGCATTGGCTTAATTATATGCCTTGTATACTTACAAACATTACTTTTTAAACACACAGATCTCCACCGGTCATCCCTTGTGAAAGTGCTGCAACGCCCTGCATCACACTCCGGGTTGCCCACCCTGTGTTATGTGAACCAGAAGCCAGCCTGCTTCCACTTTCATTGTTTTTTATCGTTGTTTTTTGTCTTTATGAATCAGATTGATGTAAGTATAACTAGTCCATATTATACTTTCCCTATATTATTTCTTTCAATAATTACTAAAATCGCATATATTGCAAAAATGTAGTCGCATATAATTTATGACGACACAGATATTTTTTACTACTATATTCTTTTGTTCTTTGATATTTACAGATAGATTTGAGCACCTAATCATAAATCCCTTGATGAAGGAGTAATACATACCCATCTCCGAAACATGTCGGGTACATGCCATACACCTCATCCGCCTGATTTTCCACATACAGGCTGCGGGCTGTAGGCACATGGGTGCTTTATCCTCTATATGCAAGTGAATGTACAGTGTTTGTATTTGCACTTTATACAATTGTAATTCCTACTGTTACTCCCTTTTTTATGCATTGAATGTGTTTAATAAAGATGGCACTCTAGTGCACTTTTATACATAACAATCTATGAGAATTAATACTCACTTTTGGCCAACAATATCCATTAAGGGCGACCCAAAATGCACACCTAGTGCATATTTCTCTTTATAGTTCATGGGGAACATTAGTATTGTTTCTTTACACATATGCAAAATTAATCATGTCAAATTTCTCAAATTTAGTTGTGACTAACTGCTGCAATAATTGCTTTACTTTGATCGTATTTACTATATGAATAAATAATTGCTGGTGTTGCCTCCTAGTAACTAAATTCAAAGATCAAAAATAATAGTGTGCAAGAATATTGTTCTTGACTAAGGTATAAAAGTTGATGTTCAGGCCTTCTCCAAGCTGCCTCGCCACTCTATTACCCACCCCACCACTGAAATAAGACACACTGACACCAACTGGGATTCAATGGCCACAGCAGCCACTTTAATTACCAAAATTATCAATATAAATAACAAAATAAATAACCATATAAATAACAAATATACATAATAAATAACAAGCAAAAAGACTGAATGTATACTGGAATCTCAAGGTTCCTTGTAGGCAACCAAATAATACCTATGACCAATAAAGTAGGTCTCCAGCCACACACCACCGACTCGGAGACAGGGTCAGGTACACCATTTACTACCATAAAAGTACTAACTTAGGGAAAGCCGTACCCAAGACGGGTCCCCATCCTTTTGACCTTTACTACTGCCTAACTTCTAGGGCCTTGAACCCGCTGCCGTGACAGATCCCCAATCCACCAGCAACTTACCCATGACAGGACCGAAAACTCCAATATTTCAGGGGAGGGTGGGTGGTAAGATTCCCTAATGTCTCCTGTCTTCCTACTGAAATTTTCTTGGGACCGTCCTACCTGCAACTCCCTACGGACCCCTCCCTCATCATCCACTTCACCAATCAGGTCAATACCCCTCCTTCCTTGCCTCTTTCAAACTTTCCAACTCTCCACCTTTGTCCTCCACTTCCATTTTAACTTAGTCATGCTGTCCCTCCATCTTTTCCTTCTGTATTTTTCCTCCTGGCCTGACTTTCCGTTAACATTTCATATAGCAGCCTTTTTTAATGTGTTTACCAAATATTTTGATTGCTCCCTATAACACCAAATATCACTTTGTGGTTTTGTAACCTTTGTCAAAATCATGGTGGCATCAGTAAGAAAGTTTGATCTGAGAAATTTGGGAAGGATGATGTTAATTGTATTTTAAAAGCCAGTAAAGTCAAATAAACACTACTTCAGTCACATGTACATGCAGGGCCGTCTTTAAGGTACGGCAAAAGGGGCAGCTGCCCCTGGCCCTGTCATTGTTGTGGGGCCCAGAGCAGCTGCCTCATACTTGCCAACTATCCCAGTTTAAATTCCCTTGTCCCTTGAAGATTTAGCCCCTTGCTGTGTCCTGATATCTCAGTGTGAAGTGCTAATGCTGCCCAGCTCTGATCTATTGTTGTGTACAGATGACTCACCTGCAGACCCTGTGTTTACATGTAAATAACCGGCATCCATATGTAAATAGCTGCATCTGGCGGCATAGATATGTAAATAAAGGCGGCATTTATATGCAGATCATACCCCCCTGCAGTGAGGAGATGATGTGCTGTAACCTCTGGCAACCAATCAGTGACCAGTATTACTGCACAGTAATCTCTAGCGACCAATCAGCAAGCAGAAATCATGCGCTGTAACATCTAGCAACTAATTAGTGATCCGTAATGTGTGCTGTAACCTCTAGCAACCAATCAGTAAGCGGTAATGATACACTGTAACCTCTGGCAACCAATCGCAATCGCTGCCTGATCTGATACAGTAAACTGATTTTAAGTCTAGCTGCTATTTATTATATGTCTCAGAGCAGGCGGAGAGAGAAATGGTATGGGGTGGGGGCCCAAGAAAACATTTGCTCAGTGTCCAATTAATATTAAAGACGGCCCTGTGTACATGGTTAATAACTGCAGCATTATAACTGAAAAATGGTATTCTCTCAGGGCTGAAAGACACTATAATGGTATTAGTGAATTTAAATGTATACATTGCAAAATATACTTTTTTTTCATCATCTTTATAACATCTTACAAATCAACTTTTAATACAGCGTACACCCATAACCCTTGCGTCACATGAAATGCCTGCTTTCAGGCTCCTGTCACTTAAGCTCAGTAGGGTTCCTTCTGAAGAGGCAGACAGGGAGGCTAAAGGAAGAAGAGTCACTCCCCAAATTCATTCAATTTTATGTGTAAAAATCAGCTGAAGCTATAGAGGAGGATTTACTAAAACCGGAGCATTCAGAATCTGGTGCAGCTGTGCATGGTAGCCAATCAGCTTCTAACTTCAGCTTGTTCAATTATCTTTGACAATAAGGCCTCCTGCACACTGGACGTTTTTTGCCATTTTTACAGCAGCTGTTTTTGGCTGTAGACGTTTTTTTCTACGGTCATTAAACTCCCCATCATGTTATCTTATGTGTCCATGCACACATAGGCTGTTATCAGCAGTTTTGGGCAGTGGCGTTTTTGAGCAGTAAAAAAAACCCAAACTAGTGGGTTCTGAGAGACGTTTTTCAGCTGTAAAAACGCTCTAACGCTGATAAACGCTCAAAAATGTCAGCGTTTTCTAACATTTTTGATCCATTGAAAAAAAAAAAATAGGAACTACCAGGAACCACTAGGTGTCTGCACTTTATATTTACTCGCAGCTCTAAAATAATGCCTGCATTTAAAGTAAAGAAACACTTTAAGTGCAATCATAATTTTAAAAAATTGCTAGAAAGAGAAACATCTAAACTGTGCCCCAAGCACAGCCCTCTAGTGATGGCAAAACACAAGATTTAAAATGTGGATCATGGTCATATATGCTTTGCCCTGTTTCTCCATAGTCCATTATCTTGATAGTAGGGGCTTAGTATTAGGTGAAAAATGTATAAAAGTGGCAATGGGGGGCTGCCTTGTCAGTACTGCTGCTTTTAGTGGCACAACTATTTTGTATCATGCAGATTCCAGTTTAGTAAATCGTAAAAAAAAACTGTTTACCATAATATACATAGTTTTGCTCTGACCTGTTCTATCTTCTGCTCAGAAACTGGCAACTTCTTGATACATGATTATTTGTCCATACACATATGTATAGAGATAATCCCTCTTTTAAAAAATGGGTAACTTGATGGACACAAATCTGGATTTAGCAAAGCATTGCACAATGAAATATGGTTTAATCCCTGGATGACATGTTGGCAAATGTGGCAACAGTACTTAGATTAATGAGGAGAGCATCAATAATGGGAATATATAGATGTATGCAAAGAAAGCTATATCCAGATTTTCATCTGCAAAACATTAGGAGCTTAGATATTAGTCTGCATCAGGACGTTGCAATATCCTCTCAGTGCTACAGATCTCATCCATGCTTTATAGTGGTTGAGATAATCTCCTTTGGAAAGCAAAGCTGTATGGTTTGAATTGTCATCCAAATGTGCTTTAACTGAGAGTGATGTTCAGTTCTTAGACATATGATAGTCAGTGCTTTGACACATGATTTATGCCACCCACTTACTGTACTTTGCAGATTTTTATATATTATTTTTGCTGTTGCTGTATTTTTGCTGGAGAAATACATAAACAACTAAAATAAAGTGGAAATACAATACGATTCAACATGGTGGAAGCAGTGAAAACAAACTGTAATGTTTTATATTTAGGGCCCATCTGGAGGAACAATAAAAGGAATAAAACAATTAAATACTTACCTGATCCTCTGCTCGGAAGAGTCAAAAAAGGGAGAAGGGGAAGGGGAGAAAGGAGCACTCAATTTGCCACATCCGTAAGTATAGAGAAAAAAGGGGGTACTAGATAGTAACCAAAAAATCGGACTTTAGGGGCATAAAAACAATGGAGAAGTATTGAAAGTAATATTCACATTATTTATTGAAGAAAATTCAACATATTTGCATAGTAATCAAAAAAGATAAAACCATAGACAAATGACACAATTTGTACATTGAGCCCTTGTGCATCTACGCGTTTCGCCGTGAGGCTTCTTCAGGACACAAAACGGGGTTCAAAATTGTAACTGAGTAGAGACAAAAGCGAATCTCACTATCTGAAAATGAGATGCATACTAATTAGAGTCAAACAATGCACAAAATGAGATATATTATAAACATATATTATAATTAAAAAACATATGCTAGAATGACCAAGGGATTGTAGAGACAAAGAGACACCATTGAACCAAGATACCTTTGAGAGAGTGAGCCTCATGTACAAATTTGCAGCGGCCAGAATGTTTCCAAAGATAAGGAATACTTGTAAAGGGCTGTGGAAAATAAGCAGTATGCCATAGGTTTCTAAATAGCAATATGTATAGCAATAGCAAGCAGTTGTAATATGGAAATTAAGGAATACCTACTATTTTACTTCGTATATAATGTTATAGCAGGGGCTGATGTACGTCACATCTCCAAGGGTAAAGGTGACCACATGGACAATCGGGTATAAATAAGTCCAAAGTCCATAAAGGAAAGGTCTTGGTACTATTCAACCATATCAGTGGCACATAGCAGAGTTCAAAAAGAATATATATTGCCTGTTGTACAGTGGGTAGAAAAAAAAAGAGTGCCATAAGGAACCTTGTTAAATAAGTTATAATAAAGGTCCAGACTACATAGAATCTATGGAGAGGTACTTACTTGACCCTTGGAGTAAATAGGTTTGCCCCTGGGCGACAGCCAGACGCTGAACATGGCGTCCGACTGCATGTATGGGCTATTAATACTGCCCAATAACATTGCGGTAATCCGCCGAGGTAGTGTCAAATGACGTGACCACGTCAGTCGTGGATGATAGGGTGTACACTGGGAATTGTAGGCAACGCTTAGAGAGCCTCCATTCAAACTGCGCATGTGCCAAATGAGTATTGCAAAGTAATTGAATTACACAGTGTCATCTGACATGATGAAAAAAGCGTCAAACGACGCAATCACATCTAGCCGCCAATAGTACAGCATAGAAGTTATGACACAGCGCAGAGCGGGCCTCCGCCTGGTCTGCGCATGTGTCAAAGGAGAAATGAATTATGGGAAATGTATGCACGGTGACAAGCAAAGCATTGCTTTAGTCACCATTACATATAAATACATGAAACAAAAAAGCTTGTCATTGATACAAACACTGCATAAATAAATGCTGCATAAGGACTACCAAATGATGGAACCGTCTGCGTAGATCAATATAAAGAGGCAAAACACAAGGCATCTTGGTAACAACACCAGTGAATCCCATGGACAAAAAGCATAGGTCATTAAAATACACCTGCATATGGACATAAATGATACAAATATATAAATGTGTTTAACATACATTTATTTTCATAGTAAATCTTACTTCATTGTTTGGGCATAAAATTACCATAATTGGTATCAAACAAAACTACATAGAGAGTTTCAATTGAAATTACATAGCTATGTGTCACTGCAATATTTACATTTACCCAATATTGGAATTCCTTGTTCAGTAATCAAAGAGATACTGTAAATAAAGTCAAGACAAGCATGTCATGTCATTAGGAACAACGCAGGAAAAAAAATAAAAAATAATTGAAAAAGTGAAATATGCAGAGAACAAATGTCAAAGTTGTTATACAAGTCTACTATAGAAAGGGTCTAAAGCGTATCAATGGCAAGCTTTTTTGTTTCATGTATTTATATGTAATGGTGACTAAAGCCATGCTTTGCTTGTCACCGTGCATACATTTCCCATAATTTATTTCTCCTTTGACACATGCACAGACCGGGTGGCTGTACTATTGGCGGCTAGATGTGATTGCGTAGTTTGATGCTTCTTTCATCATGTCAGATGACACTGTGTAATTCAATTTCTTTGCAATACTCATTTGGCACATGCGCAGTTTGAATGGAGTCTCTCTAAGCGTTGCTTACAATTCCCAGTGTACACCCTACCATCCACGACTGACGCGGTTGCGTCATTTGACGCTACCTCGTCGGATTATCGCGATGGGATTGGGCAGTATAAATAGCCCATACATGCAGTCGGACGCCGTCTTCAGCATCCGGCTGTCGCCCAGGGGCACACCTATTTACTCCAAGGGTCAATTAAGTACCTCTCCATAGATTCTATGTAGTCTGGACCTTTATTATAACCTATTTAACAAGGTTCCTTATGGCACTCTTTTTTTTAATACCCACTGTACAACAGGCAATATATATATTCTTTTTGAACTCTGCTATGTGCCACTGATATGGTTGAATAGTACCAAGACCTTTCCTTTATGGACTTTGGACTTATTTATACCCGATTGTCCATGTGGTCACCTTTACCCTTGGAGATCTGACGTACATCAGCCCCTGCTTTAACATTATATATGAAGTAAAATAATAGGTATTCCTTAATTTCCATATTACAACTGCTTGCTATTGCTATACATATTGCTATTTAGAAACCTATGGCACACTGCTTATTTTCCACAGTCCTTTATAAGTATTCCTCATCTTTGGAAACATTCCGGCCGCTGCAAATTTGTACATGAGGCTCACTCTCTCAAAGGTATCTTGGTTCAATGGTGTCTCTTTGTCTCTACAATCCCTTGGTCATTCTAGCATATGTTTTTTAATTATAATATATATTTATAATATATCTATTTTGTGCATTGTTTGACTCTAATTAGTATGCATCTCATTTTCAGATAGTGAGATTCGCTTTTGTCTCTACTCTGTTACAATTTTGAACCCCGTTTTGTGTCCTGAAGAAGCTTCACGGTGAAACGCGTAGACGCACAAGGGCTCAATGTACAAATTATATCATTTGTCTATGGTTTTATCTTTTTTGATTATTATGCAAATATGTTGAATTTTCTTCAATAAATAATGAGAATATTACTTTCAATACTTCTCCATTGTTTCTATGCCCCTAAAGTCTGATTTTTTTGTTACTATCTAGTACCCCCTTTTTTCTCTGATCCTCTGCTCCTCCCTGCAGCTAGACTGGTCCTAGCAGCTTCTGTACCACCACACTGGTACTCTGTCTATTGATAGTATTTTTGGTGAGTGTGGATTCTAGGACTTTTTATTCTTCTTTTTTTGTCCACTCAAAACAAGCCTCACCATGGTCGACCAAAGAGGTTGAGTGCATGTGCTCAGCATCATATCCAGAGGTTTTCTTTGGGAAATAGACGTATGAGTGCTGCCAGCATTGCTGTAGAGGTTGAAAGGGTGGGGGAGGTCAGCTTGTCAGTGCTCAGACCATACGCCACACACTGCTTTAAATTGGTCTGCATGGCTGTTGTCCTAGAAGGAAGCCTCTTCTAAAGATGATGCAAAAAAAGCCTGCAAACAGTTTGCTGAAGACAAGCAGACTAAGGACATGGATTACTGGAACCATGTCCTGTGGTCTGATGAGACCAAGATAAACTTATTTGATTCAGATGGTGTCAAGCGTGTGTGGTGGCAACCAGGTAAGGAGTACAAAGACAAGTGTGTCTTGCCTACAGTCAAGCATGGTGGTGGGAGTGTCATGGTCTAGGGCTGCATGAGTGCTGCCGGCACTGGGGAGCTACAGTTCATTGAGGGAACCATGAATGCCAACATGTACTGTGACATACTGAAGCAGAGCATGATCCCCTCCTTTCGGAGACTGGGCCACAGGGCAGTATTCCAACATGAGAATGACCCCAAACACACCTCCAAGGTGACTGCTGCCTTGCTAAAGATGCTGAGGGTAAAGGTGATGGACTGGCCAAGCATCTCTCCAGACCTAAACCCTATTGAGCATCTGTGGGGCATCCTCAAACAGAAGGTGGAGGAGTGCAAGGTCTCTAACATCCACCAGCTTTGTGATGTCATCATTGAGGAGTGGAAGAGGACTCCAGTGGCAACCTGTGAATTTCTGGTGAACTCTATGCCTGAGAGGGTTAAGGCAGTGCTGGAAAATAATGGTGACCAAATAAAATATTGACACTTTGGGCCCAATTTGGACATTTGCACTTAGGAGAGTACTCACTTCTGTGCCAGCGGTTTAGACATTAATGGCTGTGTGTTGAGTTATTTTGAGGGGACAGCAAATTTACACTGTTATACAAGCTGTACACTCACTACTTTACATTGTAACAAAGTGTCATTTCTTCAGTGTTGCATTGCTCCGAGTTGACTGAGAGCCGCTCCACGCCAAGCATTGAGACAGCAGAGTCTGAGAAAATCTCCAACGAACAGAGCGGTGACCGCCGGGCTGGGCAGTCTCTCTTTCTCTTTCCATCCGTTTACTACTAGTCTCTGTATCTGCTTGCAGTTTGCCCTCCCGCATGGAGGCATGGTTGACACATGAGAAACTGGTGAACTGTGAAATTATCACACTGGTCTAGATTAGGGATGAGCTTCGTGTTCGAGTCGAACCCATGTTCGACTCGAACATCGGCTGTTCGACCGTCCGTCGAATTGCGAACGATATGGGCCGTTCGCGCCAAATTCGTGTGGCGCGTCACGGCCCATAATTCACTGCGGCATCGCAGTGCATTGCTGGCTGATGATTGGCCAAGCATGCACTATGACCCGCATGCTTGGCCAATCACAGCGCCGTCAGTAGAGAGAGCTGTAATTGGCCAAAGCCAGGGTGGCTTTGGCCAATTATGGCTCAGGGGATTTAGTACACACCCCACACTATATAAGGCCGCCTGCACGGCGGCCCTGTGTAGTGTGTGTTCCGGTGTGCTGAGAGATAGAGAGAGAGAGAGACAGTGTCATTTGATTTGAGTTAGATAGATTAGGCAGAACAGTCAGTCAGTTAGCTGCACTTACAGTGTATTGTGTATATATATGCATCCCAGGTGTTGCATATATATATATACACTGTATTCAGTTTAGCTAGATCCGTTCCTGTTATCTTCTATCTAGACTATTTAGTGCAGTGTGTCCTGCTCACAGTGTTCAGCTAGATCCGTTCCTGCTATTTACATTCAGTGCAGTGCGTCCTGCTCACAGTGTTCAGCTAGATCCGTTCCTGCTATTTACATTCAGTGCAGTGCGTCCTGCTCACAGTGTTCAGCTAGATCCGTTCCTGCTATTTACATTCAGTGCAGTGCGTCCTGCTCACAGTGTTCAGCTAGATCCGTTCCTGCTATTTACATTCAGTGCAGTGCGTCCTGCTCACAGTGTTCAGCTAGATCCGTTCCTGCTATTTACATTCAGTGCAGTGCGTCCTGCTCACAGTGTTCAGCTAGATCCGTTCCTGCTATTTACATTCAGTGCAGTGCGTCCTGCTCACAGTGTTCAGCTAGATCCGTTCCTGCTATTTACATTCAGTGCAGTGCGTCCTGCTCACAGTGTTCAGCTAGATCCGTTCCTGCTATATACATTTAGTGCAGTACGTCCTGCTCACAGTGTTCAGCTAGATCCGTTCCTGCTATTTACATTCAGTGCAGTGCGTCCTGCTCACAGTGTTCAGCTAGATCCGTTCCTGCTATTTACATTCAGTGCAGTGCGTCCTGCTCACAGTGTTCAGCTAGATCCGTTCCTGCTATATACATTTAGTGCAGTACGTCCTGCTCACAGTGTTCAGCTAGATCCGTTCCTGCTATTTACATTCAGTGCAGTGCGTCCTGCTCACAGTGTTCAGCTAGATCCGTTCCTGCTATTTACATTCAGTGCAGTGCGTCCTGCTCACAGTGTTCAGCTAGATCCGTTCCTGCTATTTACATTCAGTGCAGTGCGTCCTGCTCACAGTGTTCAGCTAGATCCGTTCCTGCTATTTACATTCAGTGCAGTGCGTCCTGCTCACAGTGTTCAGCTAGATCCGTTCCTGGTATTTACATTTAGTGCAGTGCGTCCTGCTCACAGTGTTCAGCTAGATCCGTTCCTGTTATCTTCCTACTGACAGGCAGGCTTGTCTGGTTACAGTATATAAAGCTACCTGAAGAAAATTACAGGTGTTCTTTTTGATCCTATTAGTACCACGGTCAGGCAGCTAGACTATTTACATTTAGTACAGTGTGTCCTGCTCACAGTGTTCAGCTAGATCCGTTCCTGTTATCTTCCTACTGACAGGCAGGCTTGTCTGGTTACAGTATATAAAGCTACCTGAAGAAAATTACAGGTGTTCTTTTTGATCCTATTAGTACCACGGTCAGGCAGCTAGACTATTTACATTTAGTACAGTGTGTCCTGCTCACAGTGTTCAGCTAGATCCGTTCCTGTTATCTTCCTACTGACAGGCAGGCTTGTCTGGTTACAGTATATAAAGCTACCTTAAGAAAATTACAGGTGTTCTTTTTGATCCTATTAGTACCACGGTCAGGCAGCTAGACTATTTACATTTAGTACAGTGCGTCCTGCTCACAGTGTTCAGCTAGATCCGTTCCTGCTATATACATTTAGTGCAGTACGTCCTGCTCACAGTGTTCAGCTAGATCCGTTCCTGTTATCTTCCTACTGACAGGCAGGCTTGTCTGGTTACAGTATATAAAGCTACCTTAAGAAAATTACAGGTGTTCTTTTTGATCCTATTAGTACCACGGTCAGGCAGCTAGACTATTTACATTTAGTACAGTGTGTCCTGCTCACAGTGTTCAGCTAGATCCGTTCCTGCTATATACATTTAGTGCAGTACGTCCTGCTCACAGTGTTCAGCTAGATCCGTTCCTGTTATCTTCCTACTGACAGGCAGGCTTGTCTGGTTACAGTATATAAAGCTACCTTAAGAAAATTACAGGTGTTCTTTTTGATCCTATTAGTACCACGGTCAGGCAGCTAGACTATTTACATTTAGTACAGTGCGTCCTGCTCACAGTGTTCAGCTAGATCCGTTCCTGCTATATACATTTAGTGCAGTACGTCCTGCTCACAGTGTTCAGCTAGATCCGTTCCTGTTATCTTCCTACTGACAGGCAGGCTTGTCTGGTTACAGTATATAAAGCTACCTGAAGAAAATTACAGGTGTTCTTTTTGATCCTATTAGTACCACGGTCAGGCAGCTAGACTATTTACATTTAGTACAGTGTGTCCTGCTCACAGTGTTCAGCTAGATCCGTTCCTGTTATCTTCCTACTGACAGGCAGGCTTGTCTGGTTACAGTATATAAAGCTACCTGAAGAAAATTACAGGTGTTCTTTTTGATCCTATTAGTACCACGGTCAGGCAGCTAGACTATTTACATTTAGTACAGTGTGTCCTGCTCACAGTGTTCAGCTAGATCCGTTCCTGTTATCTTCCTACTGACAGGCAGGCTTGTCTGGTTACAGTATATAAAGCTACCTGAAGAAAATTACAGGTGTTCTTTTTGATCCTATTAGTACCACGGTCAGGCAGCTAGACTATTTACATTTAGTACAGTGTGTCCTGCTCACAGTGTTCAGCTAGATCCGTTCCTGTTATCTTCCTACTGACAGGCAGGCTTGTCTGGTTACAGTATATAAAGCTACCTTAAGAAAATTACAGGTGTTCTTTTTGATCCTATTAGTACCACGGTCAGGCAGCTAGACTATTTACATTTAGTACAGTGCGTCCTGCTCACAGTGTTCAGCTAGATCCGTTCCTGCTATATACATTTAGTGCAGTACGTCCTGCTCACAGTGTTCAGCTAGATCCGTTCCTGTTATCTTCCTACTGACAGGCAGGCTTGTCTGGTTACAGTATATAAAGCTACCTGAAGAAAATTACAGGTGTTCTATCCCAGCTTAGTGCAGCTACAGGCCATTAGTATGTCTGGAAGGCCAAGAAGGAGAGGCAGACAGTCACAAGCCAATAAGAGAGGGCAAGCAGGCTCTGTGTCTAGTGCTGGTCGTGGAGACGGTGCATCCTCATCAGCACGTGGCCATGGGACACGCTTGGCCTTTTTTTCGGCAGCTGGCCGTGTTGAGCCGCAACATGCGGAAGACTTGGTCGAGTGGATGACCAAGCCGTCCTCATCCTCCTCATCCTCTCTCACCCATGCCCAGGGTGCTTTGTCTGGCAAAGCAGCGGCCTCTTCCCTCAGCTCAATGTCATCAGTGACTCCTTCCCTAGCTCCACCATGTCCTCATGAGGATTCCCTCGAACTGTTTGACCACAGTGTTGGGTACATGCTCCAGGAGGATGCCCAGCGTTTGGAAGGCTCTGATGATGATACTGAGCTCAATGAAGGCAGTAACATGAGCACGGACAGAGGGGGTGCCCAAGAAGGACAGCAATCTGGCAGTCATGCTCCCCCTGCTGCAGCATACTGCCAGGTTTGCTCCAGTGATGAGGAGGGAGGGGATGATGAGGTCACTGACTCAACGTGGGTGCCTGATAGGAGAGAGGAGGAGGAGGAGGAGGTGGCACATCACCAACTAGGCAGGATGCCCTCCAGGGGCCAGCCTAAGGGCAGCACATTGACTGCATCACACCCCAAAGCTCCACATGTGCAGGGCGCTGCAGTCTCTGCGCGTTATTCAAAAAGTTCTTTGGTGTGGGCCTTTTTTGAGACGAGTGCATCAGATCGCACCGCTGCTATTTGCAACATATGTCTCAAGCGTATCTCGCGTGGCCAAAACATCTCCCGCTTGGGTACCACATGCTTGACCAGACATATGTTGACCTGCCATGCAGTTCGTTGGCAAGCGTATCTGAAAGACCCACACCAAAGAACAAAGAGGATCTCTCCTTGCTCCTCATCAGCTGAGATTTCCAACCCCACTAGACCTTCAGTCCTCTCTGAGACCTGCAGTGAGAGGAATGAAGGTGTAGAATTAGGTGTGTCACAGCCAAGTACTTGTGGGCAATCTGCTTTTGGTACACCGACGTCAGATTGTACCAGGCAAATTTCCCTGCCCCAGCTGCTGCACCGCCGAAAGAAGTTTGCTCCCAGCCATCCACATGCCCAGCGGTTGAATGCTAGCTTGGCAAAATTGCTAGCACTTCAACTGCTGCCTTTTCAGTTGGTAGACTCTGCCCCCTTCCGTGAGTTTGTGGAATGTGCGGTTCCTCAGTGGCAGGTACCCAAACGCCACTTTTTCTCACGGAAGGCGATTCCGGCTCTCTACCGGCATGTGGAAGGCAATGTCCATGCCTCGCTGGACAGGGCGGTCAGCGGTAAGGTGCATATTACCGCTGACTCATGGTCCAGCAGGCATGGACAGGGACGTTACTTAAGTTTCACGGCGCATTGGGTGACTCTGCTGGCAGCTGGGAAGGATGCAGGACAAGGTGCAGTAGTGTTGGAGGTTGTTCCGCCACCACGCCTCCAAAATGCTGATTGTGACACACCTCTCTCCTCCACCCCCTCCTCTTCTTCTTCCTCCATGGCCTCTTCCTCGGAACCAGCGGTGCTCCGTAGGCGTTCAAGGGGCTACGCAAGTACGCAGGCCAAAAGATGCCATGCGGTGCTTGAGCTGGTGTGCTTGGGGGACAGGAGCCACACTGGGGCAGAGGTTCTGTCAGCTCTGCAGGGGCAGGTTCAGAGGTGGTTGACGCCACGCCAACTTAAGGCAGGAATGGTGGTTTGCGACAATGGCACCAACCTCCTCTCTGCCCTCCGACAGGGACAACTGACCCATGTGCCCTGTTTGGCTCACGTCCTTAACTTGGTGGTGCAGCGGTTCTTGGGCAGGTACCCGGGCTTACAGGATGTCCTGAGGCAGGCCAGGAAAGTCTCTGTGCATTTCCGCCGGTCATATAATGCCAGTGCTCGGCTGACGGACCTCCAAAAGGAGTTTAACCTGCCCAAGAACCGCCTAATCTGTGACATGCCCACCAGGTGGAACTCGACGTTGGCCATGCTGCAGCGGCTGCACACGCAGCAGAGGGCCATCAATGAGTACCTGTGCGACTATGGCACCAGGACAGGGTCAGGGGACCTTGGTTTTTTTTCCCCACGCCAGTGGGCCATGATCAGGGATGCATGCACTGTCCTGTCACCATTCGAGGAGGCCACGAGGATGGTGAGCACTGACAGTGCATGCATCAGTGACACTGTCCCCCTTGTCCACCTGTTGGAGCACACGCTGCGTGGAATAATGGACAGGGCACTTGAGGCAGAACAGAGGCAGGAAGAGGAGGACTTCCTTAGCTCTCAAGGCCCCCTTTATCCAGACAGTGTTCCTGCGTGCCCGCCGATCACACAGGAAGAGGACGAGGAGGAGGAGGAGGAGGAAGATTGTGTCAGTATGGAGGTGGAGCCTGGCACTCAGCATCAGCAGTCTTTAAGGGATCAGTCCCAAGGAACACATGGACTTGTACGTGGCTGGGAGGAGGTGGCTGCGGACGTTGTTGTCCTTAGTGACCCAGAGGACTCCGGACCGAATGCCTCAGCAAACCTACGCTGCATGGCCTCCCTGATCCTGCAAAGCCTGCGTAAGGATCCTCGTATTCGTGGTATCAAGGAGAAGGACCAATACTGGCTGGCAACCCTCCTTGATCCACGTTACAAGGGTAAGGTTGCGGACCTTATCTTGCCATCGCAGAGGGAGCAGAGGATGAAACATCTTCGGGAGGCCTTGCAGAAAGGTCTGTGCAACGCGTTCCCAGAGACTGGGAGGTTACAAACTCCTGTTTCTGGACAACGTGTTGCTGAGGCTTCGGTCAGTCAAAGAAGGAGCGGTGGAGAAGGTGGCCGTCTGACCGATGCGTTCAGACAATTTTTTGGTCCGCAGCCCCAAGGTATGATCGGTTCCAGCAACCATCGCCAGCGTCTGTTTTACATGGTGCAGGAATACCTAGGGGCAAGATCAGACTTGGACACCTTTCCCACCGAAAATCCTCTGGGTTACTGGGTCTTGAGGATGGATCACTGGCCAGAGCTTGCACAGTATGCAATTGAGCTACTGGCCTGTCCTGCATCCAGCGTTCTTTCGGAACGTACATTCAGTGCTGCTGGAGGCGTGGTAACCGATCACAGGGTGCGTCTGTCCACTGACTCGGTCGATCGGCTGACCTTCATAAAAATGAATCAGTCTTGGATCACCACCAGCTACCAAGCACCTGATGCTGATGTAACTGAATAATTTTTTTCAGATCCCTTCAAAGACTGCCTATGCTGATGCTGAGTGATTATCCCTGAGTAATTATCCTCTTCCTCCTCAATCATCACGCTGATAGCTTGTAAGAACATTTTTGGTTCTGGGCGCCACCACCAGTGCCTAAGGCACAATTTTTCAGCCCCTGTATAACAGGGGCGTGTAATTACAATTTTTGATGTAATACTTTGCAGCACGGCTCGTTCCTGCATTCCAACTAGAGTGTCTGTGAGGGGTTGCAGTGTTGTGGCACCAGCACCAGTGCCTAAGGCCCAATTTTTCTGCCCCTGTCTAACAGGGGCGTGTAATTACAATTTTTGATGCAATACTTTGCAGCAGGGCTCGTTCCTGCATTCCAACTAGAGTGTCTGTGAGGGGTTGCAGTGTTGTGGCACCAGCACCAGTGCCTAAGGCCCAATTTTTCTGCCCCTGTCTAACAGGGGCGTGTAATTACAATTTTTGATGCAATACTTTGCAGCAGTGCTCGTTCCTGCGTTCCAACTAGAGTGTCTGTGAGGGGTTGCAGTGTTGTGGCACCAGCACCAGTGCCTAAGGCCCAATTTTTCTGCCCCTGTCTAACAGGGGCGTGTAATTACAATTTTTGATGCAATACTTTGCAGCAGTGCTCGTTCCTGCGTTCCAACTAGAGTGTCTGTGAGGGGTTGCAGTGTTGTGGCACCAGCACCAGTGCCTAAGGCCCAATTTTTCTGCCCCTGTCTAACAGGGGCGTGTAATTACAATTTTTGATGCAATACTTTGCAGCAGTGCTCGTTCCTGCGTTCCAACTAGAGTGTCTGTGAGGGGTTGCAGTGTTGTGGCACCAGCACCAGTGCCTAAGGCCCAATTTTTCTGCCCCTGTCTAACAGGGGCGTGTAATTACAATTTTTGATGCAATACTTTGCAGCAGTGCTCGTTCCTGCGTTCCAACTAGAGTGTCTGTGAGGGGTTGCAGTGTTGTGGCACCAGCACCAGTGCCTAAGGCCCAATTTTTCTGCCCCTGTCTAACAGGGGCGTGTAATTACAATTTTTGATGCAATACTTTGCAGCAGTGCTCGTTCCTGCGTTCCAACTAGAGTGTCTGTGAGGGGTTGCAGTGTTGTGGCACCAGCACCAGTGCCTAAGGCCCAATTTTTCTGCCCCTGTCTAACAGGGGCGTGTAATTACAATTTTTGATGCAATACTTTGCAGCAGTGCTCGTTCCTGCGTTCCAACTAGAGTGTCTGTGAGGGGTTGCAGTGTTGTGGCACCAGCACCAGTGCCTAAGGCCCAATTTTTCTGCCCCTGTCTAACAGGGGCGTGTAATTACAATTTTTGATGCAATACTTTGCAGCAGGGCTCGTTCCTGCGTTCCAACTAGAGTGTCTGTGAGGGGTTGCAGTGTTGTGGCACCAGCACCAGTGCCTAAGGCCTAATTTTTCAGCTCCTGTTCAACAGGGGCATGTAATTACAATTCTTGATCTAATATTTCACAGCAGGGCCCTGTGAGGGCTTACAGTGTTTTGGCCACAGCAACACCTAAGGCCCAAATTTCTGCTGAGTATATAGGGCAGGACCCTACTTTCAAACATCTAACTTACAAACGACTCCTACTTGCAAACGGAAGGAGACAACAGGAAGTGAGATGAAATCTACCCCTAGGAAGGGAAATTCTCTCATGTAAGAGTTAATATGGGAAAACAATTTCTCCTTTCCACTGATGCTTTCCAATCCTTGTTCCACAAAAAAACCCAAATTTTCAAAAAACATTTTTCATTGGGACAAAAAAGTGAGGTGAAATCTTCTGAAGAGGAGGAAAGACGCAAAACAAATGTCACAGGGGTGATAACCCTTCCCTATGTTTTCCAAAAAGCTTAGAAAAGATTTTTTGGCTGGAGCTAAACACATTAAAAATGTTCAAAATTACAAACAGATTCTACTTAACAACAAACCTACAGTCCCTGTCTTGTTTGCACCGCCTGTATACTGCTGTTCAGAGTATATAGGGACCTTTCCTTATTTTAATTTGGGTGCGGGGTTCCCCTTAATATCCATACAAGACCCAAAGGGCCTGGTAATGGACTGGGGGGTACCCATGCCGTTTGTCTCACTGATTTTCATCCATATTGCCAGGACCCGACATGACATTAAACCCGCAAGCAGTTTTAAATGAGATTTTTTCCTTTAAAAATGACATTTGGTGCAGGGACTGTTCTAAACATGGGAAACACGCGTCACTTTACAGGCATACTATAGACACCCCCCAGGTACGATATTTAAAGGAATATTTCACTTTTTTTTTTTTACTTTAAGCATCATTAAAATCACTGCTCCCGAAAAAACGGCCGTTTTTAAAAGTTTTTTTTGCATTGATACATGTCCCCTGGGGTAGGACCCGGGTCCCCACACCCTTTTTAGGACAATACCATGCAAATTAGCCTTTAAAATGAGCACTTTTGATTTCGAACGTTCGAGTCCCATAGACGTCAATGGGGTTCTAACGTTCGTGCGAACTTGCGGTCCGTTCGCGGGTTCTGGTGCGAACCGAACCGGGGGGTGTTCGGCTCATCCCTAGTCTAGATCAGAAAATAGACAGTCTACTCTCTGGAGCTGTTTATTCTATACTCTATGGATGCTGCATTGAGGGACGAGTGTGTATGCACTGGATATTCTCAGTAATAGGAACACTGTCTCTTCCATTCTAAAACAAGTGGTGAATACAACCCCTGGCAAAAATTATGGAATCACCAGTCCCTGAGGATGTTCCTTCAGTTGTTTATTGTTGTAGAAAAAAAGCAGATCACAGACATGGCCAAAAACTAAAGGCATTTCAAATGGCAACTTTCTGGCTTTAAAAAACACTAAAAGAAATCAAGAAAAATAATTGTGGTGGCCAGTAACAGTTAGATTTATAGAACAAGCACAGGGAATAAATTTATGGAATCACTCAATTCTGAGGAAAAAATTATAGAATCACCCTGTAAATTTTCACTACAAACACTAACACCTGCATCAGATTAAATCTGCTTGTTAGTATGTAGGTAAAGAGGGTAAATCATCACGCAGTGTTGCACAAGATGTTGGTTGTTCACAGTCAGCTGTGTCTAAAACATGGACCAAATACAAACAACATGGGAAGGTGGTTAAAGGCAAGCATACTGGTAGACCAAGGAAGACATCAAAGCGTCAAGACAGAAAACCTAAAGCAATATGCCTTGAAAACAGAAAATGTACAACAAAACAAATGAGGAACAAATGAGAGGAAACTGGAGTCAACATCTTTGACCGAACTGTAAGAAACCGCCTAAAGGAAATGGGATTTACATACAGAAAAGCTAAAAGAAAGCCATTTCTAACACCTAAACACAAAAAAACAAGGTTACAATGGGCTAAGGAAAGGCAATCGTGGACTGTGGATGATTGGATGAAAGTCATATTCAGTGATGAATCTCAAATCTGCATTGGGCAAGGTGATGATGCTGGAACTTTTGTTTGGTGCCGTTCCAATGAGATTTATGCAGACGATTGTCTGAAGAAAACATGCAAATTTCCACAGTCAAGTATGATATGGGGCTGCATTTCAGGAAAAGGCTCTGGGGAGATGGCTGTCATTAAATCTTTAATAAATGCACAGGTTTACATTGAAATTTTGGACACTTTTCTTATCCCATCTATTGAAAGGATGTTTGGGGATGATGAAATCATTTATCAAGATGATAATGCATCTTGCCATAGAGCAAAAACTGTGAAAAAATTCCTTGAAGAAAGACACATAAGGTCAATGTCATGGCCGGCAAACAGTCCGGATCTCAATCCAATTGAAAATCTGTGGTGGAAGTTAAAGAAAATGGTCCATGACAAGGCTCCAACCTGCAAAGATGATTTGGCAACAGCAATCAGAGAAAGCTGGAGCCAGATTGATGAAGAGCACTGTTTATCACTCATTAAGTCAATGCCTCAGAGACTGCAAGCAGTTATAAAAGCCAGAGGTGGTGCAACAAAGTACTAGTGATGTGTTGGAGTGTTATTTTGTTTGTTTGTTTTTCATGATTCCATAATTTTTTCCTCAGAGTTGAGTGATTCCATTATTTATTCCCTGTGCGTGTTCTATAAATCCAACCGTTACTGGCCACCACAATTATTTTTCTTGATTTCTTTTAGTGTTTCTTAAAGCCAGAAAGTTGCCATTTGAAATGCCTTTAGTTTTTGGCCATGTCTGTGATCTGCTTTTTTTCTAAAACAATAAACAACTGAAGGAACATCCTCAGGGACTGGTGATTCCATCATTTTTGCCAGGGGTTGTATATATACCTAGTGCACTGAGGTTGGTAGCTGCTTGCTGAGGACTTTTCAAGCAGAGGGTAAAAACACTACCTGGTCAAGCTACGTGAGGACTATTATGTGGATATATGTAGCCTTCCTATAGTATTGCCAAATCTGATGTTCAGTAAATACATGATTACATGAGACTCTAGATCTAATTATTGGCATACCCTAGGTAATATATGATGCTATTTTTCTCTGGATTAAATAGAGACTGCGTGTTTTTTTGGCCCGCAGGCACGCTCTGCAGTTTTATTCATCATTGTTGCAGCATGGTTTTTAGATTTTGGTTTAGCTTAGTGAGACGGATTGTGTTATCTAGATACACTGTTTATCTTACATATAATTTAATTTTTTGTATATGTAAACCCCACCCCTTAATAAAGCCTTTTTTGCATTTTTGTACCATAAGCCGTTGTTGACCATTCCCTTTTTTGCTTTCTGGGGACTCTCTTGTCCCTTTCCCTTGTTTTTTTCTTGTTTTGAGTGGAACCTGCCTGTTAAACCGCTATATGGTCTTGGCCACCATGCTGCAGTTCAGTTTCAGGGTCTTGCCACTCTTCTTATAGCCTAGACCATCTTTATGAAGAGCAACAATTCTTTTTTTCACATCCTCAGAGAGTTCTGTGCCATGAGGTGCCATGTTGAACTTCCAGTGACCAGTATGAGAGAGAGAGCGATAACATAAAATTTAACACACCTGCTCCCCACTCACACCTGAGGCCTTGTAACACTAATGAGTCACATGACACCGGGGAGAGAATATGGCTAATTGGGCCCAATTTGGACATTTTCACTTAGGAGTGTACTCACTTTTGTTGCCAGTAGTTTAGATATTATTGAGTGTTGAGTTATTTTGAGGGGACAGCAAATTTACACTGTTATACAACCTGTACATTCACTAATTTATATTGTAGAAAAGTGTCATTTCTTTAGTGTTGTCACATAAAAAGTTTTAATATATTATTTATAAAAATGTGAGGGTGTACTCAATTTTGTGAGATACTGTATATCTAGCTTTATAATATATACAGTATTCTATACATGATTATCTACTTGCACTTTGACCGGAAGAAGTTAATGACAGGCCAGCAGATCATTCTATAGGTTAACATTGTAACCCTTCCTTTTAAAAAAAAATCCACAAGTGGCTGAATCTCCTTTTGTCTGCACCAGTGATGTATTTTGGTTTTGTGCTGCCCTAGGGAAGACTAAAATCGGGCGCCCCCCATGTAAATATTCCCCACCCCTTCCTGTTTAATGGATGTGACTGCAAAATTGAAGGACTACAAGTTCCAGTACGAACCCTTGAGCTCTCACGGGTTCATGCTCAGACCTGTAGTCCTAGACTAGTTTTGGGGGGAGGGGGGTCATATCCTCAGCTCTGAGGGATTCATGCTGGGACCTGCATTCCTTCACTTTTGGGGGTCACATCCCTAGATGAGGGAGAGGCGTATCACATCCTCAGCTCTGATGGGCTTATGCTGGGGGGTTACATCCCCAAAAGTGAAGAACTACAAGTTCCAACATGCGCTTCTTAGATCGAAGAATGTGACTCCCCCAAAATTGAAGGACTATAAGTCCTGGCATGAACCCCTATGATCTAAGCATGTAACCCTTTAGATCTCACGGGTTCATGCTGGGACCTGTAGTCTTTCATTAGGAGGATGGAATCAGTGGCAGTGGTGGTGGTGCTTGGGGGGGATGCACTCAGTGTCAGTGCTTGGGGGGATAGGTTCAGTGTCAGTGCTTGGGGGGGGTGCAGTGTCAGTGATTGGGGGGGATGGGTTCAGTAACTCTCACTTGCTGTCCCCTGTCAGTCAGTGTCCACTTAAATCCCCCTGCCAGCATGCAAGAGAGGGGAGGAGAGAGAGGGGGTGAGAGGGGGTTAGGGAAGGTGAGAGAGAGAGTGGTGGGAGAGAGAGAGGGGTGGGAGAGAGAGAGAGAGAGAGGGGTGGGAGAGAGAGAGGGAGGGAGAGGGGGTGTGAGAGAGAGAATGTGAGAGGGAGGGTGAGGGAGAGGAGGGTAAGAGAGAGGGATGGTGAGAGAGGGTGGGAGAGAGGGAGGGTGATAAAAAGGGAGGGTGAGAGAGAGGGAGGGTGGGAGAGAGTGAGAGGGAGAGAGAGAGAGGGGGAGAGAAGGAGGGTGGGAGAGAGAGAGGGAGGATGGGTGAGAGAGAGAGGGGGTGAGTGAGAGAGAGAAGGGGGTGGGAGAGAGGGAGGTGTGTGTGTGAGGGTGGGAGAGAGAAGGGGTGGGTGTAAGAGAGGGGGTGAGAGAGAGAGGAGGTTGGAAAGAGAGGGGGAGAGGGAGAGAGAGGGGGTGAGAGAGGGAGATGAGAGGGAGGGAGAGAGAGGGGAGAGAGAGGGGGTGTGTGGGGGTGGGAGTGAGAGGGGGTGTGTGGGGGTGGGAGAGAGAGGGGGTGCGTGTGTGGGGGTGGGAGAGAGGGGGTGGGTGTGAGGGTGGGAGAGAGAGAGGGGTGAGTGTAAGAGGGGGGGAAAGAGAGAGAGGGTGGGTGTGGGAGAGAGGGGATGGGAGAGATAGAGGGGGTGTGGGAGAGAGAAGGGGTGTGTGGGGTGGAAGAGGGGGTGTGTGGGGTGAGAGAGAGAGAGGGGGTGTGAGAGAGGGGGGGTGGGTGTGTGGGGGTGGGAGAGAGAGAGGGGGTGGATGTAAGAGAGGGGGGAGACAGAGAGGGTGTGGGTGTGGGAGAGAGGGGATGGGAGAGATAGAGGGGGTGTGGGAGAGAGAGAGGGGGTGGGTGTGAGGGTGGGGTGGGAGAGGGGGTGGGAGAGAGAGGTGGTGGGTGTGGGAGATAGAGAGAGGTGGGTGTGTGAGAGAGAGAGGGGTGGGTGTAAGAGAGGAGGGAGAGGGGAAGAGAGGGGGTGGGGAGAGGGGGTGGGAGAGAGAGACCCCGTAGCCCTGTCTGCAGTCCCTACTGCCCCCCCTGTGCCCCCTGTGACTGTCCGAGGCAGCCCCTGTCTGTGTTGGCAGGCGTGTGTGATGCACCTACCTCACGCCCGTCCTCGGTCAGCCTGTCTTCTTCCTGTTCCAAGACAGTCATAGCTGGGAGAGGAGTTGGAAAAGGAGTGCAGGTTCTGCCACTCTGGGAGGCGCCGGGGATGCTGCTTAAGTCAGGGTGGCGGTGAGGCGTAGTCTTCACTCACTCCCTCCCAGGCTCTTGGTTATGGCAAGCTGTCAGCCCTTTTCCCAGATGTCGGGACCTCAATCTTGCTATTAGAAAATGCCGCTGCCCTGCACCCCACTGCCACCGGACCAACAGCGGACTCTCCAGGACCATAACAAAGGGGCGGGGCTCAGCTCAAGGGGCCAGGCAGCTGCTTTGAGCCCCTCCGCGCTGGAGGAGGATGAAGTTAAGTCCTCCTCCGCTTTGATTGCTGGGCAGGGAGGGAGTCGCGGCCGTGATATCAGTGGTTGCTAGATGCCAGCTGGCTCTAGCAACCAGTGGCCAGGAGTCAGGTGGAAGCGGAGTCGGAGCCAGTGCTACTGCAGCTCATTTGCCCCTGTCCTCTGCATTCCGGACTGCTCCCAGTGTCACTTTTATTCCGGGACACGTGGCCATCCTACCGCCGGGGGCTATATTTGTGCGGGAGCCGGAACTCGGGAGGGAATGGGTCAGGAAGAGGAATTTTTTTGCAGGGATCCGCCCCCCACAGGCCTGGTTGGCCTAGGCCAAGAGACAGCACTGGTCTCCACAATGGTGGCAGCGTCAGAAATAAGGAAGCCAGGGATTGTAGATCAGAAAAGAAGCCTTTATAAGTTGTAAACAGCACAAATACTTTGTTGTAGTGGTTATTGCCCTGGCATTTATTAAGATGGAGGAGGAGATATTTTTTCTGTGCAAAGAATTCAAGATTTTCACAGGTTCAGTCAGCCTATTAAAGCTTCACTTAAACCAAAAATGGTCACATATACCCAATGAAGTGACTGGTCTTAGTCAGTGGTGTATTTAGGTTTTGTGCTGCCCTAGGCCTGACTAAACGCATGCACCCCCCTAATTTAAATACGACCCACCCCATCCTGCCGAGGCCACACCCCTTCCTGTTTAAGACCCACCCTATCATCTGTAAACAACACCCCTTCCTTTTTAGGCTCATTTGGCACCTTTCAGGGGGGAACGGGTACCTGTTTCTGACAGGTACCCTTCCCCACTTCTGGGAGACTGCGCTGTCCCCTCTGAAGTTTGCCCCCCCTCCTCCTTCCTCCACTGGGCCATTTAGAAAGTGCAACGCGCTTCGCACTTGTGCAGTAGGGAACCGGTCGGTTTCCCTTACCATGAATGATAGTGGCAAAACCCCAGAGCCAATCCGAAAATCGGCTGAGGTGTCGACATCGCTGGATCCCTGGACAGGTAAGTGTCCTAATATTAAAAGTCAGCAGCTACAGTATTTTTAGCTGCTGAGTTTTAATGCTATCACGGGGGGGGTCTCACTGTGCCCATCAATTGCAGCCTCACTGTGCCCCATCAAACGCAGTCACTGTGCCCATCAAATGTAGTCACTGTGCCCATCAAATGCAGCCACTGTGCCCTCAAACGCAGCCACTGTACCCATCAAATGCTGCCACTGTGCCCATCAAATGCTGCCACTGTGCCCATCAAATGCTGCCACTGTGCCCATCAAACGCAGCCACTGTGCCCATCAAACGCAGCCACTGTGCCCATCAAACGCAGCCACTGTGCCCTCAAACGCAGCCACTGTGCCCATCAAATGCTGCCACTGTGCTATCAAACGCAGCCACTGTGCCCATCAATTGCAGCCACTGTGCCCATCAATTGCAGCCACTGTGCCCATCAAATGCAGCCACTGTGCCCCATCAAATGTAGTCACTGTGCCCATCAAATGCAGCCACTGTGCCCTCAAACGCAGCCACTGTACCCATCAAATGCTGCCACTGTGCCCATCAAATGCTGCCACTGTGCCCATCAAATGCTGCCACTGTGCCCATCAAACGCAGCCACTGTGCCCATCAAACGCAGCCACTGTGCCCATCAAACGCAGCCACTGTGCCCTCAAACGCAGCCACTGTGCCCATCAAATGCTGCCACTGTGCTATCAAACGCAGCCACTGTGCCCATCAATTGCAGCCACTGTGCCCATCAATTGCAGCCACTGTGCCCATCAAATGCAGCCACTGTGCCCCATCAAACGCAGCCACTGTGCCCCATCAAACGCAGCCACTGTGCCCCATTAAACGCAGCCACTGTGCCCCATCAAACGCAGCCACTGTGCCATCAAACGTAGCCATTGTGCCCTCAAACGCAGCCACTGTGCCATCAAACGCAGCCACTGTGCCATCAAACGCAGCCACTGTGCCATCAAACGCAGCCACTGTGCCCATCAAACGCTGCCACTGTGCTATCAAACGCAGCCACTGTGCCCATCAATTGCAGCCACTGTGCCCATCAATTGCAGCCACTGTGCCCATCAAATGCAGCCACTGTGCCCCATCAAACGCAGCCACTGTGCCCCATCAAACGCAGCCACTGTGCCATCAAACGTAGCCACTGTGCCCTCAAACGCAGCCACTGTGCCCATCAAACGCAGCCACCGTGCCCATCAAACGCAGCCACCGTGCCCATAAAACGCAGCCACTGTGCCATCAAACGCAGCCATTGTGCCCTCAAACGCAGCCACTGTGCCCTCAAACGCAGCCACTGTGCCATCAAACGCAGCCACTGTGCCCATCAAATGCAGCCACTGTGCCATCAAATGCTGCCACTGTGCCCATCAAATGCTGCCACTGTGCCATCAAATGCTGCCACTGTGCCCATCAAATGCTGCCACTGTGCCATATCAAATTCTGCCAGTGCCCATCAAATGCTGCCTGTGCCCATAACACTGATATACTTTATTAAATCATTGTACCTGCTGTCCTGGGGGTTTGGTTTCCCTCGTGCTCCTCTCTCTCCTCCTGACGTCACAGCCCCAGGGCCGAGGAGAAGATTCACTGCAGGAAAGCAGTGCAGGGGAGGGTAGGCGGAGCTTAAGGCTCCACCTGTCACCTGTTGCTTATGGGGGCGCGAGTGACACACGCCGCCCCCCCGCATGAGAGAAAGCCCCCCACCCGTCTTGCTGATTCCCGGCTCCAGCTGCCACCTCCCGCACACATGCAGCCCACGGCGGCCGGCTTTCTGTAGCGGCGCCGTGGTGTATGGGCGTGCTTGTCAGAGAGTAGGGGGGCGTGAGATACACGCCCCCATCCTCTGCCAAGCACGCCCATACACAGTGGCGCCGCTACAGAAAGCCGGCCGCCGTGGGCTGCATGTGTGCGGGAGGCGGCAGCTGGAGCCGGGAATCGGCAAGACGGGTGGGGGAGCTTTCTCTCATGCGGGGGGGCGGCCCTTTTTGCCGCCTCCCGCAAAGTGCCGCCCTAGGCCTAGGCCTTGTCGCCCTAGTCCAAAACACAGCCCTGGTCTTAGTACACACATTAAACAAATCCTTCTGCATAAGTTTATCTGCAGCAGTCTTTCCCCTACATCCATTCAAAGTGCAGAATTTACACAGGATCTCTCAGCTCTTAAAAGAAGGGGGCAGGGATCTAAAGTTACATCAGTGAGGATGGCTCTGACTGCTGATTGGAGGGAAGAGATCCCCCCCCCCCCTTCTCACAGGAACAGAGCTAAGGCTGTCAAATACAGGCTGTTCCCCTCCCCGTCACCATTTTTCTCTTGGTATCAGAAAAACACGTCAGAAGTGGCTATAGCAGAGGGACAAGGCAGCAGACAGAATTTACGTGCTCTGGATTGAGACAAGCTCACACTATAGAGTTATAAGTTTTGTTCATATTTCATGTCTGAGGTTTACAACCACTTTAAGTTTTCGATAGTGAGAGAGGAAGAGTTAAAATTTCTGTCTGTATTTGCTTTTGCCATGTGACCCCCCACCCCCACCCCAAGAGATTTTCCCTCCGTTCCTGTCCCTGTGAAAGCCATACAGTTGTTATGTTGGGACAACATTAAAGAGTCATTGGGTTGAATTCACTATAGGAAATATTTGGGTCATGTATCCAAATGTTGCATACGATAATGAAAATGTCAATTCACTATAGGTTTATGTGCTATTTACCGCCAAAAATAAGAGACCCTCAGTAAATACCACATAAACCTGCCTAAAAGTCAATTCATAAAAAAAGTAAACAAATGCATTTGTTAAATAAGTTGTGGCCTAGCCGCATGCTATTTAACAAATATATACAATTATAGCTGGTTGTTAAGGAGCTGACACCCACTGCATCCTTAATAACCAATGACTCATCTGCTGTCAGTGGGGATTCCCAGTTGACAGCAGAATGTGAACAAAAGCACCACAATGAACAAAAATAAACGACATGTGGTTCCCCCAATCCATACCAGGCCCTTCGGGATATGGATTTTGTGGGGGACCTCATGCCAATAAAAAAAAATGCCATGAGGTCCCCCCAAAATAAATACCAGACCCCTATCCAAACATGTAGCCCAGCAGGCCAGGAAAGAGGAAGGGGGCCCCCCTCCTGAACCATCATTCCAGGCTACATTCTCTCAAAAAGGTTATTCCCCCTGGCAAACCACCATGTCCTAATATTGATGAGAGCAAGGACCTCTTACCCAACAACCCTGACCTGGTGGTTGTGGGGGTGCGGGGGCGAATTATCAGAATCTGGAAGCCCCCTTTAACAAGATCCCCAGATCCCAGCCTCCCCCTACTCATTCACCCGAAAAAAAATATTGTGCCCTAGAAAAAAACACACTGAAATGTTTGACAAGTCCTTTATCAAAAAATAAAAACCCCCAGGAGCTTCCAGGATGGAGAAGGATCTAGGGGTCCTAGTAGAAGACAGACTGAGCAATAGAATGCAGTGTCAAGCTGCAGCTACCAAAGTCAGCAGAATATTACCATGCATTAAAAAGGAAATTTACTTCAGAGATAAAATGATTATCCTGTCACTTTATAAAACTCTGGTTTGGCCACATCTGGAGTATTCCGTCCAGTTCTGGTCACCAGTCCACAGAAAGGATGTGCTGGAGCTGGAGAGAGTCCAAAGAAGGGCAACTAAATTAATATGGGGACTGGAGGACCTCACTTATGAGGAACAACTACAAGCGCTAAATTTATTCTCCTTGAAGAAGTGACGCTTGAGAGGAGATATGATAGCGATATACAAAAATCTCAATGGTGATCCCAGCGTAAGCATGAAACTTTTCAGTCCCAGGGCGTGTAAGGGGACACTGGGCCACACGATGAGACTGGAAGAGAAGCAGTTTAACCTTAAACTGTGTAGGAGGTTTTTCACTGTCAGGGCGGTAAGGATATGGAACTCTCTTCCACAATCAGTGGTGTAGGCAGGCAGTATGGATAGTTTTAAAAGACTCTTGAACGTGCATCTTAGCAAAAACATCATACGGGGATATGGGAAATTGTTTTTCTATACTCACGTGCACATACACACACACACACCTACACAGGTTGAACTGGATGGACAATACAACAAAACAAAAAACTCTTGCGCATAAATGTGTAAGCCCGACAGTTCAAAGTTCTAGATGGACGGTAGCTTTCGGCCTTGCTGCCCTCAAGGATAGGGATATCCTAAGATACAGACAAAAAACAGAAAAGAGGGGGCGCACCTGCCTTGTGCATTATCTTTAAAAAAGTTTATTAAAAAAAGGAACGTAAAAGTACTACCCTCATCTACCCTTGTGAGTAGTACTTTTTTTTTCATCTCAATCATTTTTATTGCACATATACCGATAATTTACAACAATGTGAGGTAAAAGCCAGGTCGACCCACACAGGGGCTTTGTCTGGCAAAAAGGAAAAAGCATAGTTTCAATCGTTCACATTATATTGTAGAGCAAGACATGGTACAGAGTGTGTAGTTTATGTAGTCCCTTTCTCGTGTTCCCGCCCTTCCTCCATACACAATCATATCTCTATTGCTAATTCTTTCCTCCATTTCCCTTATTCTATTCCAACCCTCCCCTCCACCCCTCCCCGCCCCACCCCCCCTCCGTCACAGCAAACCTTTCATATTACCTTTGATGGTTCTTGCACCACATATGCAGCTACCGCAAGTTTCCCTCCTATCTAATGTTCTTGTTTATCTGATTATGTTGTCATTAATTTTACAAGGCGTCTTCCTGTTCCTCCTTCCCCCCCCCCTGTGTACATTACTCTCGCTTTCCTTCCCCTCTGGTATCTCACTCTCGTTCTTCCTCTCTACATCACCCCCCCCCAGTCACTACATCTGGAGCCTCTCTGCTATCAATTGATGTGGGGCCAGGTCCGCATCCCCCAGCCATGGATGCCATATCTTGTTAAATTTACTCCGGCCGTTTCTACGGGCGTAAGCCAGTCGTTCTCTAGGGAGAATCGAGTTGACGTAGGCAATCCATTGCTTAGCTGTAGGGACAGTTGGGGCCATCCAGTACTTTGCAATAAGTTTCCTAGCGAGGTACATCAATCTAGATATGTCAGAGAGTCCCCTTGGGCATGCGCGCTGTTGGTGGGCATCGCGGCGCGTCGGCGCGCGTCGGCAGGCGCGCGCGCCCGGTGTTTGGCGCCAACCTGCCTATTTAAGCCATCTGCACAGGGGGCTCGGTGCTGTCCGATCTTCAGCTTCCTGTGTTCCTGCTTCCTGTTTCCTGTTTCCTGTTTGATTCCAATCTCCTGACCACCGGCCTGTCTCTGTTCCTCCTTGTTTGCTGCCTGCCACTGATCCCGGACCGTCCTGACTACGAATCTGCCTGCTCCTCTGTACTGCGTTGCCCGCCTGCTACCGACCTCTGCCTGTGACCGACCAACCCGCTCCACTCCTGCTCTGCACCCACTGCCTGCGCTCCAGTTGACTGGTGATCTCCATAACCATCTTAACCGGGATCTTCCTGCAGCTACCCGCCAGGCTCTCATACCACTCTGTGCTCCCGTGCCTCCTGTCCATACTACCAGGGGCCGGTAACCAGATACGTAAGGGAGGCCTCCCCCTGCTACATCGGGCTCACCTGTCTGCTACGCACAAGTCTGACAGTATCGGACAGCCATGTCCGAGCCCGAGCAGGGAACCTCCCCCATGGAGGAACTGTGTAGACACCTGGCGGGTCTCACGCAAGCTGTGAAGAGCCTCCAGGAAGGCTACACAAGACTGGAAGAACAAGTTCAGGTCCTGTCAGTTCCAACCCATCCACAAGCTGCTTCATCGGCCGGAGCACCCTCAGTAGTTATGCTACCTCCAGAGCCTAAGGTACCCGTACCAGAAAGATTTGCGGGGGACCGCAGTAAATTTCGTGCCTTCCGCAATGCCTGCGAGCTTTACTTCGCCCTGCAACCTCGCACTTTTTCCTTGGAGGCGACCAAGGTGGGCTTTGTGATCTCCCTCCTGTCTGGTGAACCACAGACCTGGGCTCACCGCCTCCTGGAACGGAAGTCTGGAGCACTGGACAACCTTGATGCCTTTTTCACCGTCATGTCCCAGTTGTATGAGGATCCTCAGGTAACAGCGACTGCCGAAGCCGCCCTACACGCCCTTCAACAGGGGCGTAGAGCCGCAGAGGACTATGTGGTGGAATTTAGGCGATGGAGTTCCGACACTAGTTGGAATGATGCGGCTTTACGTTATCAATTCCGCATGGGGTTGTCTGATCCCTTGAAGGATGAGTTAGCACGGGTCGGTGTACCCCAAACCTTGGATGAACTCATCAATCTGGCTATTCAGATCGACCGACGCCTCAGAGAGCGTCGCTCCGAGAGGTCTACCAGCCAATTCCGCCCTACCTGGATGCTACCCAAGGTTCCAAGCTCTCCCAGCCAGTCCTTCCCGGCACCGGCCACATCAGTTCCTGACACCTCTGAACCAATGCAACTCGGGCTATTCCGCCCTTCTCTCGATCCAGAAGAACGCCAACGCCGAAGAGTTAACAATCTCTGCATGTACTGTGGGGAGCCGGGACACTTCGTGAGGTCTTGCCCAAATAAGACACGTAAGTCGCTTAAGTCGCTGTCCATCTCTTCAATTTGTGCACCTGCTTTCTCTAAACCTGTTAATCATCTTGCTCTGTCTATCACCCTACAGCTTCCAGGAAAGATTATTCCAGCTACAGTCATCATTGATTCAGGAGCCTGCAGCTGCTTTATTGACCTGACCTTCGTTGCCAACCATCACATTCCTCTTCAGCCCAAAGTCCGGGGACTCTCGGTACATCTCGCAGATGGCTCCTCTCTTCGCTCCGGCCCTGTCACGCAGGAAACCATTCCTTTGTTGGCCACCATGGGCCCTAACCATCAAGAACTTCTGCGCCTGGATGCCATCTCCTCTCCCCTTTTTCCCATCATATTGGGGATGCCATGGTTACAGGCCCATAACCCCAGCATTGACTGGTCCAGTGGAGAAGTCAAGTTCTTGTCTCATTACTGCCGACAACACTGCTTACATACAAATTCTGCTGAGTCTACCCAATTACTCTGTTTAGACACCGAATCCGAGCTTCAACAGGTGGTCCCTGCACCCTATTGGGACTTTCTGGACGTCTTTAGCAAAAAAGGAGCAGAGGCCTTACCGCCTCATAGGCCTTACGATTGCCCAATCGAGCTATTACCTGGAGCAGAAGTTCCCTTTGGAAGGATTTTCCCACTGACAGAGCAGGAGCTGGATACTCTAAAAATATATATCGACGAGAACCTGAAGAAAGGGTTTATCCGCCCATCTACCTCTCCGGCCGGGGCTGGCATATTCTTTGTGGAGAAAAAGGACCATTCCTTGCGTCCTTGTATCGACTATCGGGAATTGAACAAAGTAACAATCAAGAACCGCTACCCGCTACCCTTAGTGCCCGAACTCTTCCAGAGATTAGGATCCGCAGTAATCTTTACCAAGCTAGATCTCCGTGGTGCCTACAACCTGATCCGCATTCGAGAAGGAGATGAGTGGAAGACAGCCTTTCGCACCAGATTTGGACATTACGAATACCTTGTCATGCCCTTCGGTCTGTGCAACGCACCTGCTACGTTCCAACATTTTGTCAACGACATCTTCCGTGACTTCCTGGATCTTTATGTTATTGTCTACCTAGATGATATCCTGATCTTTTCCTCCTCAGTCTCAGATCATCGCAGGCATGTCGGAAATGTGTTAGCCCGTCTCAGGCAGCATGGACTTTATGCTAAACCAGAAAAATGCCAATTTGAACTTCAAAGCATCCAGTTTTTAGGCCTAATCATTTCTGTTGATGGTATAAAAATGGATCCGCAGAAAGTATCTGCCATTCTGGAGTGGCCCGCTCCCTCCGATAAAAAAGGGGTTCAAAGGTTCATCGGCTTCTCGAACTTCTACAGGAAGTTCATTAGGGGCTTCTCTACAATAATTGCCCCCATCACCGAAATAACCAGACAAGGGAATCGATTCCAGTGGTCCCTTGAGGCACAATCTGCCTTCGAAAAACTCAAGGAGCTGTTCACCTCCGCCTCAATTTTAAAACACCCGGATCCTGCTCTACCATTCGTCCTTGAAGTGGACGCTTCGGAGGTCGCAGTCGGAGCTGTTCTGTCCCAACGGCAAGGCCCAAAGGCCCTTCTCTACCCAGTGGCCTTTTTCTCCCGCAAACTCTCTTCAGCGGAGAGAAATTATGATGTTGGCGATCGGGAGCTTCTGGCCATTAAATCCGCTTTGGAGGAGTGGCGTTATCTACTGGAGGGTGCAGCACACCCTATCCTGGTCTATACGGACCACAAAAATCTGGAGTATCTCCGAACGGCCAAAAGACTGAAACCCCGACAAGCAAGATGGGCTCTATTCTTCTCCAGATTTCAGTTTCATATAACGTATAGACCTGGTTCCAAGAATACCAAGCCGGATGCTCTTTCTCGTATGTTCCCTGATTCTGGTAAACCTGAGCATCCGGACACCATTCTTTCATCCGGAAATTTTCTTTTGTTTCAAGTGGATCTATTATCCCGCATAAAACAAGCTTCTTTTAATTGGACCCCAAGTTCCGGAGAGCTGGTGAGGGCCCAGGATGGTCTTTTTTGGCACAAGGGTAAAATCGTAGTCCCTGAAGATTTGAGGGTGGCAGTGCTGGAGCTCTGCCATGATCATAAGATGGCTGGACATTTCGGTGTGCTGAAGACAACGGAGTTAGTGCAGCGCACATTTTGGTGGCCTTTGTTAGTGAACGACTGCAAGAGCTATGTAGAATCTTGTACCACCTGTGCCCGGAACAAGAATAGCCGGACTAGAGCCTGGGGTCTGTTAAAGCCATTACCTGTCCCGGAAAGACCGTGGAAGATGATATCAATGGATTTCATTGTAGAGCTTCCCCAGTCAGAGGGTTTCTCTACCATCTTTGTCGTCGTAGACAGGTTAACCAAGATGGCTCACTTCCTGCCGATGAAGGGCACACCCTCGGCCATGGAGACAGCAAAGGTCTTCATTAAAGAGATTGTCAGGTTGCACGGAGTCCCATCGAACATCATATCTGATCGTGGTGTTCAGTTCACCTCACGGTTCTGGAAGGCTCTCTGTAATTCCCTGGAAATCGAGCTGGCACTCTCCTCCGCTTATCATCCCCAGACTAATGGGCAGACGGAGAGAACTAATCAAACTTTGGAGCAATACCTCCGCTGTTTCTCATCTTTCTCTCAGGACAACTGGGTCTCTCTGCTGCCAATCGCTGAGTTCTCCTATAACAACTCTCTACATTCGGCCATTAAGCAAACACCGTTTTTTGCCAATTACGGATTCCACCCGTCCTTTCTGCCCAGGTCCTTACCTGAATGTGCGATCCCTGCGGTCTCTGAGACCATGGACTTCTTTCTTTGTAACAACAAACTCTTGCAGGACACCATGGCTAAGACCCAAGAGTATAATAAAAAGATGTTTGACAGGAAGAGGCGGGGAGAGCTCATCCTGGAACCTGGCAACCAGGTTTGGTTATCCACGACCAATATAAGAATGGCCTGTCCTTCAAGGAAATTGGGCCCCAAATTCTTGGGTCCATTTACAGTCAAGAAGAGGATTAACAATGTGGCCTACGAACTCAATCTACCTAGTACCCTGAAGATTCATCCGGTCTTTCACGTTTCATTGTTGAGACCTGTTGTACCCAACACTTTTGCTGGTCGAAGTACTGACCCACCAGAACCCATAATGGTCGATAGCAAGGAAGAATTCGAGGTGGAAGCTATTCTGGATTGCAGGAAAAGACGCAACCAGTTGCAGTATTTGATCAAATGGAAGGGGTACGGACCAGAGGATAACTCCTGGGAGCCAGAGGGCAACTTACATGCCGAAGAGCTTCTGAGGTCTTTTAGGAATACCCACGCTTCCAAATTGGCACAGTTGGACATCCGGAGGCTGCCCTTGAGGGGGGGGCACTGTCAGAGAGTCCCCTTGGGCATGCGCGCTGTTGGTGGGCATCGCGGCGCGTCGGCGCGCGTCGGCAGGCGCGCGCGCCCGGTGTTTGGCGCCAACCTGCCTATTTAAGCCATCTGCACAGGGGGCTCGGTGCTGTCCGATCTTCAGCTTCCTGTGTTCCTGCTTCCTGTTTCCTGTTTCCTGTTTGATTCCAATCTCCTGACCACCGGCCTGTCTCTGTTCCTCCTTGTTTGCTGCCTGCCACTGATCCCGGACCGTCCTGACTACGAATCTGCCTGCTCCTCTGTACTGCGTTGCCCGCCTGCTACCGACCTCTGCCTGTGACCGACCAACCCGCTCCACTCCTGCTCTGCACCCACTGCCTGCGCTCCAGTTGACTGGTGATCTCCATAACCATCTTAACCGGGATCTTCCTGCAGCTACCCGCCAGGCTCTCATACCACTCTGTGCTCCCGTGCCTCCTGTCCATACTACCAGGGGCCGGTAACCAGATACGTAAGGGAGGCCTCCCCCTGCTACATCGGGCTCACCTGTCTGCTACGCACAAGTCTGACAAGATACCATGAAGTACTTTCCTCCCGGGTATATCTTTGCACTTATAGCTCCGAGCAGGTATACGGTCGGATTACGGGGGATGGGGACCCGCGCCAGCCTTGAGATATGTTGGGAAACCTCATCCCAGTACCTATGCAGCTTTGGGCACCTCCAAATTAGATGGATGAAGTCCCCTCTGTGTACCTTGCACTTGGGGCACAGTGGGGAGTCTCCTCGACCCCATTTATAGAGCTGTACTGATGTCCTATAGGCCCTATGAAGAATGAATAATTGTGACAGTCTTTGGGTTGCGGAGAGTGACACCACTGGAATAGCCTCAAGCGCCATTTCCCATTGTTTTTCATCTATTTCACCAATGTCCTCTACCCAACTATTTCGACACTTTAACAAAGTATGATCCTGGGCTGAGCTCAGCAACTCCTTATATATTTTGGATATTAACCCTTTCCTTGTGTCTGCCAAAAAGATCTCATTCAGTAGTGAAACTGCCGGTACTGTCTGGGAGTGTATTATATGTTGTGCCTGTATCGCATGGCGCAATTGGAGATACTGGAAAAAGCCCCTCGGGTTCAAATGGAATTCCCTACATAATTGTTCGTATGTCTTCAATGCCTCTCCCTCATATAATTGTGAGAAGAACTGAATCCCCTTTTCTTGCCATCGTGTGAACCCCTGTAGTCCCTGGATCTCAGAGTATCTGCTATTGTGCCAGATCGGCGTGAATGGAAGCACGCCTGTTATCTTTAGGATTTTCCGAACCTCACCCCATACCTTTTTAAAAAGCGTACCTATTGGCTCTACCCCCTTCAGACTTGGCAAATCCATTTCCAGATGAGAGGCTGCTTCTAGTGTGGGGTCCATCATGGTCACCAATTGGTATGTAGGGTCCTCATTTCCCTTTCGACCCCATCCTGCCATTTGTTGAAATTGTGACGCCAGGAAATATAGCCTAGAGTTGGGTATTGCAAGCCCTCCTCTATCCTTTTCGTATTGCAGTGTTTCTAAGCTAATTCTGGGTGTCTTTTTTTTCCATATCAATTCCCTCATTAGTGTGTCAATTTGCTTAAACCATTTTTTTGGTATCCATGTCGGAGAGTTGTGGAAGACATATAGTTGCTGTGGTGCCCACACCATTTTTATTAAGTTTGCTCGTCCTATAACTGATAGGGGGAGCCTGCACCAGCTGTTGCTTTTTTGTTTCTGCCTAGAAAGCAGTGGTTCCAGGTTCAACCGGAGATACTCGGCCGGGTTCGGGGACACCATCACTCCCAAGTACTTAAAACTATCAACTATTGTTATTTGTTCCATGCCCACTGGTAGTCGGTCCCTCTGCTGGTCTATAGGCATTAGCGTTGATTTTGACCAGTTAATGACAAAGCCTGCGAAGCTGCCATATTCTCTCACTATCTCCATCACTGCCCGCAAGGATGAGGTCATGTCGCCCAGATATATAAGTGCATCGTCTGCATATAATGATATTTTTTCTTCTCTCTGATGTCTACAGAACCCCACCACCTCCATTGAGTTCCGGATCTTTATAGCTAAAGGCTCTATTGCCAAGGCGAACAGTAATGGAGATAGTGGGCACCCCTGTCTCGTCCCCCTATGCAATTCAAATGGAGGCGAAAGGTCGCCATTAATACGTATTCTTGCTCTGGGTTTAAAGTAAAGTGTCTCTACCCAAGCTACAAACCTACTTCCCAACCCGAATCTTTTCAGTGTTTCCATGAGGTAGGGCCATTCCACGCTATCAAACGCTTTTGAGGCGTCGAGAGATAGAATGGCCCTACTCCCTGGGTTGTCCACTGGCATCTGAAGGTTCATGTAGAGTCTCCTTATGTTATCTGATGTAGATCGGGTAGGTATAAAGCCAGACTGATCACGGTGGACCAGCTTGCTAATCACTCGAGATAACCTTTTGGCCAGGACACATGCAAGCAGTTTGACATCCGCATTTAGTAGCGAAATTGGGCGATGTGAATCTAATAGAAGATTATCTTTCCCAGGCTTTAGAATTACTGTTATTATTGCCTCACGCATGCTATCCGGTAGATAACCCAGTTCCTCAGCCTCCCTTATAGCCTGCAGTAATGGTGGTAGGAGGTCCTCTCTATAGTAGGAGTATACCTCTGCCGGAATCCCATCTGGGCCTGGTGATTTATGGTGGCCTGTCCCCTCCAGTGCTTCTCTTAATTCCACTAATGTGATTGGGCAGTTCAAGAGTTCCCTGTCCGCTTCCGATAATTGCGGGAGCGGGCAGGTCTGCAAAAACTGCATCAACTCAGCCGGGTTATATCTAGTTTTGCTGGAGTACAAGTCCCCATAAAACTGCTGAAAGCTGCTCAAGATATCTGAGCTACGGGTCTGCCTCTCCCCGGATTTAGCCCTCACAGCCAGGATAGTAGTAGGATCTCTTTGCTCTCTGGCTATAAGGGCCAGAAGGCGGCCAGTGTTTTCCCCCTCTTCAAAGTAACTTTGTTGTTGAAAGTATCTTCTCTTCTCTGCTGCTGATAACCAAACCGAGCTATATATCGCTTGTACCTCTCTCCAGGCTTCTTGATTAGATTTTGATGGATCTCTTATCAAACCCTGTTCCCTTTCTATCAGTTCTTCCCGTACCTTGTTTTCCCATTCCCTGGAGCGTGTTTTAATTCCCGCAATTTCTTTAATAAGACATCCCCTTAAGAATGCCTTAAGTGTATCCCATATTACCATAGCGCTTGCAGACCCCCTATTAAATTGCAGGAACTCCCGTAGCGCCTCTCTTGTACTGTCTGTTTGGGGAAACAGAGATAACCAGTATGGGTTCACCTTCCATAATGGTCGCCCCAGCTTTCCAGTGGTGCCTAGCCGTACCCAGAATGGCGAGTGGTCAGATAATATGCGTGGCTCATACGCTGAGTCCTCTACTAACTGCAGGAGTGCCTCATTCCCTAGACCCAGGTCGATACGGGAGAGGACATCATGTGTTGCAGAATAACATGAATAGCATCTATCCTCCTCATGTCTCTCTCTCCATACATCCCGGAGTCCTATTTCCATAAGCAGGGCTGCAAAAGCAGTCCTGCCAGTTGTCTGTTTCATAGTTCTAGATGTCAGAGACATTCTATCCTGGGAGTTGTCTAAAATGTTGTTGTAGTCGCCCAGTGCTAATACCGGCACATCCGGGTATGAGGCTATGAATTGTGATAGACACCCGAGTGAAGCTGGTGAGAATGGCGGTGGAATGTATATCGATGCAATTATGCACGTTAAACCGTTAATTTTACATAGCAAGAAGACAAATTTTCCTTCCTTGTCCACTCTCTGTTCTATGCATTCAAAGGAAACATCCGAGGAGACCACTATACTGACCCCTCTTGAGTGTGAAGTGTACATGGAGTGGAACTGAGTCGGGTATCTCCTTGAGCGCAATAGGTGGACAGAGTTGGGACACAAATGTGTTTCCTGTAAACAGATTATCTGAGGTTTCATTTTGTCAAAATATCTAAACATTGCCCTTCTCTTGTCACCCTCCCCCAACCCTCTCACATTCCATGTTAACAAGAGTAGGCCTTTCCTTTTCCCAGTTTCCTTACTCTTGTAGGGGATCATACAAATTCAAATAACTATAAAGCAAGAGACACAACATGAGCAGGGAATAAAAGTACAGTTGTCCCTCAGAATTTTACCTGCCCCTTGGATCCCCTCAATGAGCAATACATAACAGACAGCATTCCTCCTAATCCCCTTACCATCCTTGGTGGAACGTAGGAGGTGTTTGTATATGATTTTGCATATGTGGTGTTTTTCATTATTTGTTTGAGTTGTGATTTCCCCACCCACCTCTCCCCATCCTCCCCCACCCAACTCCACCCCCCCTCCCACCCCCCTCCCTCCTGTCTCCCCCACCCCCTCTCCCACCCACCTCCTTCCTTCCCTCCCTGCCCAGCTGGGCCTACCCTGGGGGCCATGTTCCGGATCTCCCACTTGCTCTCATTCCCCATACTACACTGGCATGCCTTGCCAGTGCCTAACATTTACACTGCCCCTTAAACCCAGGGGTCCCTATCCCACCCCCTCCCCCCCTCCCTGACCCTATTAGTACTATTCAAGTGTTCTAATTTATTATACGTGTAAGCTAAAATCGTTTATCGTGGCAGCTCCGTGTATTCTCGATAGTGAATATCCAACTAGTGCTAATTTATAGTCCTATTCCTTCAACCTTGTTAGTGCTGTTCATGTGTTTTTAATTTTGGTGTACATATGAGAGATAATCTGTCGTGTCAATCCAGTGAATTAAGTAAGTGTATACTATCCTTTACTACTTTATGCTCTGTCCCTGTGCCTCTTTCTCAACTCTATCTGCAACACATCATTTACTTAATTCTTTAGTGTGTTACTCATTGCTTCACCCTCCCCTCTTCTCTTCCCCCTCCCTGGTACCACGGAGGGACAAACAACACAAAAAAAAAAAAAAAAAAAAGGGGGGGGGGGGGGGAGGAAAAAAAGAGGGACCCAAGGGGGCAAGAAAACAAAACAACCCCTCCACCACGATCTAATCAGTCTCTAGTCTTTCCTCTCCTTCATTCCGTGTTGTTCTCTCTGCATTCTCCAGCCAGTCTTCCACTTTGCGGGGAGAATCAAAGAAGAATGTCCCATTCCTGGTGGTTATTCTCATGCGGGCGGGGTACAGGAGTGCATAATCCATCTTTTTTTGCTGAAGCACACGTTTAGTTGGCATGTATGCCGCTCTGAGCTTTTGCAGGTCTGGGGAGAAGTCTTGATATAGTGAAATTCGCGCTCCCCTGTACAGGATTTCTCTCATTTCTCTCGCTTTCCGAAGCAAAGACACCTTATCTCTGAAATTGAACATTTTCATAATTATAGGTCTTGGGTACTCCTTGCCCTGCCGAGGTTTGGAGGGGATTCGATGGGCGCGTTCAATGCCAAAAAAAAGAGAAAAAGATGTAGCCCCAAATGTCTCCTTGATCCATCTCTCCAGAAATTCAATAGGATCAGATCCCTCACTCCGTTCAGGCATGCCTATTACTCTTATGTTGTTTCTTCGATTTCTATTTTCTAGTTCATCTATTTTGGCGGATTGATTTTCTATGCGTTTCTTCATGTCAGTCATATCTTGTCTAAGCGGAGATAGTATGTCTTCCACCAAGCTTAGTCTTTCCTCTAGGGCTGTTGTTCTTCCCTCTGTTTCTTTCAATCTGCCACCCAGCGCTATCAGTTCTTCTCTTATGCTTTTTAGTTGAACATCCAAACCAGAGATTGATTCCTTACATGCCGTAATCGCATACAGGAGGTCCCTCATTGATGGCTCCACCACTCCTCCACTTTGGCTACTCTCCATCCCGGACTCAGTTGTGTTGGGTAGCTTTTTAAGGTCTGTGTCACTGCTTGTAAGGGCAAATTTTCCTGCTCCGTGACCTTTTGAGGGCGGGTCTGCGAGTGGACTTGTTGCGGCCGATATTGGCCCGCTGCTTTGGCTTTGACTTTTCCTACTTGCCTGAGTACTCGCTTGAGTTAACTGTTGGGATTTTGCTGGTGATAAAGATGTCCTGGAAAAACGCTCTAATTTTGTTGCTGCCGCTACTGCAGCTGCTGCTGCGACTTTCACTTGGTTTGTCTGGTTTCTGGCAGAGCATGTAACCTGGCCTCCTGCTTGATGCGACTGATTTTGTAACTGGTGCTGGTTTGATTTTTCCTCTGCTGCCCGCTTCCCAGCCATGCTATTATGCCATGGGGAAGGGGGAAGGGAAGAGAAAAAAAAAAAAAAAAGGAGGGGGGGGCGAAAAAAAAAAAAAAAAAAAAAAATTTTTTTCCTTTCCTTTTAGCAAAATAGAGATATAAAATTGTTACAGTCCCGGACTACTAGTTTTGCATGGAGAAGAGAAGAAAAGAGGTAACACCAAGATAGCCCTCCGTATCACTCTGCCAGCGACAGATCACTAACTCTTGGGACAGTGAACAAGTGCTTGAGCAACGCCGTTTCACTTACAGCTGATATTTATAATAAGCAGCTTACATCACATAGTTCCACTGGTTCTATTATTGTTTTAAGAAACAAAAAGGAGAAACCTCATACGCCAGTACCCCGTCCGTCTCCCACTTCGGGCTGGGGTTGCTATTTTCCTCTGTTCCAGGTGTTACTTCAATGGGATAAATCAGCTCAGAGAATAAGCATGTTTCTATTTAGGCCAGGTTTTACATTACAGACTCAGATAGGTTTCTTCAAGAGCCAATCGATCAATCAAAGGCCAACTCACCGGTCAACTCTTTAACCAGAAACCAGGGAAAAAAAGTCATCCACCACAAACATAGCATATAAAAAAGAAGTAGGAAAGTTTTCACCTATGTCTGAGGTCTTCTTAGCGACTCTCCAGGATCACAGCGTTGCGATATTGATTCTGGCGGCTTACTTCGTTCACTGCCCCGCTGCTGTTGCCGTGTTCGGCCAGGTATGATTGCTGCTGATAACCCAGGGAGGGGGGCCTCTCACGCCGCCCCTATGGCTCCGTCTTCCTGGCTTCCTGGCTCTCCACCGCCACACTCACTGACGCCGCCACTGCTGGTGCTGCTATAGCCGCCACTGAGGCATCCCCTCACCCGGCCGCCACGGGGGTCTCTCACACCCCACCTCAGCTCCGTCCACCGCGTCTGCGCCGGGGTCCGATCTGCTCAATAGTGCTATAGTTAGCCGGACACCGCTGCTTACACTGCCGCTTATGCTGCTGCTGCACACGCCGGTAGTCTCCTCAGCTCGTGGCTTAGCTGGTCAGGGAGGGGGGAGAGGAGATCTCTCACACCCTCTCACTCCCACATGTGAGTAGTACTTTTACGTTCCCTTTTTTAAAAAACTTTTTTAAAGATAATGCACAAGGCCGATGCACCCTCTCTTTTCTGTTTTTTGAACTGGATGGACTGTTTGTCTTTATTCAACCTTACCAACTATGTAACTTATGTAAAAAAAAGTCTCCTGATTTATATCCAGCTTCCATCACAATGAATACTGCCCACTGGCTGCAAGGAAGAAAAAAAAAACTGCCACTTGTCGGCGTGAGCGCTACATCGCCTGGCTCCCGATGACTGACATGCCGCTTCTCCCACCCTCCTAAGTAAACAAGGGGTGGGGTAAATTACATCATAAGGAGTTGGGGTCATCTGGTGACATTGTTGACCATACATGGACACATCCATGTTTGATCAGTGACATTACTGGGTGGCCATGCTCCCTTATGATGTCATTCACCAAACATGGATGTGTCCATGTATGGTCAATGACGTCACTGGGCATTCCCACTCCTTATGACGTCATTGACCTCACCCCCTTGTTCACATAAGCAACAGAGCGGTCGTGTTGGTGGGCGGAAGGTTTTTTTTTGCAGGCAGTATTTATTGTGGTTGGTGATGGATGTACATTGGGGGACTTATTACATTTCTTTTTTTCATGGTTATTAGGACACTGGTGGATGCCAGCTCCTTAACTACCAGTATCCCTGGGCTGAACTGTCAAGTTTAGCAGTGGTATAAATATCACTGTTAAATGTTTCACTTCCTGCAGCAACCGGAGGTCTGTTCTGTTTTAAAATAAGGCGCAGAAACATAACATTATATGTTAATACATTAACAACTGAAAAATAAAATTTAACTCATGTAGTATTCAATGTGTGTTTTTTTTTTGTGAATTTCATGTTCCTGAGTAAAATACCACAAGAGTTATTTTAACGCAAATACTCATGCTGCATTTAACTCTTAGTGAATTGCGTGAATTGTCAGGAGGTTCTAACCCCAAATCCACTGGGTCCTGTTGGAGAGTTTTCCTGTCACTTCTTGTACTTACAGAAAGTAAGGGAAAATCTTCCAGTCAGAAATACAGATGGCAATAAAAACCTAGCAAAAGCTTCAACCATGACCCACTCTATACCAAAAAAAGATATAAAGTCATAAGACATACATGTTGGGTGGAGTTGGGGCTTTAACCACTTCCCAACCATGCTACAGCTGAATGACAGCTACAGTGTGGTCGTCTAGTTCTGGGAGGGCATCATATGAGGTCCTCCTGTGATCGCGCCCGCTTGGGGCTCAGTGCTGCGCGTGGGGCGACACGCTCTGTGATTGCTGTGTCCTTAGGACACAGCTGATCACAGATCAGGGTAAAGAGCCAATCAAACTGGCCCTTTATCACATGATCAGCTGTAGCCAATCACAGCTGATCATGATGTAAACACAAGCCTGTTATCGGAATTCCTTTCCTCATGCTGTCAGCATGAAGAGGGGAGAGCTGATAACTGGCTTGTGTGAAAGGAACATCTACATTAATAATCAAGGCACTGATTATCAGTGTAGCCAGGTCCCAGGCCTCCTTTAGTCTAATGCAGTGGTTCTCAACCTTACTAGTGCCATGACCCCTTGATAAAATTTCCCAAGGGACCCCTAACAGTAAAATTATTTTCGTAGCGTGGGTTGTCAGCACCCAAGGCAAGACAAGTAATTTGCACCCCTAACCGACAGACATTTAGCTCTCCCTGACTCCCTTCCACTCGTACAGTATTAAAACCCCTTATGGTAAATTTTAAGATGTACCACTCTCTCTTTGTTCTCCTTTCTTTCCCTTTTATCTCTCTCTATCCTAATTTCTTGTTTTTTTTTCCCCACCCCTCTTTCTAGCCAACTTTCTTGTTCTTTCTCTTATTCTTGCTCTCCCTTTTTCTTTGTTCCTCCCCCTCTTTTCCTCTCCCTTCCATGTATTCTCTATTTTATTCCTTCTCTTAATCCTTGGTGGGGGGGGGGGTACGGGAATGGGATGAGTGGTAATGCTGGGGGGGAGTTCTGATCATCCAACTTAGGTGCTCTTGATCAAGGTAATCTGCTGATCTGAGAACTATAGTGGGGACTTTTAATGGCGACTATAATCACAGGCTGTGTTACTCACTGTGTCTCTGACTTTGTGGTGTCTCAAACCAGTGACACCTATGCCAAAATCAGGAAATAGGGTCTCCTCCAGCCCCTCCCACTTCACATTCCTCACCAGTCAGCTGACCTCTAGTCTCTGACCCCCAGCCATGTCGTGAACTGAATGGACAGCTGCGAAGAGACTGAGTGGGCTCCAGGAACAGCCCAGCTAGGTGGCCATGGGCTCCAGGGACAGCCCTGCTGGGCGGCCACAAAAAGGCTGGGAAATCGGCGCAGACTTCAGGAACAGCCCAGTATTCGGTGAGCCCTGGCAAATCATCAGTCGACCCCTAAGGGGGTCCCGACCCCCAGGTTGAGAATTACTGGTCTAATGAGAACCTCCAGAGCCAAGGGCTGCTGACATCCTTCCATATAGAGTAGGTTGTAAGGCATAGTGCAAGTTATATTCATGGGCGCCAGACACTTCTTGAATGCAAATAGATTTTATTTCTCTTGAACAGAACTTTGGAAGAGAGGGTTTAGGGCCAGGATACCCTTATGCCGCGTACACACGATCGGACTTTACGGCAGACTTTGTCCGGCGTACTTTTCGACGGACTTTACGACGGACTTTACGAATGAACGGACTTGCCTAGGCACAATCAACCAAAGTCCGACGGATTCGTACGTAATGACGTACGACCAGACTAAAACAAGGAAGTTCATAGCCAGTAGCCAATAGCTGCCCTAGCGTCGGTTTTTGTCCGTCGGACTAGCATACAGACGAGCAGACTTTTCGACCGGAGTCGAGTCCGTCGGACAAATTTGAAACATGTTTCAAATCTATGTCCGTCAAACTTTTGAGAAAACAAAGTCTGCTGGAGCCCACACACGATCGAATTGTACGACGAAATCCAGTACGCCGGAACAAGTATGCCGTAAAGTTTGATCGTGTGTATGCGGCATTAGAGCCGGTTCACACTGAGGCAGCACGACTTGCAGCGCGAGAAGAAATTCTTTGGGTCTCCCCATTTTTATATGTCGACTGCCTCAGGCGACCTGCACACGACAGCAGCGGCGACTTGCAAAACGACTTCTATATAGAAGCCAATGCAAGTCGCCTCAAGTGGCCCCGGAGTAGTACAAGAACCTTTTTCTAAGTCGAAGCGACTTGGGTCGCTCCTATTAGAATGGTTCCATTGTACCGAACGGGGCGCGACTTGTCAGGCGGCTAAGTCGCCTAACAAGTCATCCCAGTGTGAACCGGCTCTTAAGGTAGTTGCAATGTTAATTGGCAGACTACGAGACTTCTACAGGTAGACAGCCATGCAGGGAAAGGCATCCAGAAAGACATCACATCTGCATGTGTAGGAATGCTGTCTCCTACGGCAACAGTCTTAGAAAAGTTCCTAACACAACTGTAACGAACTCCTTTACTCTTGTACAGTCACTTATTGTAGGTTCTAAACCCACTGAGCTCCCAGCCTCTCTCTCACTAGACTTGGTGATTCACTGCCACAGAATCCTTTGAGCTCTTCCAAGCTTCACTTAATTATCCCCCTTTAAGCGTCACCCCCACGTCCCTGCTGGGTCCCTAGCTTGGCACTCCAGATACTTCTCAAGCTTCACCCCACTGTTCGGCTCAGCCCCTGGCTTGACACACAAGTCTGCTCTGCAAGCGTTACCTCCACTGGCTTCTTACCTGCTGAAGTTCCCCAATTCTTAGCCATCCCCGGTTGGTGAGAATACTGCTCCGGTACTTGCTTCAGCTTCTCACTGTGGTCCCTGGTAATAAGGTGGTTGGTCCCTTAGTGGCTTCAGCTTCCCCTCTACCTCCGACCACGACAGGTTCTCCGGACGGCAGAACCGTCACTTCTGGTTGGACTGCAAGCCGCAATGCCAACCCTGCGCTGCTCTCTTGCTTCTGGATAGACCCTCAGACTATGTGCCAGGGATAGGCCCAAACTCCGGCCTAGCAGCCTAGGCAATACAACACACATCCACCCAGACAGCTGTCCAGGTGGCACAGAACCCTGATCACCTGACTCCAAAAAATATATAGGTTCTCCCAGCAGGCCAAGGGATTTAAGAAAACCCCTGCCCATTGGCTGAGATACCCCATATACTCCTAATCTGTCCTTGCTTTGCCCTTGTCTTATCAAATGCTGCCAGGTACCCGGCCACCTAGTGGCAGAAGAGAGAACTGCAGTAATTCCAGACTTAGGGCGAACTCAATTGATCCCTAACAATGAGCCAAGGTACCTACACCTGGCAGGTAAATTTTAGGAGCAACCCTGCCTAAACATCAGGGTGCTACATCAGTGTCCTGATTATAAGTGCAGTCCAAACAGTGCCCACCAGTGCTGCCTATCAGAGCCACCAGTACTGCCAATCAGTGCACATCAGTGCCTCCTCATCAATTTCACCTATCAGTGCTGCCTATTAGTGCCCATCGGTGCCACCTACCAGTGGCCATCAGTGCTCATCAGTACCGCCTATCAGTGCCCATCAGGGCCACCTGTCATTGCCCATCAGTACAGCCTATCATTGCTTATTAGTGCTGCCTCATCTGTGCCAGCTTATCAGTGCCCATTAGTGCAGCCTCATCAGCGTACATCAGTGAAGGAGAAAAATTACCTGTTTGCAAAATTTTGCAATCTATGAAAAACGTTAAGTTTTTAAAAAAAAACTTTTGGTCTTTTTTTCGTTTATTTAGCAAAAAAGAAAAAACCCAGTGGTGAATAAATACCACCAAAAGAAAGCTCTATTTGTCTGAAAAAAATTATAAAAATGTCATATGGTTACAGTGTTATATAATATAGTGTATACAATTGCGACAAAAGCCATATTGTAATTGAATGTTATTAAAAATGACCTTTCCTTTTCAATCTGCAGCCACTGTAATTTTCTGCAAATGCAATACAATATGGCTCCTGGAGTTGTTCTGTATACAGACTGTGTACTGACCACTCCCCAGAAACATAGTTTCCTGCTTGTGTGATTGGCTCACAGATTTTCCCAGAAGTCTGCCTAAGATACAAGTCAGATTTCAGGCATCCCTTGCAACAAAAATGTCATTTTTGGTGAGCTACTCTCTGTAGGAACATGTCTAATGTCCCGTACACACGATCCAAATATCGTACGACCGATCGTACGACCGTTTTTGCTTAATAGTCACAAATAGAAATTGAATAGCTAAATAAAGTCACGAAAATTCTCGTACGACAGAAAAAAAATCAGAAGTGATGTAATGTGTTGTAATGTATTTGTATTGAATTTTCGGACGACAACTTTACTGACCGAAAATCGTACGATCTGGAATCGTACGAGGAAAATTCTCGTGCATGCCCGATCGAATAAGATCGGATGAACGGTCGTGATCGGCTGTTGAAAGTAGTGTACACACGATATACTATATTCGGATCGTGTGTACGGGCCATAAAGGGATGCAGGTCAGCAGATTTCCTCATTAGACTCACTCAGCGATTTCTTTAGAATGACAAAAGGTAGGAATCTGCAACAAAGGTTGTTATAATCCTTGCAATGTACATAGATCACTCAGAGGGGAATGTTTTTTTCTCAACAAAAGTGGAGTTACGCTTTAACTTTTGACACCCAAAAATTAAAAAAAAATAAATACATTTGGCAGGAGTAACACTCTAATGCCCCGTACACACGGTCGGATTTTCCGATGGAAAATGTCCGATCAGAGCGTGTTGTCGGAAATTCCGACTGTGTGTGGGCTCCATCGGACATTTTCCATCGGATTTTCCGACACACAAAGTTGGAGAGCAGGAGATAAAATTTTCCGACAACAAAATCCGTTGTCGGAAATTCCGATCGTGTGTACACAAATCCGACGGACAAAGTGGCACGCATGCTCAGAATAAATAAAGAGATGAAAGCTATTGGCCACTGCCCCGTTTATAGTCACGACGTACGTGTTTTACGTCACCGCGTTTAGAACGATCGGATTTTCCGACAACTTTGTGCGACCGTGTGTAGACAAAACAAGTTTGAGCCAACATCCGTCTGAAAAAATCCTAGGATTTTGTTGTCGGAATGTCCGAACAAAGTCCGACCGTGTGTACGCCCTATAAGAAAAAAATATTAATGCAGCATAGAAAGATACTACGTGGAGACCCAAAGCAGACCCTGTGCAATGACATTTATAAATATTATTTCTCAGGAGTTTAAAAGAAAGTCTAGGTAATCAAGTTCCAATTTTTCCATCTGTTTGTCTGATTTTAAAAATGCATGGTATTTCACAAATATTCCATCACAGCCACAGCAGGTTGAAATGTCAACAGCAAACAGCTGGCCATAATGAATTTCCACCCATATGTATGAATGTGCAATGATATTCTTGCACTTTTCACCACAGTCAATTTTGTCAGATAGGCCAACAGAACGATTTATCAATATTCAACCCTTATTCTAAACTTTTCTCCAGGCAGGTTTGTGTTACTTTCCAACCCCTGAAATCCCAAGCCAGGCTGACCTACAACTTCAACTTTTCACTGCTGCTAGCATCCATGTTACTGATTAACCTTCTCATGGCAACAGCTTATTCCCAGCTTACCTTCATATTTCAGCACATTCCTTCACTAACCTAAGGTTACTGGAGCATATAGGGATGTACATATGGATGTGTATGAGCTGCTGTATGCCTGAAACTAAAATACATTTTCTTCTATATGTTTTTGTTCTTAAGGGGGCAGTCTACTGAAAACTGATTTTTCAATTGAGCGTTTGCAAAATAACAGTAAAAAAATAAGCTCTTTTAAAATAAAAGGGATACAGTATGTGCGGTCACTCTTTTTGTTCAGTGTATCGTATCTGAAGTCTGAATCAAGAAGAAAAATTAGGCAACATGTAACTTGGACATACATTGTAAGAATGGTGGCCTGTTCCTCACACAGCAGCCAAACTCACTCAGTGTGTGTCCATGTCAGTCACCTCCTGCCCAACATCCCTTAGGGCCCTTTCACACATGCTGTCCGTTTGTCGGATGAAAAAACGGACATCAATGCATCTCTATGGAAAATGAATGTAAATGGTTGATCATCTATTTACATTAGTTTACATCCACATCCGTCATCATTCATTTTTTGAAACGGATCGGACGAAAAACTGATGTAAACTGACAAATGGACAGTTTTTCGTCTGTTTTTGCATTGGTAGTGGATGTAAAAAAACTGATGAGCACTGATTTTTAGTTTATGTTCTTATTATTTTTGTATTTGGAATCATAATTCCTATTTAGGATCTCAATACTGCAATTATACATGCTTCTATATATCATTCATCATTCATATGTGTCTTGTAAAATATGCCGTCTTTTATGTTATTACTTGGTAGATGGGTGCAAATGTAAACCGGCACTGCGGCTGCGCACGCATTCGCAAATATTTAACAATCCAAGCTAGCACTATAAATAACGTGACGTCCAGTGACCGGGTATGCCTCCTGAAGACATAATCACGATATGTACGTTGAGGCGGTACCTGGTCACGTTATAGCCTATGCCATTTCCGGGTTTCTAGTTGTCAGCTGTGGATGGTGGAATGCACGCCCTTCTCAGAGGTGGACGCGGCACAGGTCCAGCTCATCCAGCCTTTCTATGTGTGACAAGCCAGCAGCCCCAGTGCCGGGTAGGCACTTTTTAATGTAAGGAGCCATTTGGCTTTTCTTTTTTATTCCTATGTTTTTATTAAACAGTATTATGCTATGGGAGGTTTTTGATTGTTTTTGCATATCCTGCCTTACACTTTGAGAAAGAGGTCTCCTGCATCTCCAAGCTCCACATACATGCGAGCAAGCATTATCCTGCCAAAGTTATTTGACTTTCTTTTTAATTAAAGAAGTCAGATACATCTGGTAAACAGCTTCTTTATCTGCTCACGTTGGGTGTATGCTAATGATATGGTGAAGGATTACCCACTATCAAGCACAAAACCTAGGATCACCTTGCAATAATCCGTTTTATTTGGAAAATCACTTTTTTTTTTTTTGGGACTGTTGTCTGTAATATTTGTTTCACTAATTTCAAGATCCTCATTATAAGGGTCTTACCAGGAGTGTTTTGTATAGTTTTTCTGAGTGTGTGATTTCTTTTTTGCACAATTTTTTTACATCATTTATAATATATATGTAGATGAATAACCCTTCGTTACCAGGACATTTTTCAATTTTCAGTGTTGTGATAGTTTGACTGACAACTACCCTGTCATGCAACACTGAACCCAAATAATTGTATCAAATTTTTATATAACTTACATTTTTATATAATTGCTTTTTTTATATATATAATTGTATATATTTTTTTCAAACAGAAAGGGACTAGAATCCATATCTTCCCCTAGTAAAAGCAGCACATACAGTACACAAAAACACTGGCTAGGCACGCAGTAAACCCTTAGATTGATCTAGATGTTTAACACCTTCCCAGCCAGTGTCAATTTACAGTGTCAGTGCATATTTTTTTAGCACTGATAACTGTATTATTGTTACTGTATCAAAAAATGTAATTTAGTGTCTGATCGTCCGCCACAATATTGCAGTCCTGCTAAAAGTCGCTGATTTGCCACCATTACGTATAAAAAATAAAAAATAAATTCCATAAATACATCCCATAGTCTGTAGACATTATAATGTTCATATAAACAAATTAATATACACCTATTGGGATTTTTTTTTACCAAAAACATGTAGCAGAATACATACTGGCCTAAATTTATGAAGAAATTAGATTTTTTTAATTTTTTTTTTATTTGATGTGTTCTATAGCAGAAAGTACTTTTTTTTTTTTTTCAAAATGGTTGGTCATTTTTGTTTATAGCACAAAAAATAAAAAACACAATGGTAATCGAATATGATCAAAAGAAAGCTATAATTGTGCGAAAAAAATTACATACATTTTATTTGGGTAGAATGTCGCATGACCACACAATTATCAATTAAAGTAATGCAGGGCAGTATCTCAAAAATTTGGCCTGGTCAAGAAGGGAGGTAAAGCTTCCAGAGGTCAAATGGTTATTAATGTAAAGCCATACATAGAAGGAGGAGTAGGTGAATAGATCACATACAGTTAGAGGATGGAGATGATGGGGTTAATGTGCATAATAAGAGAGGTGATGGTGTTAATATACAGGCACAACAAAGACAGGAAGAAGATGAGCTGTACAGGAGAGGAGGGGGATAAACGGGTTAAAAAGCAACCACACATTATTTTTTTTAACCCACCCTAGATCTGCTGCTGCATACCTCCCTAGGGTCCCCCCATCCATAATGTTCTCCTCCCTCATTTTGGGAGGAGGAGGAGGGTTCTCAAATGTAAGCAGTACTGTTTACATTTGTGACAACTTTGATTGTCTATCACAAGGTACAGAGCCATTCTGATTGGCTCTGTGCATTTTGCCTAGGATATGCTTTGTCTAATGTGTAAGTACAGGGCTATTTAAAAACAGCACTTCAGAATACCAGATCCACCGTACTGCCATTTTAAAACATATGGCAAATGACAGCTGTCAAATTGTATTGCTGTTTGTGCTCCCATTAAGGAGATTCACCCTCTCTATTTGTCCTGTTTACCATTATCATTGAAAATTAAAGTAAAGGAAAATCAAAAATTTTGGATTGTCCCCAGAAAAGTAATAATTAATTTGCAGGGCTTTCCTCTCACTTCCTGTTTAGCAATGGGACAGGAAGTGAAGGGAAATCTCTGCAATGGGACACATATGATGGTAAAAAAAACTGACAGGGGTTATAACCCTCTCTTGCTCTATCCAAAAAAAAAAAAAATGTTTTGCCTATAGCGCTACGTTAAGCTTATATTTTAGATTTTAGTAATGGGTTGAGATCTACTTTAATCATGATGTAGGCAGGCACATATGCAGTGGATTCAGGGTGAAAGGCCCTGGACTGCATAGTAGTACACAGTATGCATAGGTTTCTCATTGCAAGGAAAGTAGGTCAAAAAGTTACTGTTATACTTAGCGATTCTATCAGATCCTCATTTTAAAAGATTATCCTCTCGGTGAAGCATACAAGCATACTTTATTCTTTTAAACATTGCATAATATGCCACATTAACAGTAAATAGAGAAATGATTTGGTACAGTTACTCATGCATGACCTCTGATAACAGATGGTGGCTACAGATGGACTATCCTGATCACACAGAGGAGCGTCTCAAGTGCCATTTCACTTAACTTAACAAAAAATCTGAGTTTATAAAAGCATTTTGCTACAAGTGCCATTATAGAGGTAAAGCTTACACGTTATTTAAGAAAGCAGTAATCATGTTTTGTTCTATTTGTTCTGTATTTTCTGTTTGAACCTGAATAAAGGTTTTCTGCTCCCTTAACATACAAGGAGGACCAAATCATAAAGAAAGTCTTTTTCCAAGACAAAGACCTCCATATAGTGACCGATAGAAATATTTTACACCTGGCAAGATTTATAAAAACTAAGCTTTATTTACAATATTTGGTGCAATCAAAAAAACCCTAACACATTTTTCTGGCAGTATGGCCCTTTTTAATGATCTGTGCCAGTTTCAAAAATCCCTGCTGCCATTTCGGTAGCTTTGCCGACACGTACGGCAGATTCTGGTAGCCCTTAGAGACATTTTTACAAAGTGGCACTATTACTGCCCCCAATTCAAAAATAATTACCTCCAGTTCATAGATAACGAAACTGGAGGTTTTTAAGACCAACTCTAAGTTGGAGTACAGAGACAGGCAGAATGCCTGTCTCTGTGCGCTACATAGCAGATTGGCATATTTGCCACCTTTATCCCCTCCCCTTCCCACCTGTTATCCCCTCCCCTTCCCACCTGTCACTGGTTGTAATGGAAGTTGTTGGCTTCCCAGCCAACAACCTCCTAGTATCCAGTGATGCTGACAGTGGGTGGAGAATGATGGGGAAGCTAAGACGCTAGCTCCCCATTATTCCCCACACTCTGATTTACAGCAGGTAGTGGGTGGATTCTTTAGCCAATAGCAGGCTGTCTGTTGGCTATGGATCTGTCCACTGCCTGCTGTCATTTACAAAGGGAACAGACTTGATGGTGAACTACTGTTTGCAAATCCCCATCAGGCTCCGCCTACCCAGCTTTAAAAATACTTGGCTGTCTGTGTGACAGCTCTACTGGTAGGAGGCAGCTCAGCTGCCCTGAGGGCGGGGTGTCCAAATGAAGGACACTATGATCTCAGTACGCCACCGAAAGCAGAGCGTACCCCAGGTCAGTAAATAATTTTGTCACACACACTGGCATTTGTCATGTAGAGAGACATGAGAATTTTAAAGATTCTTAGGCACTCATTATGAATTCCCCCAATAATATCATATGAAATTTATACCAGACAAAACTCATGTTTGCACTTGAATTTTTTTTTATAAGATGTGTTTGTCGTTTGTCATATGCTAATCATATGATACTATGTAATATATAATTATTATGAACTGTAAGCACATCAATATTCTGAAGACATACATTTCTATTAAGGCCATGTGTTGTCCTTTTCACATTAAGTATGTCCATCAATTGTCATTACATACTTGTAAGATTTGCCTGGCTTGGGTCAATTTTCACTAAAGGCAATGCCTTTTCTATGACAGCAGCTTGGCTCTGTGAAGAGAAGGTCCAGTGTTTTGTCACAGAAATTTCAAGAACAAAGTACTAAAAGTTTAAGGAAAATGAAATTGAAGTGTGTCCAAACCAAAAACATTAAAAAATTGCAACTTGCAACTCTTTAGATGTGGTGGCTGCATTCATTTTCTCTTTTAATTTTTTTTATTTTTTTGGGGGGGGGGGGGGGGGTGCAGCACTAAACACATTACTTATGTGTAATGGTGTGTGTCACATTTCCTGAAGGTTGCTGCTTTTGTTAAAATCTTCCCTTCAGTGCCTCCTTCATAGCCTTCGAATACTGCCCTGAGCTCTATCTTTCAGCTCTGTGTGAGTTAACAGCTGTGGTTGCTAGTGTAAAGAGTTGTAAGGATGACCCGCCCAATTTTGCCCTCTCCTCCATTTAAAAACCTCATACTGCTATTCTCCCACAATGTAGGAGATTGCAATTTTTTTTTGTGGGGAAATTTCCTTTTCTGGCAGTATGCACCCCACAAGCAGTATGCACCCAACACTTCTGCTTTTCTTGCCTAGACGAGAATGACACCGCCCCCCCCCCCCCCCCCGTGTAAAAACCTCTTGGGATACCCACGCCATAAATACAAGGAGGCTTTGAGGCTATGTAGTGGTTTTTTTTTTACTAAAAGCACATAGGCTGAAATTTGCAAAGGAAATTTACCCCAGAGCTTAGTGAATGTGGCAAAGGGGTTGAGTTACTAAAGCTGGAGTGTGCAACATCTAATGCAGCTCTGCATATAAACCAATCAGCTTCCAGGTTTTGCTGTCAAAGCTTAATTGAACAAGCTGGTGTTAGAAGCGGATTGGCTACCATGCTCAGCTGCACCAGATTTTGCACTCTCCAGTTTTAGTAAATCTCCCCCAAAATGTCACTTTGCAAAGACTACCCAATCACGTGCAAGGATTTTTAAAAGAAAAAAAACAGCATTTTTGCTTGCACATTTTCGGAAGATGTAAGTCAGCAAAGCTTCACCTCATTCATTAGGCTCTGAGGAAAGTTTCCATACACAGTGAACACCCTGTTTGCCTTTAGTAAATCCAGCTCATGGTGCATGTGCAGTGGAACATCATTAGGCGGCCAGCTGCTAGGATCCAGAAAAGCCCTAGTTGGTCTGATGCTACAGTTGTCCCTGCCAGCTCTAAGCCCGAGAACTGAGTGATCACATTATCCCCGATTGCTTAGCTCTCGGTCTTCACTGACCAGAGAGTGGTGACTTTCAGTCACTGCTCTCTGCTCTGCCCTTCCATGCTCACTAAAGTGCTGGACTGTAGAGGGGCGGGAGCAGCTGGCTCAGGCTCTCAGCTAAGCCAAGTGCCAATCAAGCATCTGGGTAGATCCTGACAATATGGTCAGGATCCTTCTAGAAATAAAAAAAATACTATTTCCCCAACGCCAGGAATGGCGTTAGGCTATCAGTGCTTAACCATGCATGGGAAGTGTAAATGATAAAGTTAAAAAATGACCCATAGAATAAACAAAGACAATCATACAGACCAAAAATAATACAGACTAAAATTGGGAAGGGGGGGGGGTTATGAGTGGGTAGCCCTTATAACGAGACAAAAGGAACTGACGCCCTAGGGGTGCTGCTGTCATTATGGAGGAGGGACTCCATCTGTAAAGCTGGGAGAGAGTGGAAGGGAGGGAGACAACGTGAAAATGCTGGTGTAGTAAGTTTCAACAACGTTTAATTATAATGAAAAGTTAAGTGAATACTCACAAAAGTATAAAAAAACACACACACACATATATATAGTAACATAGCTGGTCAAGTTGACAAAAAAGTCCATCTAGTTCAACCAATAAAATTTAAAAAAAAATTCAAAAACACACAATCCTATACCCAGTTGATCCAGAGGAAGGCTCATAAAAACAGCAAAGCATGATCCAATTTGCTACAGTAGGGGAAAAAATGATTTCCTGATCCCTTGAGAGGCAATCGGATTTTCCCTGGATCAACTTTACCTATAAATGTTAGTACCCAGTTATATTATGTACATTTAGGAAAGAATCCAGGCCTTTTTAAAGGAATCTACTGAGCTGGCCAGAACCACCTCTAGAGGGAGTCTATTCCACTTTTTCACAGCTCTTACTGTGAAGAAACCTATCCGTATTTGGAGATGAGATCTCTTTTGCTCTAGATGTAAAGAGTGCCCCCTTGAACTCTGTGATGACCTTAAAGTGAATAGCTGTACATAGTCCCACACATGTGGTATCCCTGTACTCAGGAGAAGCAGCAGAATGTATTTTGGGATGTAATTCCACATGCCATGTTTGAACAATATACCATTTACTGACAACTTTATGTAAAAAAAAAAAATTGTAATTTTCCCAAAACTTGTGGCAAAATATAAAATATTCCATGGAATCAACATCCCTCTCAGCAAAAAGCTTGAAGTGTCTACTTTCCAAAATGGGGTCATTTTTTTTTGGGGGGGGGGGGGGTTTGTGCTATCTTGACATTTCAGGGCCTCCGAAACTGTGATAGGTAGTGAGGAAGTGAAATCACCATTTTACGCCCTTAGAAAACCTGAAGGCGGTGATTGGTTTTCAGGGTCCTGTACGAGGCTAGGCTCCCAAAAATTCTCACACATGTGGTATCCCCGTACTCAGAAGAAGCATCAGCATGTATTTTGGAGTGTAATTTCACATATGCCCATGGCATGTTTGAGCAATATATCATTTAGTGACAACTTTGTGCAAAACAAAAAAAAGTTTGTTTTTTTCCTGAAACTTGTGGCAAAGTATAAAATATTCCATGGACTCAACATGCCTAGCAAATAGCTTGGGGTGTCTAGTTTCCAAAAAGGGGTCATTTGGGGGGGGGGGGTTGAACTGTCCTGGCATTTTATGCACAACATTAGAAGCTTATGCCACACATCACCCACTCTTCCAACCACTTGCAGACAAAGCCCTTGCTGACACTTTTTGTTTACATGAAAAAATATATTTTTTTTGCTAGAAAATTACTTTGAACCCCCAAACGTGATATTTTTTTTTAAAGCAAAGGCCCTTCAGATTAAAATGGTGGGTGTTGCAATTTTTTTTCACACAGTATTTGCGGAGCGATTTTTCAAACGCAATTTTATTGAAAAAAACACACCTTTTTTAATTTTAATGCACTAAAACACACTATATTGCCTAAATGTTTGATGAGATAAAAAAGATGATCTTATGCCGAGTACATGGATACCAAACATGACATGCTTTAAAATTGCGCACAAACGTGCAGCGGCAACAAACTATATACATTTTTAAAAGCCTTTAAAAGCCTTTACAGGTTACCACTTTAGATTTACAGAGGAGCTCTACTGCTAAAATTACTGCCCTTGATCTGACGTTCGTGGTGATACCTGACATGCATGGTGCAATTGCTGTTTACATATGACACAAGACCGATGCTTGCGTTCGCCTTTGCGCGCAAGCACGGGGGGACAAAGGTGGTTTTTTATTGTTTTTTTTATTTTTGATTTTATTTTTACACTGTTCCTTTCATTTTTTTTAAATAATTTTTTTGTTATCTCAGGGACTGTAAATATCCTCTATGATATCAATAGGTGGTGACAGATACTCTTTTTTGAAAAAATTGGGGTCTATTAGACCCTAGATCTCTCCTCTCCTGCCCTCAAAGCATCTGACCACACCAAGATCGGTGTGATAAAATGCTTTCCAAATTTCCCAATGGCGCTGTTTATATCCAGCAAAACCTAATGCCGTGTACACACGATCAGGATTTTCCAACGGGAAATGTTCGATGTGAACCTGTTGTCGGAAAGTCTGACCGTGTGTATGCTCCATCAGACATTTGCTGTCGGAATTTCCGCAAAGAAATGTTTGAGAGCAGGTTCTCAAATTTTCCGACAAAAACCTTTGTTGTCGGAAATTCCGAGCGTGTGTACATGTCATAAGTCATGAAATGCTCGTAGCTTCCGGTTTCTTAGGCCATAGAGATGATTAGAGCCATTATGGTCTCCGATCAGCTCATTGGTCAGCTGGCGGAAACACCGGCTACATTCTTGAGTTCCCTGGTGGAACAGGAGAGCCCGAGAAAACCATGGAAGTCAAAAATCACCTCCTACAGCACTGGAGTTGCTGATTTACGTATCGTGAGAGCAAATGCTGTTGTTGTCAAGATAAATAAATCAGTGCTGCAGCTGAATAGCGTACCTGAAAAGCAAACAATGGTAATAATAAAACATTAAAAAAATATTCAAATCTGTGACGTGAAAAAATGGTGCACTACACCCCACGTAAAGAAAATATATATAATATATATTCCCACCTTTTACAGTGAATATTCTAATCTAGTGAACTCACTTTTAAAGGTGTATATTAAACCATATATATATATACATGAATAAAAATAATAAAAATAATAAACCAAAATGGAATAAAAAACACCAAAATAAAACACAGTACATAAAGTGACTCAGTGCCAGTGCAGCTTACAATCATATGTGTTAATCCATATACCATTAAAAACTACACACAATGTATAATATTTAAAGCAAATGACAATATCTAAATATCACACAATAACTATGTGAATAAAAATAAAGTCTGTGAAAAATACACACATGTGTACAAAAATGTCCGTGATCGTGATCAAAACACACCAACTGTGCCACAGCAAGATCTTTGTATTCCTGAAGTGTAATTGATCCATCCACCACACCTATGTGTTCAGTGATCCCTCTCCCAATGGACAGCCACTCACCAGCTCCTTATGCCTCCACTTTCGTATGAGGCTAACAAAGCATAGAAGTTTCAAAGCAATCGGCAAGGGTTAAATATATTCCATCCATATTCCATCCATTTGGAGATTCGTTCCACATAAAAAATGAAGAAAACTCCCAATAGTGTGATACCGTAAAACTTTTATTAACACACACTTCAAATTACACTCCAAAAGTTCCACTCACATTGTGTAAACAATATAAAAGCACAGCAAATCCCACGGCACTCTGTATAATGCAATACCAACACAGCAACTTGGATAAACCTCCTAGGGGGTATGCGGTCACGGCCGACCCTGCCACAGCTGACGTGTAAGAAGTCTCTCTCACCCTCTCCTCGCCTGCCAGTCAGATGGACCCACCGTCTCCCCCAATAGGTATACCACAAAGCTTGCTTCCTCCTGTCACTAGTACGTGGTGTTTATCACTCGCTCGACCACGCCCCCGACATGTTTCATTACGCCTGTAACTTAATCATGGGATAGGCCGCTCTAGACATCAGTCTCCCTTTATACCTCCTCTCATCTCTAGTCTAATAGGGATGTTAAAGTGCGCATGCGCAAGCTCTGTATTCCGCGCCTGCGCTCTCGGAGTGTCCCCGTGAGCACAAACCCCGCTAGTCGCGGCTGCCGATCACTAGTTGCTGGTTAATCATGTAGCGGTATCAGATTATCGCCACCCCCCTGTTCCACCACCATTGTTTATGGCAACTTCTCAGAGCAGTGGGTGATCCAACAGCGCCACATTACCCTGACAAGTTTATCAAAGACATCTCAGTGTGCTTAACACATAATAATATAACCAATGTATTGCAACATACACACTGCATAAAATATTATATAAAAATATCAATCCAGTTATTATTGACACAACCTATTGATATTTAAAAACCGCAAAATGAATATCAGACATGAACAAATAAAAACAATGATATAACGAATAAGGCAAATGGAGATGGCTGGAGAAGATTACTACATTTAAAATCAGACTTCTCTAATCTAGTCTTTGGTAACCTAAAATCACTCGTAATAGTTCTATAAAAATAAAATATTTTTTAAAATTATTAAAAAAATTAAAACATATATATCTAAAAAATATATATCTACAAAATATTTAATATAAGATGAGACCCTGACTCCAAATAGTGACATATCTATATACTAATCATACATGTACACGAATAACAATTATTGGAGTAACAGTTAACATTATTCCTCATTATTTCTACTTAACTTCTACCATTATGAAATTTAGACTCATTGTCATTAAAAGCATTCCAAATCATATTTAAAACAAAAAAATTATATTTAAAACAAAAAATCATGTTTCAGGCAAATATTAGACCCCCAATCATTACAGAGTGGGTGCATCAATTTAAAGGGGGATCCTACACTCATCTTCTGTCAGACATAGAGAGATAAATTAATCAACTAAAAATCATTAATAAAGCAATTAAGGTCTAATTCAATGTTGAGCCCTCTCGGGGTAAGACTTTTAAAAAGGAATATCCATTCCGTTTCTCTGCGTGACAAATCTCTTACCCTATTGGAGCCCCTCCAAGAGGGATAAACAACATCGATGCCACAAAATTGTAGCAGAGATGGGTCCTGCCGGTGTTTGTCCTTAAAGTGCATAGGTACACTGTGGTACTTGTATCCATTTTTGATGTTGGTCAAATGTTCACTGATACGGATCTTCAACTGCCTTTTGGTTCTGCCAACATAATACAAACCACAGGGACACCACATAAGGTAGACCACATGCGTAGTGGTGCATGTACTAAATTCTTTAATCTCGAACCTATCTCCTTCTCTGTTGGTGACGCTTGTGATACCTCTATTACTGACCTTCACTGTTTTACAACAGACACACTTCCTGCAACAAAAGAAACCTCTAAAATTAAAGGACAAAGACCTTGGGTTTGGTGGATCCAAAATCTTTTTCACTATTTGATCTCCTATGCTTGGGGCCCTCCTATATATGAATCTCGGTTGGGACGGTAGTATTCCTCCCAAGTGTTTATCCTTACAGAGGATGTACCAATATTTTCTATAGATGTTTTCAATCTCTTTGTATTGGCAATGGAACCCAGATATAAAACTCAATTGATGTTGGGTGTCCCCTCCTTGTACTTCTTTTTCCTTCAAACATTGTTCCCTAGGGATTTTAGCTACTTCTTGTATGGTTTTGGTTAGTACATCTTCCTTATAACCCTTCTGAACGAATTTTTCCTTCAGGACATTTGATTGAACCAGGAAATCTTCCGTCAGAGTGCAATTCCGACGGAATCGCAATAGTTGGCCCTTCGGGATATTTTTTATCCATGATGGATGATGTCCACTTGCCACGGACAGATAGCTATTGCGGTCCGTCGGTTTAAAGTACACCTTGGTTTTTAATGTATCATTCACTCTCTCTATAGTGACATCGAGAAAGTTGATGAGTTTATCACTACTCTGGTATTCTAATTTGATATTGTTTGTATTTCTGTTTAGTTGTTCCAGAAATGTTTCCAAAGATTCCTTAGATCCCTCCCATATCAACAAGATGTCATCAATAAGTCTTCGATAGAAAATCAATTGGGGTCTATTGATGTTGAAGACACGCCTATCCTCCCATTCAGACATAAACAGGTTGGCGAGGCTGGGGGCATATTTTGCCCCCATTGCCACGCCAACCTGCTGGGAGAAAAACTGACCATCAAACCAGAAGTAATTGTGGGACATGCAGAAGTCTAATGCATGTCCCACGAATTTCCTCTGCATAAACAGGATGTCGTCCCTCTTGCTCAGTTCCCAATTTAGGGCTAACGCCGCATCTTCATGTTGTATATTAGTGTAAAGAGAAGCCACGTCTGCTGTCACTAAGTAGGATGTTACTGTAGGGTCAATTTTCACTTGTTCCAACAGACGTAGCAAATCCGAAGTGTCCTTCAGGTAGGCCCTCGTTGTCTTCACACTGGGTTGGAGAAATTTGTCTAGGTATTCGCCAAGCCTTACAGTAACTGACCCAATTCCATTTACTATAGGTCGTGGAGGTGGGTTCTGGATGTTTTTATGCACTTTAGGTAGCGTATATATCACTGGTATACGATTTGCACTCGGTACGAGGTATCTTTTTTCTTTGGGGTTTTTCGCGTTCAGCCCAAATCCCCATTCCACTAGTGCAGCCAATTGAACACTGTATGAGTCTGTAGGATCTGACTTCAATTTCTTATACGTATTTTGATCACTCAATAGCTTCACCAGCTGTTCATGATAGAATTGCTTATCCATGATTACCACCCCTCCACCCTTGTCGGCTGGACGAATAATGATGTCTTTCCTATTTTCCAAGGAATCTATCCCCTCCTTAATGTAATAAGGGTTCACCCCTTTCTTGACCGAGAGTTCCTCAATATCTCTTAATACCAAGTTTTTACTTAGACAAATTTCTCCAACCCAGTGTGAAGACAACGAGGGCCTACCTGAAGGACACTTCGGATTTGCTACGTCTGTTGGAACAAGTGAAAATTGACCCTACAGTAACATCCTACTTAGTGACAGCAGACGTGGCTTCTCTTTACACTAATATACAACATGAAGATGCCGCGTTAGCCCTAAATTGGGCACTGAGCAAGAGGGACGACATCCCGTTTATGCAGAGGAAATTTGTGGGACATGCATTAGACTTCTGCATGTCCCACAATTACTTCTGGTTTGATGGTCAGTTTTTCTCCCAGCAGGTTGGCGTGGCAATGGGGGCAAAATATGCCCCCAGCCTCGCCAACCTGTTTATGTCTGAATGGGAGGATAGGCGTGTCTTCAACATCAATAGACCCCAATTGATTTTCTATCGAAGATTTATTGATGACATCTTGTTGATATGGAAGGGATCTAAGGAATCTTTGGAAACATTTCTGGAACAACTAAACAGAAATACAAACAATATCAAATTAGAATACCAGATTAGTGATAAACTAATCAACTTTCTCGATGTCACTATAGAGAGAGTGAATGATACATTAAAAACCAAGGTGTACTTTAAACCGACGGACCGCAATAGCTATCTGTCCGTGGCAAGTGGACATCATCCATCATGGATAAAAAATATCCCGAAGGGCCAACTATTGCGGATCCGTCGGAATTGCACTCTGACGGAAGATTTCCTGGTTCAATCAAATGTCCTGAAGGAAAAATTCGTTCAGAAGGGTTATAAGGAAGATGTACTAACCAAAACCATACAAGAAGTAGCTAAAATCCCTAGGGAACAATGTTTGAAGGAAAAAGAAGTACAAGGAGGGGACACCCAACATCAATTGAGTTTTATATCTGGGTTCCATTGCCAATACAAAGAGATTGAAAACATCTATAGAAAATATTGGTACATCCTCTGTAAGGATAAACACTTGGGAGGAATACTACCGTCCCAACCGAGATTCATATATAGGAGGGCCCCAAGCATAGGAGATCAAATAGTGAAAAAGATTTTGGATCCACCAAACCCAAGGTCTTTGTCCTTTAATTTTAGAGGTTTCTTTTGTTGCAGGAAGTGTGTCTGTTGTAAAACAGTGAAGGTCAGTAATAGAGGTATCACAAGCATCACCAACAGAGAAGGAGATAGGTTCGAGATTAAAGAATTTAGTACATGCACCACTACGCATGTGGTCTACCTTATGTGGTGTCCCTGTGGTTTGTATTATGTTGGCAGAACCAAAAGGCAGTTGAAGATCCGTATCAGTGAACATTTGACCAACATCAAAAATGGATATAAGTACCACAGTGTATCTATGCACTTTAAGGACAAACACCGGCAGGACCCATCTCTGCTACAATTTTGTGGCATCGATGTTGTTTATCGCTCTTGGAGGGGCTCCAATAGGGTAAGAGATTTGTCACGCAGAGAAACGGAATGGATATTCCTTTTTAAAAGTCTTACCCCGAGAGGGCTCAACATTGAATTAGACCTTAATTGCTTTATTAATGATTTTTAGTTGATTAATTTATCTCTCTATGTCTGACAGAAGATGAGTGTAGGATCCCGCTTTAAATTGATGCACCCACTCTGTAATGATTGGGGGTCTAATATTTGCCTGAAACATGATTTTTTGTTTTAAATATGATTTTTTGTTTTAAATATGATTTGGAATGCTTTTAATGACAATGAGTCTAAATTTCATAATGGTAGAAGTTAAGTAGAAATAATGAGGAATAATGTTAACTGTTACTCCAATAATTGTTATTCGTGTACATGTAGGATTAATATATAGATATGTCACTATTTGGAGTCAGGGTCTCATCTTATATTAAATATTTTGTAGATATATATTTTTTAATTTTTTAAATAATTTTAAAAAATATTTTCTTTTTATAGAACTATTACGAGTGATTTTAGATTACCAAAGACTAGATTAGAGAAGTCTGATTTTAAATGTGGTAATCTTCTCCAGCCATCTCCATTTGCCTTATTCGTTATATCATTGTTTTTATTTGTTCATGTCTGATATTCATTTTGCGGTTTTTAAATATCAATAGGTTGTGTCAATAATAACTGGATTGATATTTTTATATAATATTTTATGCAGTATGTATGTTGCAATACATTGGTTATATTATTATGTGTTAAGCACACTGAGATGTCTTTGATAAACTTGTCAGGGTAATGTGGCGCTGTTGGATCACCCACCGCTCTGAGAAGTTGCCATAAACAATGGTGGTGGAACAGGGGGGTGGCGATAATCTGATACCGCTACATGATTAACCAGCAACTAGTGATCGGCAGCCGCGACTAGCGGGGTTTGTGCTCACGGGGACACTCCGAGAGCGCAGGCGCGGAATACAGAGCTTGCGCATGCGCACTTTAACATCCCTATTAGACTAGAGATGAGAGGAGGTATAAAGGGAGACTGATGTCTAGAGCAGCCTATCACATGATTAAGTTACAGGCGTAACGAAACATGTTGGGGGCGTGGTCGAGCGAGTGATAAACACCACGTACTAGTGACAGGAGGAAGCAAGCTTTGTGGTATACCTATTGGGGGAGACGGTGGGTCCATCTGACTGGCAGGCGAGGAGAGGGTGAGAGAGACTTCTTACATGTCAGCTGTGGCAGGGTCCGCCGTGACCGCATACCCCCTAGGAGGTTTATCCAAGTTGCTGTGTTGGTATTGCATTATACAGAGTGCCGTGGGATTTGCTGTGCTTTTATATTGTTTACACAATGTGAGTGGAACTTTTGGAGTGTAATTTGAAGTGTGTGTTATTAAAAGTTTTACGGTATCACACTATTGGGAGTTTTCTTCATTTTTTATGTGGAACGAATCTCCGGATGGAATATATTTAACCCTTGCCGATTGCTTTGAAACTTCTATGCTTTGTTAGCCTCATACGAAAGTGGAGGCATAAGGAGCTGGTGAGTGGCTGTCCATTGGGAGAGGGATCACTGAACACATAGGTGTGGTGGATGGATCAATTACACTTCAGGAATACAAAGATCTTGCTGTGGCACAGTTGGTGTGTTTTGATCACGATCACGGACATTTTTGTACACATGTGTGTATTTTTCACAGACTTTATTTTTATTCACATAGTTATTGTGTGATATTTAGATATTGTCATTTGCTTTAAATATTATACATTGTGTGTAGTTTTTAATGGTATATGGATTAACACATATGATTGTAAGCTGCACTGGCACTGAGTCACTTTATGTACTGTGTTTTATTTTGGTGTTTTTTATTCCATTTTGGTTTATTATTTTTATTATTTTTATTCATGTATATATATATGGTTTAATATACACCTTTAAAAGTGTGTTCACTAGAATAGAATATTCACTGTAAAAGGTGGGAATATATATTATATATATTTTTTTTTGAGATAGCGCCACATTTAATTCTTTACGTGGGGTGTAGTGCACCATTTTTTCACGTCACAGATTTGAATATTTTTTTACAGTTTATACTCACTAAGTGGCAGCTATAGTTAGGCTATACCAACCAATAATAATCATTATTTTGGTTGACTTTCCGAGGCGCAGTGGTGGTCAATCTAAGTATAGTGCGGTAATTATACCTAGAAGAACCGTTTATTAAATAATAAAACATTAACTTGATAAAACAACAATCTGTACCAAACAAAGAGTAAACAATATATGCCAAAGCATGGGGGCAAATCCACCCCTAATGTTAGGGGCAAATCGCCCCTCCACCCCTGCCCTCAGACTTCGGCATATATGCTCTTTTTTTAATTGTGGTGGTGAAATCACCTCCTACAGCGCTGGAGTCATGGCTTTGCGTATTGTGGGAGCAAACGCTGTTGTTGTCAGAATAAATAAACCCGTGCTGTAGCTGAATGGCTTACTGCAAAGCAAATTATGGTTAACAATAAAACAAAGTAATATTACAGTATAACAGTAAGACATACCATACCTGCAAAGCAAATACAATAAAACACAGTAAAAATAAAACATTACAGTTATAAAATACAATAACAATATAGAGAGAACAATAGCTATAGAACAATAGAGCGCGAACAGTAGAGCAGACAATAGAGAGCAAACATAAAAGAGAGAACAATAGCGAGAGAAGAAAAATAAAACAACAACTATTTTTGGCTTTTTTATTCTTAAATTTTTTTGGGGTTTTTTATTTTTTGCACAATGCCATCTCATCTTTTAAGACCCTGTGTAAGTGTGCCCTAGGACTGTGCAGTGCTGTACCCTATGCTAATACTCCACTAGTGTGTGGTAGCGTTTCAAACAGTCACCGATGCAGAAACCGGGTTGGTCAGGACAGGAGGGACAATAAAAGCGGGTGTCACGCCTAAATCTGCGTTTTCTGCAGACATGACATCTTCTTTGGGGTGTTCTTTGGGCAGGGGTACCAGGGAGGACATACGGAAAATGCCTCTCATACAGCCGGCTCACTGCATTTGCATTGGGAAGGTGGGGCACTGCACTGTCTGGAAACAGAAGGGAAACTCTGGAAACTCTTTCTGGAACTTTAGGAAGGATCCAGTTTGTCCTGACGCTTTGTATAGCACATAAGTGTTCAGCAGAGCCAATTGGAATAAATATACAGAGACTTTTTTATATCAGTGTCTGGTCTTACAGGCAATTAAGTATGGCGCCAACATCTGGTCATTGAAGTACACCCCTCCCATGTTAAGGTTGTATTCCTGGACACAGAGGGGCTTCACAACAACACCAGTCGCCGTTTGAATTTCGACTGTCGTATCTATGTGAAGGGAGGACAGAACGAAAACATTCTGTGTATCTCTCCACTTCACTGCGAGCAAATTATTACATCTCAAGCCCCGTTTAATTCAGGAATCTACAAGCCATTGGGGGAAGCCCCGGTGATTAGATCGCACAGTGCCACATGCACCAATTCCACAATCAAAAAGGTGACTAAAAAGTGTCACAATAATTGTGCACGTACAAGTTGTACCCCTTTCCGAATAAGGGTGACACCAAGTCCCACACAATCTTACCAGTGCTCCCTATGTAGTCTGGGCAGTTCTCCGGCTCTACGTGACTATCTTTTCCATCGAAAACCATAGAAATATATGTATAGCCTGTGGCCCTGTCACAGAGCTTATACAACGTAACCCCATATCTGGGAGTAAACAAGGCTGCAAACTGTTGGTTGAAGTGGTTTATGAGGGGTTGAATTTTGTAGAGCCAATCGTATCCAGGGTCACCCCGAGGACAACAGAGTAACAGAGTTCATTGTCATTAAAATGCATGAACCGCAAGATCTGCTCGTATCGCGTCCTGGTCATGCCTCAGAGAACACGGGCATATGATGAATTGGTCAGTGGACCAATATGACCCCAACTCACTCCTTTTAATTATGCCCATGAGGAGGGATAGGCCCAGGAAGGTCTTAAATTCAGAAACCGTAATAGGTTTCCAATCTCAAGCAAGGGTCAACTGGGGATTAGCGTTGATGAATTGACCAGCATACAAATTGTTTTGGTCCACAATAGATCTTCCATGAAAAACAGCAAATAACAATCAAGTGACGTAAAATCAATTGTTTCCACCTGAATTCCGGGTTGGCCAGTGATTGGGGGAAGGACGGGCACTGCAGAAGTGGTGGGCTCCCAATTAGGATTGGCAAATGCAGCGTGAAGGGCACTATGGGCTCGACCGGCCTGTCTTTGTCTTCTTGGTGGCTGCGGGACACTACTTGTGCTAGCCACTGCACCAGCTTGAACTGCACCCCAGGTCATCAAGTGTTACTGCAGTGCTGGATGTACGACCAGGATTTACTAGGCCGCTGGTGCTTGCTAGTTCACCAGAAGGTTGAGCGGCACTAGTACTGGCTCTCTGCTCCATACGAGAGCCCTACGGTTCTTCCACCTCAACAACAGAAGAAGAACGGGGTCGGGTACACCTGACCTTAGCAGGGACCACTACTCCATTGTCAGAGCTATCTGACAGGGTGCCGCTGCTGTCTATCGGTTTGTATTATGAGCCTGAATCTGACAGATGGGTGAATTCCTCTTCACTCTCATCTGTCATGCTCAGAAACGTGTAGGCCTCTTCACTAGTGTACCTCTGATTGGACATTGTGGCCTCTAAATTTACTGGCACAACTTGTGCAACTCACAGGCAAAAAGAGCACCTGATTCTCAGAGCCTGCTTCAATCGCTACCAAGTCAGGCCTGACTCTGCAAACACTGCAGTTATGTGTTTTGTGTATTGCAAGTGACAGTGATCGATTGATACTGCACTTGGGTGGGCTGGGCTGGGAGGAAGGGCTAAACGCAGGTGCTAGCAGGTATTTCGGCTGATCCTGCTAACGCTGCATTTTTGGGAATCCTAAACTATTGAGGATGCTAGTATAGATCTGATCAGATCAAAGATCTATACTAGTAAGGGAGGTGTATGGTGCGTGCTTGGGTGTTAGCGCTACTGGCACTAATCTGACTCTCCCTGGGGCTGATGCTGACCCTGATGCTAAAACCTGTACTAGGGGAGATAAGGGGGTTAAACCTTTATTCAGCAATATATGGCATACCCTGACGCTATAAAAACCTGACGGTGACAGTAACTAGCTAACTGGCTAACTAGCATCACCCGTGACACTAAATACAGCGATCGAAAAAGAGATCTGTAAACTATATTAGTGACACTGGTGACAGGGGGTGAAAGGGTTGATTGGGGGGATCAAGGGGTTAAACTTTTATTATGGGAGTTTAGGGGGGTACCCTAAACCTATCTGGGCCTACTACTAACTGCTCTAATACTGATTAGTGTCACAAATGACACCAGTACAGTGATCAAAGAAAAATATGAAAACTGCACTTGGTGACACTTTGAGAGGGAGTGAAGGGGTTAACTGGGGGGGGGGGGGGGGCGATCGGTGATCAGGGGGTGAAAAGTGTGCCTATGTGTACTGTGTCAGTGTAGTGTTGGTCTAACTCACGTTTGGATGTCCTTTCTCCACGCTCTGGAATCGAAAAGGGTTCCAGTACGCCAGAACCGATCACCAGGTCCAGGCCAAAAATCATTGTCCTGGGCATGGAGACTGATTGGTTCTGAAGCAAATCTGATTGCTGCGGGTGCGCGCACATGTGCCTGACGTACAGCTACAATGCCTTGTCCAGGAGAGCCAACCTGCCGCAGTATAACTGTGGCGGCTGATCGAGAACCGGTTAAACGATTTTTTTCCAGCAAGAACTCTATCTTTTAATAAACTCTCCAGTATCCAGAGGTTATTATTATTCCAGCAGGATAATGCACCATGTCACAAAGCTCAAATAATCTCAAACTGGTTTCTTGAACATGACAATGAGTTCACTGTACTCCAATGGCCTCCACAGTCACCAGATCATAATCCATAAGGACATGTGGTGGAACAGGAGATTCGCATCATGGATGTGCAGCCGACAAATCTGTAGCAACTGTGTGATGCTATCATGTCGATATGGACCAAAATCTCTGAGGAATGTTTCCAACACCTTCTTAAATCTATGCCACAAAAAAACTGAGGCAGTTATGAAGGCAAAGGGGGGTCCAACCCGGTACTAGCAAGGTGTACCTAATAAAGTGGCCGGTGATTGTATATATTAACCAGGAAAGAAGGCAGGATCTAAAAAGCCCAGGAAAAGAGTCTAGCCACAGTTAACCCCTTCCCAATCTGGGCAGACCTACTAACTCATAGCACACACAATCCTCCTTGTAGTCACCTGCATACAAGTGTGTAAGGATGGCAGCCGTAGATGGCATGCACACACGTTTGCCATTGCCAACTGGTTGCATTTGCACAAATTTATGCAAACAAACTCATACATTGAGGCATGCTGATGGATGCATGGGCATGCAGATGCCACATGCCTAATTCCTGTCTTAGGGACAGGTGACCTAATTAAGGAACATAGCTGAGTCAGGAAGTTGCAGGATGGTCTTTACCTGCTACTCAAACCCATATCTGCTGCTGTGATCTGCTTGCCTGCTGCTGACTTGCCCCTGGACACATCTCTGCTCTGACTTTCGGTGTGGTCCTGACCCCATTTTCATTTGCCTGCCTGTTGTCAACTCTGCTAATTGATGACCATCCTGGCTCATCTATGCAGACTTGCTTTTGTGACCTCAGCCCTTCTCTTGATCACGATTCTGCCTATGCTGACATCCCAGTGTGATCTAGTGTTGCTATGGCTATTTTAGATATTTTTGTAGCATAGATATAGGAGTGATGCATTTTGGTTACATTTTTTTTGGAGGCTGAACGTCCCCTATTTGTACGCTAATGAACTTGTTGGACCAGTTTATGAGCTTAGGACAGGGGGAGATGCTACAGGAAGTAGGAGAAGGGAACAAAGAACTTGAACAAGCTGAGCACATAAAGGAACTGGAAGAAGCTTTGTAGGACATCAAGCAAGAAGCAGTCTGTAAGATCCTGGATCCTGGAAAACGACTCCATCATAAAGAAAGACTGAAAATAGGAACATCACCTGGGGATGACACTAAATTTACAACCCAAGTTTTCCAACTTGGGTGTATCTCTCTTGCATACATTATCCATGCTAATTTGCTGGGAATTATAGTTTGTGCATGTGTATATTGTATGCATATTTTGTGATACTTTGCATGCTATTAATTGATTTTTCTACATGAGTACATAATTTTTGTTTAGTAAAGCAAATTAATACACACTACACAGGTTTTTCATGCTTTTTAGTTTTTACCGCAAAGTAACCTTTAAAGGCGCAAAGCAAAGCAGACCTCTGCCTACCTTCTGACCACACCTCTGCCTTGTGTCTTACTTGCCTTCTCAGTTAATGACCACTGCCTGTCTCAGATGGGGGTTAAAGTGTTTCTGCCAGCTGTTGCCCAGTCTGGTTTGCCACAGTAACTTCTCCTGTGGTATTGCTCTTCAGTGACCTTCCTATCAGTCTGCGCATTGCACCTTGCAGTTGAGCCTTCTGCCATAAATAAGCTTCCATGGACTGGAATTTCGATACCTTTGCCACTCTGTTCCCTCTCATCCCCTGTTCTCCATTCCAGGGGTGTTTGGACTAGAGAGGTGTAAGGTAAGCCCTTTTATCATCCTGACCTAAGCTATACACTGCAAGCTGATCTAACAGAATCCTCTGTCTATGCTATACAGCATGGACGGACAAATCTCAATTTGTATTCTGACAGCTTGTGCCGGCATTTGGCAGGGGGCCGACTGGGCCATCCACTAATACATTTTCAACCAGTTCTTTAGGAACCAGCCAACATTCAAACAAAGCATAACTAGCTAAACCAGGTACTTGATACAGTTAGCTGGCTCTTGGGAGGTGTTATTGGAAATCTCAAAATGCCTTCATGGGGGGGTATCAGCCTGCAGGAGTGAGTGTTTCAAGGTGGACTGCATTTGAATTGAAAGACCTGAAATTCAATAAACAAAGGGGTGGGCCAGGGAACAGGAAAGCCAGGTATGCATGTGCAGAAATGTATCCGGTTCCTGATGAACCAAACCTGTTTCGGTATTTGTGTACCGCTACCTGTTGCATAGTAGCTGGTCTAACAACTGTCTTCTGCCAAAAAGTCCTGCTAGAAAATCAGCATTCAGGGAAGGGCGGGAGTCCCCACTGTCAATACAATAGAACAGTGGGGGAGATACATACATCTACATGGTTCGTTTTGATGCAGGGATCTGTGAGGCTTTTTTTTTTTTTAATCCCACAAGTATACCCTGCTTAAAGCTGGGGAGGAAGAGGCTAGATAATGCTGGACATCCTCCAGCCTAGAAATATGGCAGGTTCCATCTGACTAGCTGCAACTTCAAATGCACACTGAGAAACTTTCCAGCGACGGCACAGATTGGAGCCATGTGGCATGGGGCTGTGTTCCTCCTTTTTTATGCCTCTTGGCATTCCACTACTTTTGTGCTCCAAAAAATAAAAAGGTAAATGATTACAGTGTCCAATGTTGAGCTTCCACACAAGTACACTTCCATGGTTGAAAGTATTCTAAAACTACTTGCAAAATTTGGACACCTGTTCCAAGTAGGATTGCCACCTGTATGGGATTCACCTGCACAGTGCGGGTTCTGAATCATCTGCCCAGTTTTCAGACTGCCTGAAATCCGGACAGACCATTCAGGCAGGGGGGCTCTATTAGCATATGTGCCACTGTGGAGACAGCAGCAGTGTCATTGCTTCTCCATAAATTCACTGTGCTGGTATGTGTGTTGGAATCTGAAGATCCATTCTGTCTCCCCCTCCAGACGTATGCAGGGTTCTCTGTTATCTGTGACTTAACCCACCCCCCCTCCAATCACTAGTGCGGTGTGCTGAGAGAACTGGGAGGCGGAGTTAAGAAGCTCACTACTGTCGTGTTGGCGCTGCTCACACTACATGTAGGCAGGATGTGAGCTGATGTTTTCTTATCTGAGGAGTCTCCTAGGGTGGAAAGCTGACAAACTTTCAGGAGTATTTGTTTTGCAGGAGTTGCAGTGAAGGGTTAAGGGGACAGGAGAATCGGAAGTGTGTGTGTCCGACCGATATCTTCCAACCCTCACACCTCTGTCTATACAACATACCCTCCACACACATCTCCTGTACATACTGCCCCCATCATACCCTCTACGCTCCTCTCCTGTACATACTGCCCCCATCATAGCATCCACACTCCTCTCCTGGTGCATCACCCCCAGGCCACTTCACACATCCAGCTGGCAGACATCACTCAGAGCTGCTTCCTACCCCCCAGAGGAGGGACATCATTTCATGGTCACTTACCTTCCCAACATCACTCCCTGGTCACCCCATAGACACTGCAGGAAACCCTTCCCCATTCTGCCACTGTCATACCTGCCACACTCCTCTCCTGTACATACTACCCCCAACATCCCCTCCACACTCCTCTCCTATACATACTACCACCATAATCCCCTCCACACTTCTCCCCTATACATACTGCCCCCATCATACCCTCCACACTCCTCTCCTATACATACTACGCCCATCATACCCTCCACACTCCTCTCCTGTACATACTGCCCCCATCATACCCTCCCCACTTCTCACCTGTAAATACTACCCCCATCATCCTCTCAACAGTCCTCTCCTATACTTACTGCCCCCATCATACCCTCCACACTCCTCTCCTATACATTCTACCCCCATAATACCCTCCATACTTCTCTCCTGTGCATACTGCCCCCATCATAGCCTCTGCACTCCTCTCCTGTACATACTGCCCCATCATACCTTCTATACTCCTCTCCTGTACATACTGCCCCCATCATACCTTCTATACTCCTCTCCTGTACATAGTGCCCCCATCATACCCACCAAACTCCTTCTGCCACTCTGAATGTCGCAGAGCTTGGTGCCTCTAAGCTTCGGCCTGCCACATTAATGTTGGCTCACATGAGGCAGAAATCTTTAAACCTAAGGGGACCCATGATTTTCAAATGCTCGGACTTATCAGTCCACCCCTGGCTCACTGCAATTGTAAGCCAAGAGTGTCAACTTTGTTGACTCTGATGTAAAGGGGGACTCTAGTGATTAACCCCATATGAGTAGAAATGTTATTTAATCACAAAATATATGTATAGTGTATACTACATAAAATTGCCTTGCATTGTACAGAGGTAATGAATTTAATGTACTACTAGTGTGCTGCTAATGTGTTTGGGTTTGGCTTGAAGAAAAAGTGGCAACCCTAGTTCCAAGTCACATATGTACAAGCAAACATGTGAAAGAGAGGAGTTGCTAATGTAACATAAGAACAGTTAGTTTGAACAAACTTGGTGATATTAGATATGGAGACATTTTGTTAAATGTTTCCAATTTCTGAGCAGAGAAAAAGAAACAAAAGAAAAATGTGAAACTATGAGATCATGCATTTCATTTTACTCAGGTATTGTTAAAAAATGAGGTGATGAAGGATTTACTGAGACATATTTTCTTTTGCTTCCAATCCTTTCTCCAAAAGGCAGAGCTGTTTCATTCAAAACTGTCACGACTGTTGGTGCCAAAGCATTGCTTTACAGATTAAGATGGAAAAATCTTATGAGTGATGATGTTAACGCTCAATAAACCTGGAGGAAAGCTGAACAAAACCAGTTTCTTTTCTGAAGTCATATCACTGCAGGCTGAACCATTCTGACTGGAGGGAGAAAGTCAACCTCATCTGAGGCTTACTTACTGGGTATTGGAACATATTGGAGCTACCTATAACTGGCTGGTGTTTTGATGCAGTCAGTACAATAATAACTGGTTGGTTGCAATGGATTACCGGTCTTGGCATACTGCTCTTTAATATTGAAAAAATACTTTAAGTGCCTATTTATAATTGTTAAAATTCACATCTTGTATTTTTTTTTCAAGGCAAATATTGTTCATGATGCCTTTTTCTATATAAAGCTATTTCTCAACTCATGTTCAATATACCAGAGGTTGAACAAAAAAAATCTTGAAGATTCCTGCATCAACACAAACAATGTGGATGCAGTGATCTCCCCCACTTTACTTTGATATTCTGACAGCAGAGACCCCCCCCCCCCCCCCCAGTCAGAATACACTGATCAGCACTGCAGCTCCATTGGTTGCAAGTGCTGATAAATTGCTGGTTTTCCAGCAGGACCGTTCAACAGAAGATGGTCGTTAGACTGGTTTCTGCTAAACAGTGATTCAGAGGGAGCAGCAAGGCCTTTGTGCTTTGGAGCACAAGCTTCAAAGCACACCCCTGCTCCATGCTTTGGAGCTTGTGGGGGGCTATTTAAATGAGAGCGGTAGTTCATTGGAGTTAACTGAAGAATAGGAGTCCTTGAAACGTGTCCTGTGACTCCCTTGACTGTTGGATAACAGATGTTGTGCTCTTTTATTACCAAAAACCCCTTCTTACTTTCTACTCCCAATAAACCAGACCACACCAACCTTGGGTTATAAAAGGCCGTAGCAGCCTACTTTATTTAAACAATATATAATTATAAATTTCTTATAAACTCTGTCATCAAAATAATCAACCAAAACATCTGTTATTCCCTGCAAACTTTTAACTGAAAGAGCGTTGGTCTGCGCTATCGCTTAAAAAACCATTCAGATGTTCCTCACCCACGTAGCACTGCGGTACTTATCAACTATCTCAACTATGCCTCAAGCCGACAAGCTGGCTCAGAGACTAACAATTCCCGCAGTGCCCCATTATCACTTCCCGGTTAACCTCCGTTAACCGGGAACCAAAAAACCTCCGGATCTATAACACCGTTAGATCCCCCACTTACTTTTTCCATCTTCCTTACTTTTCACAGACCAACGCCCGCCACTGCCACGACTATTCCTCTTTCATCACCTGTTGAAAACAATTAAACAATCTCCCTCATACCCACTTTATCCTAACCTAAAAAAGGGGAGGGTGGGCGGGAACTTTCTTCCAGCTTTCTGTTAACCCCTCCCAGGTTAAACCTATTATATATGACCCCTCCCTTCCTGTCCCTCCCCCTCGGCTCCATCTTAAACAAGCCTTCCCACACTATTACCACCGTCATGCTCCCCCTCCATTTTATGCATTACATGCTGCATTTCGGGGCTTCCTTGACTGTTGGATAACAGATGTTGTGCTCTTTTATTACCAAAAACCCCTTCTTACTTTCTACTCCCAATAAACCAGACCACACCAACCTTGGGTTATAAAAGGCCGTAGCAGCCTACTTTATTTAAACAATATATAATTATAAATTTCTTATAAACTCTGTCATCAAAATAATCAACCAAAACATCTGTTATTCCCTGCAAACTTTTAACTGAAAGAGCGTTGGTCTGCGCTATCGCTTAAAAAAACATTCAGATGTTCCTCACCCACGTAGCACTGCGGTACTTATCAACTATCTCAACTATGCCTCAAGCCGACAAGCTGGCTCAGAGACTAACAATTCCCGCAGTGCCCCATTATCACTTCCCGGTTAACCTCCGTTAACCGGGAACCAAAAAACCTCCGGATCTATAACACCGTTAGATCCCCCACTTACTTTTTCCATCTTCCTTCCTTTTCACAGACCAACGCCCGCCACCGCATCCCACGAGTAATACCTTACTCTTGGATGCCCCTCCACACCCTCATGGCTCGCTGTATTCCATCCTGCAGTCCTAATGTCCACAAATCTATCCCCACATCATTAAGGTGGACACCATCGGATCTCAGATACCTCCATGTTTCAAATTCTAGTTCAGGATGTCTAATCGCTAAACAACCATTGCGAACCATAAATTTGCTCACCTCCCTATTGATCTTTTTTCTGGCCCGATTTACACCTTCCACTGACCTAGCCATTCTCCAAGATGTCCTAGCCACCATATCCGACCATATAAAAATAGTCTTGGGAAATATTTCCATCAATCGCCCTAAATCCCTTTTTATATCGCGCGTGATGTCTACCATGGACCTGATGCTTAGATCATTGCCTCCAACATGTAAAATTAACACATCAGGTGGTCCTTCCCTCCTGGCATATTTCTGTACCTCCGGAAACAATCTACTCCACAACATTCCGGGTATTCCCAACCACTTAATATAAACCTCCTTTTTATCAAAACCTAACTGCCTGCCCTCCCAACGAGCATCGCCCCTTCTTGCCCCCCAGCACACATAAGAATGGCCCATAATCCAGACCATCCCTGGCGCCGCTCCTGTAAATAGAAGAAGACAAGAAAACTACACTAAAACACTAGCCACCAATAAAACTTTTCATGACTAAACGTAATTAAAATCCTATTCCCTTATTCTCTGTCCAACTCCACTACCAACTGAGGCCTAACGTAAGACCTAAACCTGTGTGATTCCCACCTTCCAATGCGTTTTACCGCCTCCACATCTAGCCCAAGTCTGGCTGCTTCCGTGGCCGCCCCTATCCTAAACGAGTGGGATGAAAATTCCTTATCCTGTAAGCCCACTACCTTAAGGCATCTTCTAAAAACTGTTACGAACTGAAATTTAGATAAAAAACTACCGTCCAAGTGCATTAGGAACGGACCTTGTACACATGGACGAACATGTAAGTACCGCTCAACCGTGCCCACCGGGCACAGGCAAGATCCCTGAATCGGGTAAACCCTCACTATCCTGCCTTTTCCTCCTTGATCGGTTTTTGACCTCTTTACCCACAACGTTAAACCGCCACGCTCCACCTGAACTTCCTGCCATCCCAAACCACCTTGAACTTTTTTTGCTGGACTAACCAGCTCGCTTATCCTAAACGCTCCAAAAAAGGCTATCACGAACGCCACCTTAAACAATGCTACTTCATACTCTGAAGAGCATACCTCCCCCAACTTTGCCACTATCCTTCCCAAAATCTCAAACGTCACTGGTCTTCTGGAATCCCTCTTGATTCTCCTTTTCCTATACCCTTTTAGCGCTTGGCGCACCCAAAAATCCTTCGTGACATCCGTCTGACCTTGCAGCTTAAAAAGAAAAGCTAAACCCGCTAGCTGAGTATTTAACACCGCTACCGATGCCCCTTCTTCCATTTTCCTTGCCACGTAATATAGCAACAGCAAACGCAAAGATATACCTGACGGCTCCTCACCGCATTCCTGAACAAATCCCAACCACTCCTTCCATACTTTGGGGTACGCCGCCCAAGTGGCCCCACTTACCGATTGCTGAATCCATCCCGCGATGACGCCAACGGTATCTCCCACAGCCAATCGGGACAAGTTACCCCTTGTTGCTCCGCTTCCGGCGCCAACTCTCGGAACCTGTCCCACTGGAAGCGAGATAACGCATCAGCTACTACATTCTCCACCCCCGGTAAATGAACTGCATGGATGCACACATTCAATTGCAAACACCTTAACACTAAATGCTGTAACAATTTAATCACCGGTGGAGACGATGCTGTTACTCTATTTATCACTTGTACCACCCCCAAATTGTCCCCATGGAAACGCACTTTCAGGTTCCTGAAGTATGAGCCCCATAGCTCCACTGCCAATACTACTGGAAACAATTCCAATAAAACCAAATTTTTGATAAACCCTTCCTCTATCCATGACTGAGGCCAAGGACCCGCACTCCACCGGCCTTGGAAAAACGCCCCAAAACCCGTGGACCCTGCCGCATCAGTGAACAATTCCAGATCGAAATTACTGACCGGTCCAGACATCCACATCGCCCTTCCATTGAATGATTCCAAAAAGGTATGCCATACCCTTAAATCCTCCCTGTGCGATTTTACCAATCGCACAAAATGCCTTGGAGATTTTACTCCACTCGTGCTGGCCGCCAGCCGTCGGCTGAACACTCTCCCCATTGGTAGTATGCGGCAAGCAAAATTTAGCTTACCTAGCACCGATTGCAGCGCTCTAAGTTGCACTTTTTTCAACCCAATTAATCCTGCAATCTCTTTCTTTAAATCTTCCAATTTGTCTGCCGGTAACCTACATTCCATTGCTTCAGAATCTAGAACGATGCCTAGGAACGTGATGACCGTGCAAGGTCCCTCCGTTTTTTCGTCAGCCAATGGAATGCCGAATCTGTCAGCGATATGTTGCAATGTCGCCAATAACACCGCACAGATTCTAGATGATGCCGGCCCTATGCATAGAAAGTCATCAAGGTAGTGAATTATTGAATTCACACCCGACACGTCCCTCACTACCCATTCCAGGAAAGAGCTGAATTGTTCAAATATCGCACATGATATTGAGCAACCCATCGGCAAGCATTTGTCCACGTAAAACTCACCTTTCCACTGGCACCCCAGCAACCTAAAACTATCAGGATGTACCGGCAACAGCCGAAAAGCTGATTCGACATCTGCCTTGGCCATTAACGCTCCTTTTCCATAACGGCGCACCCAACCCACCGCGGCATCAAATGACGTATAATGCACCGAGCATGCCTCCTGATCAATGGCCTCATTCACCGATCCCCCTTTCGGAAAAGATAAGTGGTGAATGAGCCTAAATTTGTTGTTCTCTTTCTTGGGCACCACACCCAGTGGTGATACCACCAAATTGGCTATTGGTGCCGTCCAAAACGGACCTCCCATTCTCCCCATTGCAACCTCCTTCGCCAGCTTCTCCGAAACCACTTCCGGATGTTGCAATGCGGAACGTAAATTGTTGGGCACTTGTGGAACTACCGTCATCCTGCATGGGATCCTAAATCCCCCCGTAAAACCCTCATCTAGCAACCTCGCTGCTTGGCTGTCGGGATACCTACCGAGAAACGGCCGCATCCTTTCCACTTTCACTGGCGTCCTCCCTTTTTTGTCCAGCGTCACCGGTTCTGCCTTTTCCCTGCTTAAAGCATCTAGATGCTGGATGCGTTCCCCCGCAGCCTGAGCACTCGTGCTTATACTTACATGCTGCACCGAATTTACAGACTCCGGAATTGTATTGCCAACAAACCCCTTTTCTGTTTCCAGCCGAATGTCCCTGGGCTGATGGTCCACCGGCTCCCCCTTGAAAAAACTGGTTCGGAGCCCTCGTCGTCGTCATCAAGCGCATCCACAAGCTAATGTCCTTGTGGTCCCAACGCAGCTCTGGACGTATCGCTCTCCGCTGCCGGAACTGCTCGTCGTATCTCAGCCAGCCCGTGCCGCCATACACTCTATAGGCCTCCCCTATCGCATCCTGATAGCAGAATAATGCCGAACAGTACTCCGGGTGCTTCTCCCCTATGACACTGGCCAAAATTGCAAACGCCTGCAACCAATTGGCAAATGTTCTAGGTATCAGCCGATACCTCCTCTTCTCTTCATCCTCCTTCTTGGAACTGTCTGGTTTTACTCTATCCAAGTTAAATTTTTCCAAAGGTAGCAGTGAAAATATTTCCACATACTCACCCTTCCACAGCTTCTCCCGTACTTCCTGTTTTAAGTGTGCTCCCAAAGGCCCTTCGTAACACACATACACCTCGCAACGCGCTGCATCCGCCAACCTGGTTATATCCTGCCTCTCTACCGCCTCCACAGCTTTTTCTTTCCCCTGCGCAGAGTCACGAACCGTGGACTCCAGAGCTGGTACCGCCTCCGCCATTGTCGGTGCGGGCGGCCCAACCCCTGCTGTACCAACACTGCCCCCCACTGGTGGGACCCACGCAGCTGCCGGGCCTCCCGCCATACGCTGTCCAGCCTCAAACCTCTGCACTAATTCCTTAATGCCTTCTAAAAAACCCAATAAACCTGATCCCCCCCTCCGATGGGACCACCCCCCTCGCACTGTCCTCAGGCCTATGCGTATCCTGTCCTACCCTGCTTCTCCCTTCTAACCCCAGATGTGGTGACTCACCGGGCTGCACAGGCGTTGTCCCATCAGCCGACTGTCTGCTCTCCTCCTCCTCCGCACTCCTGGAAGGGGGGGCCGCCTCCTCTTCTTCAGACGCCTCTTCCTGCTCACCGGAATCCCCGTCGCCTTCTTCAATATCTGAAAGCCCGCCAGGTCTGGGAACCCTGGCTGCCGCCGACATTTGCATCCTCTCCCGCCTCCTTGTTGCGTATCCGCTCGCAGACTTTTGGACAGCCTTTGCAGGGCCGGTGCATGAAACCGCAGCCCTGTAGGCCTCCGCTCTGCCTTCTGCCTGCCTGCCTCTGCCTCTTTCTTGTCCATCCTTCCTCATATCCCCTGCCGCAGAATTGGACGGCCCAGGGATAGCAGCCACTCTCCTGGCATTCGTAGCAGGGCCCTCCGCCGTTGTCCGGGTGGCGGGGCTCGCGCTCCCGACTCTTCCTCTTCTCCCCATCCCGCCATGAGTACACTCTCGCTCCTTGTACCTTGCCGCCGTGGGAATGGTCTCTCTTCCGTTCGCCCAGCCTGCCTTCTTCTTCGCCGGTGGTCCTCCTTGCTCCCCATGCGCCGCCCGTTCAGGAGAGAAACGCTCAGGCGGACGGGACCTCCGCGCTCTGACGCCGCTCCTCTCTCCCGTGCTTGTCTGAGGTCCTGCTCGCTCTATAGCAGACCCGATCGCCTCCATTAGCCAGTCCGTGCCCCTCACTGCAGCCTCCGCACGTAGTTGTGCCATGATGCGCTCCACTTCTGCCATGCTGCTCCTAACTTTCTTCCAGCTTTCTGTTAACCCCTCCCAGGTTAAACCTATTATATATGACCCCTCCCTTCCTGTCCCTCCCCCTCGGCTCCATCTTAAACAAGCCTTCCCACACTATTACCACCGTCATGCTCCCCCTCCATTTTATGCATTACATGCTGCATTTCGGGGCTTCCTTTCTGTCCCCACCATCCTTGGGATTGAGCAAGGCGAGTGGGAGCAGAGACTTCTGACATCCAGCCCAACTTATCTGTCAGCTGGCTACACAGTGATCTGGACCCTATGGCTGGTCATCCATCTTTTCCCTGTGACTGTGTTGTGTGTTGGATGGGATTTTTATTATGGACTATATGCACGCTCTCACATTTTATTTTGTGAGTAAATATGATGTTTTTAATAAAGCTCTTTGATCTTTTTACTACACCAGAGGTTTGCACTGTTTTCTCCCTTCCTTTGCTTTGGTCAACTTTTTTTGATATACCAGGCCTCAAGTGTGGCCCCTGGCATCTGCAAAAGGCTGTACATTATATTCATAATATTCATAATAAAGCAGTGGTCTCCAAACTGCAGCCTGCTCATCAGATGTGGCCTTTGCTTGCCTTTGTTTGGCCCTTAGGGCACTAAACCTCTCACTGGTACAAGGCACTATTCCTCCCACTGACACTATAGATAGGGCACTATTTCGTCCACCTGCAACATAGATGGGGCACTATTCTTCCCATTAATACCAATGATGGGGCACTAATCCTCCCACTGACATCAATGATGGGGCACTAATCCTCCCACTGACACCAATGATGGGGCACTAGTCCTCCCACTGATACCAATGATGGGGCACTAATCCTCCCACGATACCAATAATAGGGCACTAATCCTCCCACTGATACCAATGACGAGGCACTATTCCTCTTTCTACTGCCCACAGGCATTATGTAATTTTTTTTTTACCCCCCGCTAACCACCAAGTCTGAGACATTTTCTATCCCCACTAGCCACAATCAGTCCCTTCTAAAGTCTGAAGGACAGTAAACTAGCCCTTTGCTTGGACAGTTTGGAGACTCCTCAGCAAAGGGTACAGAGATTTGTCAGAGACTGCAGACATGCAAAGGAAGATAATCAGAGACTATGGGCATGTGCTACAATAGATGGCCAGAGACTGCAAGCATACAACAGAAGAAGGTCAGAGACTGCAAAAATGTATTGGAGCTGTTGGAGACTGGAATTAGGATTTCCAAGATAGCCATAGACTAAAGGTACAGCAAGAGAATTCTGCTTTACTTCAATGATGTGCAAGTAAAGCAGAACTCACTTTCTGTACCTTTGGAGTGCTGGGATATGTCTTTTCATGCTTTATGGTGCCTCCTAGGGGCCTTTCTAGTGCATCTGCAGTTTGATTAGAAGTTGGTTAGAAGTTAACCATCTGTTTTTATTTTACCACTTTTTATTTTTAAATCATGAAATTCACCAAAATTTGAATTGTTATTTACTGTGTGATTTGTGTGTTAAGCTGGTATTATTTTAACATCTCAGACTTTATTTTAACTATCACTGCATTACATTAATATTTTGGCTGTCATTGTAATGCTTTTGCAGTATATTTTGATAGCAAAAGGGGTGAAGTAGATTACTTTTTTTCACTTGTACCGCATATTTAAAGTGGAACTTCACCCCTAGAATGCACAGGTATCCTTGTGCTCCACCCTTCTCATCCACGTATAAAATTTACAAAATTGAGGATATCAGAACATCGATGGCGATGCAGGACAGAGGCTTTAACAATGGTTCACAGCAGGACCATGCTGGATCTACTGGGCGGGTGGGTGTCTAAATGTAGGACTATCCATCTTAACAGGTAGGGGGGGATAGGGGTGGACTGAAGTCCCTCTTCAATGATTTAATATAATAGTAGGAATATCTTTGCCACCTGCATACCAATTTAAATTTAGGGGAGAAAAATGACAACACTGAAGAAATTATACTTTGCAACAATGTGAAGTAGTGAGAGTACAGCTTGTATAAATTTGCTGTCCCCTCAAAATAACTCAACACACAGCCATTAATGTCTAAACCAAAGGCAACAAAAGTGAGTACACCCCTAAGTGAAAATTTCCAAATTGGGCCCAATTAGCCATTTTCCCTCCCCAGTGTCATATGACCCATTAGTGTTACAAGGTCTCAGGTGTGAATAGAGAGCAGGTGTGTTAAATTTGGTGTTATTGCTCTCACTCTCTCATACTGGTCACTAGAAGTTCAACATGGCACCTCATGGCAAAGTACTCTCTGAGGATCTGAAAAAAAGAATTGTTGCTCTACATAAAGATGGCCTAAGCTATAAGAAGATTGCCAAGGCCCTGAAACTGAGCTTAAGCACAGTGGCCAAGACCATAAAGCGGTTTAACAGGACAGGTTCCACTCAGATCAGGCCTCACCATGGTCGACCAAAGAAGTTCAGTGCACGTGCTCAGCGTCATATCCAGAGGTTGTCTTTGGGAAATAGACGTATGAGTGCTGCCAGCATTGCTGCAGAGCTTGAAGGGGTGGGGGGGTCAGCCTGTTTTCCCCATGATATGCTGTAATCGTTTAAAGAAAAACTATGATTGATGACCATTTGTGGAGAGTGTGTTCCTCCAGTTGATTTATCCAATTTATTATCTGGTGAGTACTATTGAGAGAGAGCGGTGAAGGATTCACAGGCCCTTAAATCAGTCACTTTAATCTCTGTCTCATCGGGAGGTCTGATGCTAGGCTCTCTTATCTCCATGACTCACTGCTAGGGGGTATGCATGAATTCTGTTCCAGAGGCAGGATTCTGTTATGCAATATTTTGTTACATGCACCCATAATTCAACCTGCTTGAGGCTCAACTCCGAGCTTCCCCCAATCACTCCCTGTAGGGTCCGCTTTAAAAAAAATTAACATACCTTTTCCAGATATCTTGAAGTCAGTCACGTAACAAGCAGGGTCCTTTATGTCTTGGCCTCTTCTGTGCTGGGCAGTCCTCAATGATCAGTAGAATTGTGTTGTTATGACAACATCACTACCATTTTCTGTAGCATTTTAATACAAAAAAAACAAGGAAAAAACTGCGCTATACCATAAAATATATAAGTGCATAAAAATCAATTAATGCATACCAAAGTGAATAAAAACAAAAATATTGTAAAAAAATATCATAATATATGAATACATGAAATCATGAGTGCACAAAATAAATACTATATGGCAAAGTTCATAAAATAGAAAATTCAAAAAATTCTTCTATGGAGATGAGAAAAGTCCCTTGATGCCTCTTATTAAAAGCCAGTGTGAAAGGGTAGGAAATAAAACACCACTCACAGTATTCCTCCACCACCTAAAATTCACGCTTACCAGATTGCAAGCGAACAGGCTTGTATGTGGACCCAAATCCGGGTGCCCAGCTAGCAATGAAGCTTCTCTGTATGCAGCGTGACTGCGGATGTATAAATGGATGGTACACCAACCTGAACTCAAGGACATGAGGACAAAGGAAAGGAAGCCATAGCGTAAATCGGATAAGACAATTTATTATAAAAAGGTAGAACATTTACAGAAATGAAGTTAAAAAGAGCAGTTCGCCGGCCGGCATAGCGAGCGCCCATTCTCAGCAAGGATGCGATGACATTAAAGCGTCGACCTCCCGACGTACGTTTCGTCTATAACTGACGTCATCTGGGGAACGCCGTATACATATAGTATTTATTTTGTGCACTCATGATTTCATGTATTCATATATTATGATATTTTTTCACAATATTTTTGTTTTTATTCACTTTGGTATGCATTAATTGATTTTTATGCACTTATATATTTTATGGTATAGCGCAGTTTTTTCCTTGTTTTTTTTTTAATTGTTGTGTATATCTCACAGTTGAACTACTGCTTTTCAGGGGGATTTTTTACGTTATTGCGGTGATTTTTTGTTTTTCTGTAGCATTTTGCTGTGAGTGCAAAGTGTGGTGTTAATGCCACACTCACAGGATGCCCTCCGTCCTCCAGGTTGAATGATGGTTTTTATGAGCTTAATGGCTAATATTACATTTTCATTTTAGTCTATAAAGTTTGACTAACCGCTGATTTGGGGTTCCTGGCTTGGAAATCCTCCTTCCGTTTCTAAGCTTAAGCGGCTCCCATTTCACAGCTTTGCTCAATCCAGATGGTCAATATAGACAGTATTTTTTCTGTTTTCCGAGACAGAAGTTTGATTGGGGAGGATGGGATTTCCACACCAAGAGACCTGAATGTTATAAGAGGCTAACACATTATTGGATCTAGAAGTCTCCACATTTGGATGAACTTATACATACATATAAAAAAATATGAATTACGGGTAATTAACGTACAGCATAGCAAGGACACAAGTATTTCTATTTCAGACCCTAGTCCATACACTTTCTGTAAAAAAGCTTTGATCCTGACTACAATGAATAAAAGGATATATCTTAAACACAAACAAGAACCAGATTTTTCCCAAACCTATATTACAGATTTATTTGTAAAATATAAGCCTTACACACTGAATCATTGTTCATTTTATGAAAATGCATCTACTAAGTGGAATGTCTGAGCTCTTAAATAGAGACCATATGACTGCAATACGGTATTTGTTTTATCAGGCAAAGCTGGCTTGGAGAGCTGTAGGCTGTATTGGTTCGTTTTAAGGAGATGCGCTGCAGAGTTCCGAGCGTTTGCTCCGAGGAAGCTGAACTCTCAACATTCATATAGCTGTCAAAGGTCTGCTGGCTCTTCCGTGAAATTGTAGCCCTTTCAAAACACTTTGGGACACACATTTTTAAGTTATAATTTAAGACAGCTTCTGTTTTGGTTTTTCGATACAAAGGTGAGGATCACATTTCTCAGAAACATATGGTTTAGAATAGGACTGTCCAACTGTTGATGAGCCAGCCAACTGTGACCATTCAAGCTGTTATTAGAGGCGTTGAACATTGCTTACTGAGGGACATAACTTCTTTGACATTTGACTGAAGTGCTGTCCCATGTCTGAAAGTCTCTTATCACACTAGTGGTCCTGTTGCTGGTGACAATTCGCCAGTAACACAACTAATAGAGAGGGCAAAAAATATGCCAACCTGTCTCTACAGTATTGGTCCTTTTTTGGCCAAAATAGCCTGGCATTGCTTCCTGTTCAGGCCACCAAGGGAGTGACCCCATAGAAAGGGTGTTTTTCTTTCATGTTTTTTTTCCCTCTCTAATGATAGCTATTTTAACAGAGCTTAAAGCATTACTACACTTTTGTGGAGATACTTAAATTTATTGTTATTAAAAATTACCTTTCTTTTTCAATCTGCAGCTGCTGTAATTGTCTCCAGAGATGTAATTTCCTGCTTGTGTGATTGGTTCATTGATTTTTTTCCAAAAGTCTGAACCAATACCCAAGTCAAATTTTAGGCACACCTATAATAGGAATTTCGGTTTTAGTGAGATAGTCCCGAAATGCTAAATTCTTAGAAAGGAATTCTGCAGCTTTTCTCAATAGAACACTGAAAGTGCACCAGGTGATGATAACCAACCAGACCCTCCTATTCAGAGTGAGTCTGCACTGGACATTATGAAACAACAGCTATTTCTTCAGAACAGAAAAGGCAGGAATCTGCAACAAGCTTTGTTAAATTCCTTGCAATTGGCATAGATCACCCAGAGGATTTTGTTTTCTCCACAAAGCGGACTTAAACTCTAAACTGGAACTAAAGTCTAAAAAACACAACTTACACGAAGATAGATTCCTTAATGTCTAATAGACATGCTCAGCTCAGAAGTTTGGTCTTACGTATAAGAACAGAAAAATAACTATTAAGCACCATCATCCCTTTAAGTCAAAAAATGGTAGCAAAAGGGTAATAGGGATGGGATTGTTTAGGTGCAAACTACTTAACCACTTCAGCCCCGGAAAATGTTACCCCCTTCCTGACCAGAGCACTTTTTACAATTTGGCACTGCGTCGCTTTAACTGACAATTGCGCGGTCATGCAATGCTGTATCCAAACTAAATTTGCGCCCTTTTTTTCCCACAAATAGAGCTTTCTTTTGGTGGTATTTGATCACCTCTGCAGTTTTTATTTTTTGTGCTATAAACAAAGCGCGACAATTTAAAAAAAAAACAATATTTTGTACTTTTTGCTATAATAAATATCCCCAAAATTTTTTTTAAAAAACAAATTTCTTCATCAGTTTAGGCCAATATATATTCTTCTACATATTTTTGTTAAAAAAAAAAATTGCAATAAGCGTATAATGATTGGTTTGCACACAAGTTATAGCATCTACAAACTATGGGAAAGATTTATGGCATTTTTATTATTATGTTTTTACATGTAATGACGGTGATCTGCGACTTTTTTGGGACCTGCAACTTTTTTGGGACCATTGACAATTATACAGTGATCAGTGCTATAACAATGCACTGATTACTGTGTAAATGTCACTGGTAGGGAAGGGGTTAACTGTGTGTTTCCTCAGTGTGTTCTAACTGTGTGGGGATGGGAGTGACTAGGAGAGGAGACATATTGCTTTTCCTACTTAGTAGGAACAAATAATATGTTTCCTCTTCCCTGACAGCACAGGATTTGTGTGTTTAAACACACAAATCCCCATGCTGGCGCTCGTGCATGCAATCACACGTGGCTGGCGGCGATCATGCCCGCCAGCCACGCACATCGCAGTGGGCGCACGCGTGCCCTCTGGTGAATGAAAAAGGATAGGACGTACCCGTACGGGATTTCGCCCAGGGGAGCCATTCAGTATATCTGCGTGAGCCGGTCGGGAACTGGGTAATTCACAAACCACCGTTGAAACTGCATACATTTTATTTACAAAATATGATTAAAAACGTTAATATATTAGTTCAACCATATATTGGTATTCAACAGGCAAAGAGAGTCTCCCATCACGCTTGTAGTTCTACATGGAAAAGCGTGATAGTGATACTAATGAAACAAAGAAAAAACAGCACAAAGAATTAAAAAAAAAAAATCAACATACTGAAAGATATACAAATCATGATTTAGTAATGTCACACCCAGTGGCATCAGGGGGGGGGGGGGGGGCTGACCCTAGGCCTGACTGTGGCTGCACCAGGGCTGATCCTGGGTGCCCTGGCCCCTGAAGCTCAAGTGCCAGAGTCCCCCCCCCCCTCCTTTCCTTGTTTTACATCACCCACAGCAGAAATTGAATCAGTGTGACGTGTATCATAGGAGCCTGTCTAGGAGGCGGGACTTTGTTACAGTGACCGCTGGGATATTCAAATCCAAGCTCCGACCGTGACACAGCGGGAGAGTGCCACTCTGTGTGTGTGATCCATCCAGGCACTGGTATGCTGCATTGGTGGGCACTGGTAGGCTGCACTGATGGGTACTGGTAGGCTGCATTTATGGGCATTTGTAGGCTACATTGGTGGGCACCTGTAGCCTGCATTGGTGGGCACTGGTAGGCTGCATTGGTCAGCCCTGTTAGGGTGCATTGGTGGGCACTATGAGGCTGCATTTGGTGGGCACTATGAGGCTGCATTTGATGGGCACTGATGAAGCTGCATTAATGGGTACTGGTGGGCTGCATTTGATGGGCACTGATGAGGCTGTATTTGATGGGCACTGATAAGACTGCATTGATTTCTTGTATCATGTCTGCTGTCTCTGACTGTCTCTTGTATCATGTTCACAATCTCTGACCATCTCCTGTATCATGTCTGCAGTCTCTGACCATCTCTTGTATCATGTCTGCAGTCTATGACCATCTCTTGTATTATATCTGCAGTCTCTGACCATCTCCTGTATCATGTCTGCAGCCTCTGACATCTCCTGTACCATGTCCGCAGCCTTTAACCATCTCTTGTATCATCTGACTATATCTTGTCTTTTACCATGTCTGCAGTCTCTGAGGGGGAGTCTGGAGAGGAGTCAAGAGTGGGAGTGCCGCCTGGATGGGGGTCATGGGACAAGTTAGATGTGTGTGGACTGTGGAGAGGAGACTATAGGATAAAACCAGATCCACCAACCTGAGCCCTGCATGATGCACCTTAGAGGTCAGTGACAGCACCGCCAGGCCAGTCTGAGGGTCACTGATGTATGGGGGTGTGAGTACAGTAATGTAAGGCGGCACTGATATAAAGGTTTCCCCCCTATATCAGTAACCCCCCCCCCCCCTTTACCTCCGTGTATTCTTTCTGCAGAAGATGGTCTCTGGTCACCAGAGACCCCCACATTCCCAGAATTCCTGGGGTCCCCCTTGACAATTGCTCCACTTTTACCACTTTTACCTGGAATTTGCTCTTATACTGTATATACAGTGCCTTGCAAAAGTATTCACCCCCTTGGCTTTTTACCTATTTGTTACATTACAGCCTTTAGTTCAATGTTTTTTTAATCTGAATTATATGTGATGGCTCAGAACACAATAGTCTAAGTTGGTGAAGTAAAATTAGAAAAATTTATACATAAAACTTTTTTTCAGAAATAAAAAACTGATAATTGGCATGTGCGTATTTATTCACCCCCTTTGTTATGAAGCCCATAAAAAGCTCTGGTGCAACCAATTACCTTCAGAAGTCACATAAATAGTGAAATGATGTCCACCTGTGTGCAATCCAAGTGTCACATGATCTGTCATTACATATACACACCTTTTTGAAAGGCCCCAGAGGCTGCAACACCTAAGCAAGAGGCACCACTAACTAAACACTGCCATGAAGACCAAGGAACTCTCCAGACAAGTAAGGGACAATCTTGTTGAGAAGTACAAGTCAGGGTTAGGTTATAAAAAAATATCAAAATCTTTGATGATCCCTAGAAGCACCATCTAATCTATCATAACCAAATGGAAAGAACATGGCACAACAGCAAACTTGCCAAGAGACGGCCGCACACCAAAACTCACCGGGCAAGGCCTTAGGGGCATTAATCAAAGAGGCAGCACAGAGACCTAAGGTAAGCCTGGAGGAGCTGTAGAGTTCCACAGCAGAGACTGGAGTATCTGTACACAGGACGACAATAAGCCGTACGCTCCATAGAATTGGGCTTTATGGTAGAGTGGCCAGAAGAAAGCCATTTCTTTCAGCAAAAAACAAAATGGCACGTTTTGAGTTTGCGAAAAGGCATGTGGGAGACTCCCAAAATGTATGGAGGAAGGAACTCTGGTCTGATGAGACTGAAATTTAACTTTTTGGCCATCAAAGAAAATGCAATGTCTGGCGCAAACCCAACACATCACATCACCCAAAGGACAATGACCCCAAAAACACTGCTAAAGCAACACTTGAGTGGTTTAAGGGGAAACATGTAAATGTGTTGGAATGGCCTAGTCAAAGCCCAGACCTCAATCCAATAGAAAATCTGTGATCAGACTTAAAGATTGCTGTTCACAAGCTCAAACCATCCAACTTGAAGGAGCTGGAGCAGTTTTGCAAGGAGGAATGGGCAAAACTCTTAGTGGTAAGATGTGGCAAGATCATAGAGACTTATCCAAAGCGACTTGGAGCTGTGATAGCCGCAAAAGGTGGCTCTACAAAGTATTGACTTTAGGGGGGTGAATAGTTATGCACATTGGGTTTTTTTCTGTTATTTTGTCCTATTTGTTGTTTGCTTCACAATAAAAAAAAAAATCTTCAAAGTTGTGGGCATGTTCTGTAAATTATATGATGCAAATCCTCAAACAATCCATGTTAATTCCAGGTTGCGAGGCAACAAAATACGAAATATACGAAGGGGGGTGAATATTTTTGCAAGGCACTGATATATATATATAGAGATAGATAGATAGATAGATAGATAGATAGATAGATAGATAGATAGATAGATAGATAGACTGCCCCGTGTGCTTTCATATCTTTCTCATCTATATAAAATACACTCTTCAAATGTGCTTTAAAATGCGTGGTTTTCCCTTTTATGAACAGGAAAATAATGACGTTATGTTGTTGGGCTGGTATAATAATGCTATGGGGCTGGTATGAAATTATTCCCAGGGTTGGTTTTTATTCCCAGTCCAGCCCTGCACACATCACGGCTCACTCACCAGGCAGTTCCCAGAATGAGAATCGCAGAAACCAAATTAATCATTTATTTGGGGTGGGGGGGGGGCGGTTACACCGACTTTAGTGTGGCCTCCATCCAGTTCCGGTTTAGGGTCTGTTTTACAGCCCTCCCTTCTGCATCTACTGTGCTACAGCACAGCAACAGGCTGCAGCAGCAGCACAAACTCCACAGCCAGCACAAGTGAGCCCTCAGCCCTGCCGGGCAGCACTGGAACAGGCCGCAGCCCAGCCCACATTGGGCAAGGGAGAGGGGGGAATTGGGTGGAGCTTGGGCTAGACTTAAAAGGTGAGAGGGGTTATCAAATTTACCTTCGGCCTGAAGCCCCTGGTCTTTTTGCCACCTAGCAACACCCCTGGTTACACCCACCAGGCAAGCTTAGGTTCCAAAAAATTCTTGCCTCTACACGTAATTGGAAAAAACAAGGCGTACGATTTGGCAAAGTACTAAACAGTTTGTCCATTAGCACCACGCAGGACCACCACCAGGAATATCAAGACCAAATGCTGAACCTCATGTAGAGGGGCCATGAAAACTTTAAAGTAAACATGGATCATATGTTTACAATGGTTGTATGAGAAAATATATATCATCAGACTGCGCAAAAGCTAACACAATATTTCCAAATTACTTACCTAAAAATGGTGTGCTAGTAATATTGGTCCTCTAGATGGTGTTGTAGTGGCTAGATGTTTTCCACATACTATAAAGGGACATAAATAAATGCACATAGATCATAAAGATCCCAAATGCACAGGGTAATATAATTGGATATTATTAAAATACTGTTCAAAATGCCAGGCAACTACATTCAAGGAGAATTTACCAATTACACAAAATAAACACCAATAAATTCAGTTATACCTTTAAGCTTTATAATAGAGGTGTGCAGATCTTAAACAGCCACATTGGGGTAGGTCACCCTCATCTGTATAGAAAGAGTCTCATATTTACAAAGACCAATAGTGCAGGGCACCAAAAACCCATGTTTATCCAGTTAACCAATAAACTGAAAGGAGTTGTAAAGGTAGGAGGTTTTTTATTAATGCGTTCTATGCATTAAGATAAAAAAACCTTCTGTGTGTAGCAGCCTCCCCAGTACTCCTAATACTTTCTGAGCCCCATCTCTCTCCAGCGATGTCCACGTTTCCCTCGGCCATCCGGGACTCTCCTCCTGATTGTCTGAGACACAGCAGCAATGCCATTGGCTCCTGTGACTGTCAATCCAAGCCAGTTTGTAAATTAGGAGAGAGAGGGGGCGGGGCCAAATGACAGCTCCATGTCTGATGAACACACGGAGCTGCATCTCAGCTCCGGTGCCCCCATAGCAAGCCTGTAGTGAAAAGCCCATCCAGATGAAGCTACGCTATTTCCTCTAGCGAAGCGCGTTGACGTCATGATCGTCACATGACGCCACTCACGCAAGCCCCACAGAGCCCAGTCCGTCAGCAGTGTGAAGGAGACAGGCGACCACCGTACATGGCGCTTGGATCACGGACAGCGGTGAATCGGAACGAACAGCAAGTTCCTCCCAAACAAAGGGATTACAGAGTGACACAGCCACAAGGTCCCAACAGACAGGATCACAGAACCTAAATGGACATCCATTATAAAGGACGGTAATGTACCTCCACCAACAGGGTGATCAATATAAGTCCATGATTGGAAGCTTACTGTCATGATCCTTAAATGTCTGGCATTTATCAACCAATCCTTGCAGTTGTCACTGATACTATACTTACAACACCAGACCGCTAGGACCTGGATCTACTACGGCCAACGTCTTTACAGTGAGACTAAGTATAAATGCTATGATCCTTCGCGCTTAAGTGAGATAAAAGGTGAATGTGGTGACAATCACAAAATAAATCAAATAAATAACCTAATAACATATAAACTTACAATGGGTGATAATTATGATGATATCTATACCGATTGCAGCGAAATCGACAAGTGTACACATTGCACTCGAAAGATAAATAAGGATAGAAAGATTTTGCGCCTAAAATCTATCATAAAAACTATAAATCACATCAGATAAAAATAATGTGCGGGTGTGCAAGACAACAAATCTTAAAGTCCAGCTCCGAGAAATAATAAAAATTCATCAATCGGAAAAAAGTGTTAAAAATTCATAAATCCCGAAGGCGCATGCGCGGCGGCACCTAAGATGGACGCGTAGTCCGGGAGCTCCGTCCCGCCTCAGCAGACCGGATCGAATATTCGGCACTTGGACCGGCGATCGGGACCTGGAACTGCCTCACCCGGCCACCGGAACCCCTGAGGACATTCCCGATGTACTCGGGAGCGGTAAGGAGAAACCTAAAACTGGCTTTTGAAGCCGCATTACCGCAGGCCGAGACTGCCAAGATGGCGACCGCGCCCCCCGGCTCTCCTCAGGCTGCACAGCCGAATCCCCCATACACGGCCTCCCCCTCCCTGCTTCAGCCAGATCACCCTACAAGCAACATCCCATCAAACCCAGCATCCCCAGCGTCCACCGATTCTCTCCTGGAGCATAACCTGACAAGCCTGGGGTATTCCCCAATGGATGCAGGCCCTCCCCAGTCTCACCAACTACTACAGCATGGGGATTCAGGCCTACCCCAGCCAGCATCAGTAGCAGACCTATATACCAAGTTTGCAGAACTACTGGACAGAGGCCTTCATAATACTGCACACAAAATAACCAGTGACATTAAAGCAGATCTCCAGAACATTGGCACCCGCATGGAAATCATTGAATCTAATCTTGACTCCACGATTTCCAGAACAAACCAAAATACTGCATGTATACAGACCTTGCAGGAACAACTAGAGACTGCTAATGCTAAGATTGATGACCTTGAAAACCGTAACCGAAGATACAATTTTAGGGTCAGGGGGCTCCCTGAATCCTACAAGGACATCCCTGAGACTATAAAATCGTTCATTAAGGATTTGCTCCCAGACACCCCACAGCACAGGCTTGAGCTGGATCGGGCCCACAGAGCACTCCGACCTCCTAGAGCTGACGGCCTCCCCCGTGACGTCGTGGTGAAACCACATTTCTTCTCGATCAAAGAAGAGGTCATGAGGAAATCGAGATCCATGTCTGAAATCTTGTTCCAGGGACACCGCCTGAAAATATTTGCTGACTTATCCCCCTCGACTATACAAAAACGGAGAACCATAAAGCCACTTCTCCAAATCCTGATGGACAGAGAAATCAAATACTGGTGGCTATTCCCGTTTCAACTCAAATTACTCCACAAAGGAAAGGCATATACCTTCGGATCCCTGCAGGAAGGAGAAAAGCTTTTTCTTCAACTAGGCTTCATCAACCAGGACCCGACTGCACGCCACCCAGGAAATCAACCCAACGCGGCAAAGAGACACTTGCCCACGAGTCCCCTGAATCCGGTTTGGGAAAAAGCAAGAACCAAGAAATCCAAGGACACTAATCCTCCGTGAACTCCTGTCCTCACTTTTTCTTCGGAACTCAATTTTTTCTTTTTGACATCAACCTATATTTAGTAACCCCCTTTTTTGCCCGCCCCCCTTCAGTTGTTCGCTGAAGGGGTGGGGTCTCCCCGTTTGTGACCCCCGAGATGAGTGTCGAGTCTGGACACCCTTATGCCTCTTTTGAGGCGATCTCAGGGGGCACGATCCCTGGGGACGTTGTTAACCCATACTTATCATCATACACTGTCTGTGATCTACACCTCCACAGCTTTTGGTCAGTCCGGGGGGGTAGAGAGGAGGGTGGGTACCCGTCCTGCTAGTCTGACCCCGGGATTTATTCTCAATAACCCATGCTAACTCTGGAGGTCCCCTAGTAATACCTCTCCCCAATCTCCCCTGCTATTCCAGGTCCCTTTGCACAGTTCTAATACCAGTTTATTAGTTCGTTTAATGTTATGCTGACCTGTACATCTTCTCCGCCAGGCTCTACTTAAAGTGAATGCTTATCTTTGCCGGAGGTTGAGATGTATGTGTTGGACCAAGTGCCTATTTCTAGGATCTTAATTTTAAATAATTTACTAGAAGGTCCCTCTGCTGGGGCGGTGTTCATGCCCCCCTTTCTGCCTAGTGGTTTTTGGTACTCCAACGGCCACTGGACAGAACCAATCTCTTCCTACTGGAGAGATTCTTCTGTGACTCACTCTTCCTGATAGAGGACCCTGTCCCCTCCACTCTCCGGGGAACTCCCTTGCTCCCCGTCTTTCCTCTTTACCTTCCTGCTTTCCTTCTCTGCTTATATTCTAATGTGTTTTTCACCACAGGAGTCCTCTGGGGGGACTGCTTTAGACGTTTACTGCTGCTCTCACCGCTCTCGGCTCACCGTTCGAGGAGCCTGGGAACCCGTGGACACAGGATGGTGAGTGTTGTTGATTGCCCAGCTCTGCTCTTACCTCTGCTCAATGGCTAATGACACACCTGTAAACGAGACCCTTAAAATAGTGTCCCATAATGCCCAAGGCCTGAACTCCCAGTCCAAAAGACGCAAAGTCTTTCAATACCTACATTCCCAAAAAGCAGATGTGATCCTTCTGCAGGAAACTCACTTTCCTAGAAGTTTTAACCCTACATTCATCCACTCCAAATTCCCCTTCTTTAAACTTGCCAATGCTGAGAACAAAACAAAGGGGGTGGGTATTTTTATTTCCAAACGATGCAAATTTACCCCCAAATCTGAATTTAGGGACCCAGACGGGCGCTATCTTCTCTTAGTGGGGGAATTAGACAATCAATTATACTCTCTAATTTCGTATTATGCTCCCAATAGGGGCCAGTTTGCTTTCTTCCAAAACATGTTCTCAACACTAACGCCACTATTGGAAGGCACGGTGATTTATGGAGGCGATTCTAACTCGGCCTTTGACCAGGGCATGGACAAATCACGTCCCCTGGGCAAGCGCCTCATTAGACCGACAAAACAGAGCCTACGCATAGCTAAACTTATCTTCCAGCAGGGACTGATAGACATTTGGAGGGAAGTAAATCCTACATTGCGAGACTACACCCATTTCTCCAACCCCCATAGCTCGTTCGCAAGAATCGATCACATCCTTATAGCCTCAGCATCCATTCCACTAACACACAAGGCATATATTAAAGACGCAGTCTGGTCGGACCACTCGATGGTGATTCTTGTACTTCGGCGCCCGAGGGGCCATAAACCTACTCGAAGATGGAGGCTTAACGAGTCCATCCTGAGTGATCCGATCAGATCGAAAGCGATTGAAACCAACATACGCAACTACTTCCTCATTAATGATACAGCAGATACTAGCCCCTCTTGCCTCTGGGCAGCTCATAAAGCAGTGATAAGAGGACACCTGATCCAATTAGCCTCTCAAATTAATAAAGAAAACAAAACAGACATAGAACAGCTGGATAGGGAATATACAGCCTTAATTAAACAACACAAAGCGGACCGAAATGTAGTTCCTATCACCCAGCTGGATGCAGCACGCACAGCCCTAAACCTCGCCTTAACCACTAAGGCTGAAAAATGGCTTAGGTGGAATAGAAACAGATACTATAGCAATGGCGACCGCATCGGTCCTATGCTGGCAGGCAAATTATCCCCGAAAATTCGATCTCCGGCCCTACCAAAGATCAGGATTCAGGGTGGTACCCTGTCCCAAAACCCACAACGGATAATGGGAGAATTCCTAACCTTCTATAAATCCCTATACAGTAGTGGAAGCAGCCCTTCTACTGAGGCCATGGACCTCTTCCTAAACAGCATTCAGATTCCCAAACTAGAAGCTAGACACCGCCAGATTCTGGATTCTCCTATCTCTGCCGAAGAAATTTGCACGGTCATCAAAAACCTGAAATCACACTCAGCCCCTGGCCCAGATGGCTTCTCTATACCATATTACAAATCATTTTCTACCTTACTCGCCCCATACATGGCTAGATTCTTCAATGCTCTTAGGAAGGGGGATCCCCTCGATACATCACTTAACACGGCCTACATCACGGTCCTCCCCAAACCAGATAAAGACCCCAGCTCTGTCAGTAACTACAGACCAATATCCCTCATCAACAATGATTTAAAAATCTTGACTAAGATCCTTGCGGACCGCCTGGCTTCCTTCATTAGCATTTACATTAATAAAGACCAAGTGGGCTTCATACCGGGGAGACAGGGGCCCGACCAAATACGAAGAGCGATAGACATAGTTTCCCTTATAAATTCCAACTGGGATGGGGGCTCATCCAGGCAGGGGTGTCTTCTGTCCCTGGACTTACAGAAAGCGTTTGACGCCGTCCAATGGCCCTATATTTTTCATCTACTACAAAAATGGGGATTTGGGGATTCATTCCTCAATGTCATTCACGCATTATACTCAACCCCATCAGCTCAGGTGCGTCTGCAAGGGTTCTACTCAGACTCCTTCCCCATAGCCAGAGGCACAAGACAGGGGTGCCCACTCTCCCCGTTGATCTTCGCCATAGCAATCGAATCCCTGGCGATTGCCATCAGAAACAACCCAAACATTCAAGGCATTCAAAGCGGCCCCAAGTGTCATAGATGTGCATTATTTGCTGATGACATCTTACTATTTGTATCTTCTCCGCTGACATCGCTCCCCATTATCTGCCGTCTCTTGGATGATTTTGGGAAGATCTCAGGCCTTAGAGTTAATTACGACAAATCCCAGGCACTTAATATCAATATCCCAGATCCTCTCCTGTCCAGGCTCAGGGACAGCTTTCGGTTCTCATGGAGCGATTCTTCCATTTCATATTTAGGGATTCAGCTGACTCCTAAGATTGAACTCCTTTACCAAGCCAATTATCCCCCTCTTTATAAAAAACTTGAGGAGGACCTATCTCGTTGGTCCAGGCTGTCCCTGACCTGGCTAGGCAGGATCAACACGATCAAGATGACACTGCTCCCCCGCATCCTATACTATTTTAGAGCTCTTCCAATACCAGTAGATACTATCCGCCTTAAACGCTTCCAGGCCAACATTGTTAAATACATTTGGGGTAAAGGGGGACACAGATTCTCTAAAACGACCCTGTTTAGACCTAGGTCAGAGGGCGGCTTGGGTCTACCAAACCTACTCTGGTACCTGCAAGCGGCTCAATTGGCCCAGATTTCTACAGTCTACTCTCGATGGGAACATCCTGATTGGATCCACATAGAGAGGCAATCAGTCCCCCACCACACCCTAGACTTCCTCCTCTGGATCCCAAAGAAACTTAGACCCCCCATCCTCTCCCCAACATTGTCACATTCCTTTACATTATGGGACAGAATGAAAAGCAACAACCGCTTGATATCCCCAACGACACCATTACAGCACCTGTTCCACAATCCCGATTTTCCCCCGGGTCTCAATATCTCCGCTTTTAAATGGTGGCTTGACAAAGGGATGTATAGAATAGGACACTTCCTTAGACCTTTAGGTCCACTCTCTAAAGCTTTCTGTGTCAGCAGACTCGACATGCCACAATCAGAATCCTTTCGATTCACCCAAATTTCAAGCTATTTACACAATAAATGTAGGTCCCTACCAAATGGACCCCAAATGACTCCTTATGAAATATGGTGTGGCCAGGCCTGCGAGCAGAGGGGGGGCATCTCGGTGATTTACAAGGCACTATCCTCTGCACAACTCAAGGCACCTTACATGCTAGCCTGGGAAGGGGATCTTTCTCAAAGCTGGCAGCTGGAAACTTGGCACAGGAATTTCTCCCAGTCTTACAAAGGCATTTTAAACACTGGTCTAGTAGAGGCTAGCTTAAAGGTTCTAACTAGATGGTACCTGGTGCCTTCCAAATTAGCTCGCTTCTACCCTTCGGCTTCACCCCTCTGTTTTCGGGGATGTGGCCTGAGGGGAGACATGCTTCACACATGGTGGACCTGTCCTAGGATTAGACAATTCTGGCACAGGATTTTCAGTTGGATTAGTAGGATAGCCGAAAGGCCTGTGCAGGTGTCCCCACTGGTAGCACTCCTCAACTTCCCAGTAAGAGAAGTCCCCAGGGTTATGCAACGCCTCATCTTCTTCATCATTCTAGGAGCTAAAATCACACTGGCCAAAGCCTGGAAAAAACCCTCAGTCTCAACAATCCTAGCCAAGAGAAAGATCTCTTGGATTATGAACCAAGAAAAAATGGCTAGTGTAATCCTGGAAAGCTCAACCAAGTTCAAACTAATTTGGGAACCCTGGGCAAACTACATTGGAGTCACGCTTTGACTCTCACACAGAGCAGCCACATTTGGATACATCTATACCCCCCCAGTCGACTCCTAGGCAACCTTTTCAACCTTCATCTCCTCTGCCTTCTCTCCCCCCTTTTCTTTCTATTCTTTCTCTTTTTCTTCTCTCTATACGCCTTTTGTCCTTTTCTCTTTCCACCCTCCCTCCTTACTGATGGTCTCGGGCATTGGACGGTTTTCAAACGGCCATGACCTGGGCCCCGGCCGAGGGCCATCTTGTGTTGGCTCCCGGTCCTGGCCCTGACTGTAACAGCTATATTGGAGTTCATACTCCCTGTCTTCTAATTTACTTATTTTCATTATCAACTATTTAGTTATTATTGTAGAACAGTTGCTATAAGAGCTCGTTATTGATCAGAAGACATCGGATCAACTCACACACCCACAGCGGTGAGCATAAACTTAGTAGCCTCGGATAATATCTCCTCCATCCCTTTCAGAGAATCGATCTCCTTCCTTCTCTAGTTGGAGGGAGGTAGGAGGCGGTGAGGCCCCGCCACAGTGTGTCCCCAATTGGGGTGGCGGACCACTTCCTCCCACTATCGAATATATTATCTACCATATCTGATCATATGTCTTCTCTTGATTACCAAATGCAAAGTTCATGTCTAACTACGTCTACTCTGTATTATGATGTTATGTACTCCTAAACTTCATTAAGTTGTTTGCCAAGCGACCGTGTTGGTCGTCTGTATTACGTTGACTCGAGATGTAGTCATGTCATGCACTGTCCTCCCTTCCCCCCTTTTGTTCCCCCTTCTAATTTTTCTTTTTTGAAAATAAAATATATTGAAATGAAAAATTCATAAATCCCAATATTGAATCAAAAAAGGAAAACTGCAATAAATGTGCAAAAATGCAAAAATGTGCAATAAGTGTGCAAAACTGCAAAAACCAAAGTGCAGGATAATTCAAATGGATAAATATAGCAATGGAAAAGTTCATAAATATGACAATAGAAAAATTCATAGGAAATGGATAGTGACCGCTGGGATAAAATGGATAAAGAGATGCAGATGTAGATGATACTAATGTTCTTCTTCATATAACAACTGCCGGCTCAAACAGGCTCTCTAGACTCTCACCTTAAACAAAGAAATAGCAGGCATCGATGTATATCTTTAAATGTTGTACATTGTAGCATGCAGATATGGTGATGACTGTATTCCCCTCTGCTTCTGACAGGCACCTATTGAAATAAAAAGGGGATTTTTCCACCTAGGCTGCACCAGCCCGGTGGGAGGAGGGGGAGGAGAGAGGAGGCCTCTGATGGTGTAGTATTTCAAGTATAATATTTATTAGGTAATATAGCGAGTGGTCTCTTACATAAAAACAGGTTAAAATTGCATAGAAACAAAAGGAGCGGCGTTCGAGGCGCCTCCTTACGTGACTTCCGGTAAAGTCTGCTCTCTGCCACGCCCTACACGTTACGTCACCGCTCGTGACTTCAACTGGGGAACCGGATTGGCCCGAGAGGGATGCTATTTGTATAATGTAACCGGAAGTAATGTAGCGGCCATTTTTATTATGGTTATCCTTTCTCTATGGGACAGCGGCCATCTTAGAGGTGGCAATCTGCACGGATCGCGGCCGTTCTACGAGGAATTTAGCTGAAACTTAAAATATAGCTCTATCCAATATCGCAGTAATTCTAATATTGTGTTGAATCATTATAGGCTAAAAATAAAAATACAAACCATATCCTGAAACTGATAAAAATCGCTATATTACCTAATAAATATTATACTTGAAATACTACACCATCAGAGGCCTCCTCTCTCCTCCCCCTCCTCCCACCGGGCTGGTGCAGCCTAGGTGGAAAAATCCCCTTTTTATTTCAATAGGTGCCTGTCAGAAGCAGAGGCGAACACAGTCATCACCATATCTGCATGCTACAATGTACAACATTTAAAGATATACATCGATGCCTGCTATTTCTTTGTTTAAGGTGAGAGTCTAGAGAGCCTTTTTGAGCAGGCAGTTGTTATATGAAGAAGAACATTAGTATCATCTACATCTGCATCTCTTTATCCATTTTATCCATTTTATCCCAGCGGTCACTATCCATTTCCTATGAATTTTTCTATTGTCATATTTATGAACTTTTCCATTGCTATATTTATCCATTTGAATTATCCTGCACTTTGGTTTTTGCAGTTTTGCACACTTATTGCACATTTTTGCATTTTTGCACATTTATTGCAGTTTTCCTTTTTTGATTCAATATTGGGATTTATGAATTTTTAACACTTTTTTCCGATTGATGAATTTTTATTATTTCTCTGAGCTGGACTTTAAGATTTGTTGTCTTGCACACCCGCACATTATTTTTATCTGATGTGATTTATAGTTTTTATGATAGATTTTATGCGCGAAATCTTTCTATCCTTATTTACAGTGAGACTAGTGCATTTCAACATTAGATGAATTTTCCCAGCAACCAATTGCAGTATATAGTACACTATAATCAAGTACCAGGAATTGAAGAGCTGGTTCCATTAATGCGTATGACGTTGAACTCTTGCATACACCTTGTTCCATATCAAACTGGGACTGTCCCTCCACCTCACTTGGTATTACTGAGCCATACATTCTCTTGTGACTTTCCTTATACCAGCAGTCCATGCTCTTGTTCATAGAGTCTGACAACACCCCTATGTCTTCAAAGACCAAGTTAGTATGCCTGGAGCTCTGGGAAAAAGCTGTGTCTAGCTTAGGACTCTTATTCCACACAGACGCAGCATCCTCTGAAAAAGTAGAACTGTGAGAAGGTCTGGATTTGTCTGTGGCTTTACTCTGCAAAACACCAAGAGCCATCAGCGTCTGTTTTAGCAACCCCCTCTCCCCCAGCCCCCCTCCACCAGCTAAACCCTCAGGGACACAACAAGAGTGCATGCAGAACCACCACCACCAGGGTCCCAGGTGCCTCCTCCCCCTCTGACCACCAAGAGGGACCCCACCAGAGGAGCTAAAAGGTGAGGTACAGGTAAAAGGCTGCCCCCCCGGTCCTTCTTACCTTGGCATGGTTGGAGCTGGCCTGGAATCCCCCCGAGCTGCCCGTGTTGCCTCCACCATGCTCTTGTGAGGACTTCTCAATGTGGTCCTGCCTGAAAAGCCACTCGCTGCTCTGTACAGCCTTCCTTGCTCCTCTCCAGCTAGAGTCGGGCCTACTTTCAACATCCACGGCCAGAACCGGAAGCTGTGGGTCAAGAGGAAGTGCCCACCCCCACCAGAAGTAATGCCACCTGACCCCACTTCAAGCTACATTGTTGGCCAAATGCAAATGCAGGGAGATTGGCAACACTCTCGCAACCTCCCGTGGGTAGCTGAGGTGGCAAACAAACGTGATGCAGCCAGGTACTCTCTCCACGAGGCTAGTCCCAGAGACGTCTGCCTCCCTAACAGGTTATATCTGGCCCCTGTTCCTCAAAGTGTCTCCCCTTCAGAAGAAACACCAGAACTGAGGAGCCAGCAGGGGAAGTTTGTTTTTATTTACAGTGTTTCCAATGAAGGGAGAAGGCAAGGTCTCTCAGAGGTGGCTGTCCTGAAAGATGCTTTAGGGAAAATTACAACTTCAAAAAACTCACTATGCCTCTTACCAAATACCTCTTACCAAATACCTTGGACAATCTACTTTCCGAAAAGGGATAATTTGGGGGAATTTGTACTGTCCTGGCATTTTAGGACCTCAAGAAATGAGATAAGCAGTCAGTACATCAGGATTGATCAGTTTTCAAATATACTGTATTTACCATAGTTTGTAGACTCTATACCTTTCACACAGTATACACTAATTTGGGTTATTTTTACTAAAGAAATATAGTAGAATACATTGTGACCTAGATTTATGAAGAAAGATTATTTATTTGCAAAATTATATAACAGAATCAAAGAAAAACTTGTTTTTTTTTCAAAATTTTAAACGTTAAAAAAAAAAAAAAAAGTATTTTTTTATTTATAAAGAACAACAAAAAAAGAAACTGTGGTATTTAAATACCACCAGAAAAAAGCTCTATCTGTCTCAAAAAAATGAGTAATGAGTAATTGTGGTTCAAAGCATGACAGCACTAATGAAAAATGGCCTTGATTGGAAGGGGGTAAAAGTGTCTGGACTGGGGTAAATAAGGAATAAACATATGACAATGACACCCAGTGCCAGAAAGTACTAAAATCCAGCATACTATACAAAAACAGTTGTTGCAGCTGTTATATTCTATGTGCACTGGATTTTCAGATTGCAAGTACAAATCTCAGCTGTTCATAATTCCCTTTGGGAGGGGAATATGCATTGGAAGGGGTAAAAGACCAAATGTGCTAGGTCCCTAAATAACATTCTATTTCTTTGGGTTTCAAACAGTTATGCCGCGTACAAACGGGCGGACTTTTCGATGGACTAGGTCCGGTGGACTTTTCGACGAACTTTACGACGAACTTTCGAAGGAACGGACTTGCCTACACACGATCAACCAAAGTCCAAGGGATTCCTATGTGATGACGTACAACTGGACTAAAATAAGGAAGTTCACAGCCAGTAGCCAATAGCTGCCCTAGCGTCGGTTTTTGTCCGTCGGACTAGCATACAGACGAGTGGACTTTTCGACCGGACTCGAGTCCATCGGAAAGATTTGAAACATGTTTCATTTCTAGGTTCGTCGAACTTTTGGGGAAAAAAAGTCCGCTGGAGCCCACACACGATCGAATTATCCGACGGAGTCCGGTCCGCCGAACCAAGTCTGCCGTAAAGTCCGCTCACGTGTACGCGGCATTAGAATTCTTAGAAGTTCAGTAAACATTATTTTTTGATTTGTCCTATGTCCGATTTATGTATCTGAAGCAACCTATTCTGCTGTTACAGCAGCCCCTATCTTACCCATTTTATTTGGATTAAAGAACATGCTGCAAAGATTTCGAAGAGGTGGCCATCTAGAATATATATTCTGTATAATATTTGCCAATATCATAGGTCAAACAGGATTCTTGAGTAGTGAGCAAGGATTTCGTTTGACATTTATGAAAATGTCACAGAGCTATGTCCCACTCGCTCCTGTCAATTACACCCACCTTTGCTTGTGTAATTTAATTATATTTAACTTTACACTGCACATAGAATCATTTTTTTACCATTCTGATTAAATTGTTAATTAGAAATGTTGCTGCCTGATTACAGAAGGATTCTAGAATGTGCTGGTGTGGATAGAAAAGTACTCGTCTCTTTTCAGGCTCTGCGTTGGACATTCTTATGGGATTTGTGCTGTAATTGTACAACATACATTCCTTCATATTTATTATGATTATTACAAAACCTGCCTGATCAAAATGACATTTCAAAGGGCTATGCAAAATTATCATATAATGAAATTCTGCAATTTAATTAACTAGGAATAGTTTCTGTTCTTCCTGTTAGTTTGATATATTTACTGTGGAGAGAATTTAGTCTGAGGGTAAACTATATAATCAAAAATGAGGCTAGAACCTCATTTTATCAAGTATCCAAAAGTATCTATAGCAGGAGCGGCGCGTCCATTAGGGGCTCTGCCCCCTATATCCACGGCCACCACCCCCTATTCATGCTTCCGGTCCCTTTCAGGACGCCGGGTGCATGAATTATAGCAGCGAGCGTGTTTTTTTGAAGCACCTGTTTAGAGCCAGAGGCTCTAATAGGCTTCAAAATAGGGTGGGCTCGGGGCGCGGAGCATTGCGCTACGAGCCCACCCAGTTGTTACAACAGCGAATGAATATTCGCTATTGAAACACTGATCCTCAATCCGATCAATCAGAAGCAGGTCTGAGACCCATTTGCCGATTGTCCGAAAAGAGAAGAGTCCCAATTGGCCGCCGAGGAGGAGGGAGGAAACAGAAGCCGCCACAATGCCCGTGGAGAGCAGGGGAAGGGGAAGCCACCGGTGAAGCCTGGGGAGAAGCCACCATAGATGGGGTAAGTGCTCCAGACCCGACTGATCAACTAGGGGGGTGGTATTGGTACTGTTTGCCGCCCCCCCCAAAAAAATTACCACCGCCACTGATCTATAGCAACCATTTCATTTGATACCTTTCCTTCTTCAACTGCCATTTTCCCATAGCAGGTCTCAACCTGATTGATTGCTATGAGACCATACTGACCCTATTTCAGTCATTTTCAAAAAAAGAAAACAGTGATGTACACCCTTGTATTATTGACCAAATATAGATATATACATAGATGAAAATGATTTTATATATATATATATATATATATATATATATATATATATATATATATATATATATATATATATATATATATATATATATATATATCGGTAATACCTATATAAAGGTATATGACTAATAAGATAAAAAAAAGACTGATAACCACACCTGATCATTACACCTACCTATAGGCTTGGTTCACATTGGTTATAAAATCCACTGCGGGTTCCCGCATCGCACCTGACTAGCAGGCGGCTCACACTGCCCTCTGCAAAGCACTGGGAGTGTCAATACAAAGTTAATGACACCCCCAGGTCCACATATCGCAGTGCAAACTGTCAATTCAGACAGGAATTGGATCACAATCCAATTCTGGTGTGGACCAAAAAGAGGGTCCTGCACGACTTTGGTCCAAATGCGATGCAAATTCAGCTATACCATCTGTAAGGCTGAATTTGCATCGCACAGCAGTGCTGTGCGCATTACATGGGATGTTGGAGAGCGCACCACTGTGAACCCAGCCCTAGAGTGCAAAAGTCAGGACTGGATAAATTCAAAGTGCAAGGGTCAGGAGCAGAAACAATGCACAGAGTACAGGTATCCACAACAGGGGTATTTTATAAAAGCAGTGGGTTTGTTTGCAGGATCATAAGTTGGGCCCTGCTTCTAGAGGATAAAGTGCGGTGTGCGCTTTCACTGTGCTGACTACTGAGTATGGCTTAAAAGGATTTACAGTGCAAGGATTTAGTAGCAAGTGATGCAGAGCTCAGGAATGAAAAAAAAAAAAAAAGACTTTTATTTAGGATTGTGGAAATAGAGGAAGGGGTTCAGAAGATCTAAAGTTTTTTTAGGGTAGGGAGGGTCCACTTCTTTTAATGCTTGTTCAGAATATCTACAATATGTTAGTGTGCATTAACTGTAGACTGGTATAAAACCCAAAACCCAAAATGTTATATATTGCAGCTTAACAATCATTAGTTGCCGTGGCTGTATTTGTTTTATTTTAGTATTTTCCCTTCTGTTTTCACCTGGTGATCTGGCCAGTAGTACACGTCCTGTATTAGAGTGCCTCCAATCTGGATAAAGGAGCACAGGAGGCACATCAGCATGGTCAGTCTGGGGAGGAGGGTAGTGTTATATGTACTAGCAGATTTAGAAACACTAATGCCGCGTACACACGGTCGTACTTTTCGTCTACAAAAGTCCAACGGACGCTGACGGACTAAAGCTGGCTGGTAATCCGATCGTGTGTGGGCTTCTCCGGACTTTCAACGTACTTTTTTAGCCTCAAATCCGACGTACTTTAGATTTGAAACATGCTTTAAAACTTTACGACGGACTCGAGTCTGGTCGAAAAATCCGCTCGTCTGTATGCTAGTCCGACGGACAAAAACCCACGCTAGGGCAGCTATTGGCTACTGGCTATGAACTTCCTTATTTTAGTCCGGTGTACGTCATCACGTAAGAATTCGACTGACTTTTGTGTGATCGTGTGTAGGCAAGTCTGTTCGTTAGAAAGTATGCCGCAAGTCCGTCGAAAGTCTGCCGGAAGTCTGTCGGAAGTCTGTCGAACAGGCTGTCTGACTTTTGTAGACGAAAAGTACGACCGTGTGTACGCGGCATTACACGTTGAATCCATACTCATTTGCCTATGGAAAACGTGATCCAGCATTCCAAAATTCAGCACACTGGACTCCTCTACTTTCTTCAATGCTGTCTACAGTCAACATGGGAAAGAGAATGAGGAGGAAAGGTTCTGACACATGGGGGTCTCTCACACATGGGGTCTCTGAAACACGGGAGGCTCTGACACACGGGGGGGCTCTGACGCACACAGGGGGGCTCTGACACATGGGGAGCTCTGACACACAGGGGAGCTCTGACACACGGGGGGGCTCTGAAACACAGGGGGGCTCTGACACATGGGGGGGCTCTGACACACAGGGGGCTTTGACACATGGGGGGCTCTGACACACAGGGGAGCTCTGACACATGGGGAGGCCTCTGAAAAACGGGGGGCTCTGACACACGGGGGGCACTGACACACAGGGGGCTCTGACATATGGGGGGCTCTGACACGCACAGGGCTCTGACACAAGGGGCGAGCTCTGACACACAGGGGGGCTCTGACACACGGGGGGGGTTTACAAATGGAGTTAGAGGGGCAGGGCAATGACTGTTGGTTGGCTAACAGGGGGAAGGCTCAACGGACTGATAGGAGGCTGGGCTAATAAGGACAGATATTTTTTTCATTGTACCCAGCTAATATCAGGCAAATAATAGAGTAAGTACACTGCTGTTAGTAGGACATATCCTGTGTTCAGTATGGGGGACAGCTGGGGGAAGTTAGATAAGCACTGGAACCCCTCCCCCCATACACAAGTACTAGATAGATTAGCAAAGAACAGTACCAAATGAAATGTCTCAGTATATTTATATATATTAGTGAACCTGATCTGAAAAGTACAGGGCAGGTTTACAGTACAGCCAGGTACACTTTAGAAGGCAGAGCAGTGGGGAGCCACATGGAAGAAGACTATATGACATCCATCTTCTGACATCTTCATGCTGGGATGAGATGTGATGTGTGCAGGGCAGGAAGCAGTGATCGGAGCTGCACTATTTGGTTTCTTCTTGTTCTGCCCACCTGTAGAGGAGCTCCAGGTGTGACAGCTAGGATTGCCACCTCAACCCTTTAAACCCAAACATATGACTTACACAGGTTCTGAGGCTAATTTAATGTAAATGTAGCATGACCCCCTAAGGGACTGCTTGGAAAAACCTGCTCATCTGCACTGCCTTGACCTGGGGAACATTCCAATCCACCTGACACTCTGGGTTCAGACATCCTTGTACCACTGTAAAGTAATAAATCAGACAACTCTATGTATTTATGTTATGATGATATTTACTTGAACCAATTAAAGAAATATTGTCACAAAAAGGAGGTGATAGATCTGCTGAGTTCTAGGCAACAGCGCCAACTCAGCAAAGGAATCCCTCCGAATGACACAAAGCAAAATATTAACAAATGAACAGTATGTTATGCACACTTCCTTAAAGAAATAATGCTATCCCCTAAAAGGATGAATACAGCTAACAAACTATACTGACACTCTGCAAAAGATGGAACCTGGCCAGGCTATAACGGTTACCCTAAGGAAAGATCAGACCTGGAAGTAATGGCCCCTGTAAGGGGCCCTGTATCAGTAATAGCATTAATGTCCCTGTTGCAGATCTGATAGTCTTCACCGGTATGTAGGAGCTCTGTCAGGGCTGGGCTCAGCCCTTCCCTCCCTGAGCTGGTCGCTCAGCTGTCAGCTGATTGCCAGCTCCCATCTCTCTCCACAGTTACCCAGCTGTTGTTGATTCCGCTCGTCAGTCCTGCCTACTTAAAGCCGTCCAACTCACTTGATCTTTGCCTTCGCCTTTGTCAACATCACAGAGACTTTCTCCTGCGTTCCTGTTGAAGACTTGCTAGGCTGACATTTCTTCTGGCTCCTGGCTCTCTGACATTTGCTTGGCTGACTACCCGATCTGGTTACTGAACTCTGGCTTGTTTTGACTATGTTTACTCTGTTTACTGTATTATTATTATTAAACAAGTGTGATTTAACTTCTAGGTAGAAGGAGAGCGGCGGCTGTTCACGGTGGCAGGAGGTTGTATGTGGGGGGGGTCAAACCCCAGCCGTGCATACATACCAGCAGCTGCAAGCCTATAAGGAGTTGTCCTGAGTAGGGATGAGCCGAACACCCCCCTTTTCAGTTCGCACCAGAACATGCGAACAGGCAAAAAATTTGTTCAAATACGCGAACACCAGTAAAATGTCTATGGGACACGAACATGAATAATGAAAAGTGCTAATTTTAAAGGCTTATATGCAAGTTATTGTCATAAAAAGTGTTTGGGGACCTGGGTCCTGCCCCAGGGGACATGTATCAATGCAAAAAAGTTTTAAAAACAGCCTTTAATATGGTGATTTTAATAATGCTTAAAGTGAAACAATAAAAGTGTAATAGTCCTTTAAATTTCGTACCTGGGGAGTGTCTATAGTATGCCTGTAAAGGGGTGCGTGTTTCCCGTGTTTAGAACAGTCTGACAGCAAAATGACATTTCAAAGGAAAAAAAGTCATTTAAAACTACTCGCGGCTATTAATGAATTGCCGGTCCGACAATACACATAAAAGTTCATTGATAAAAACGGCATGGGAATTCCCCACAGGGGAACCCCGGACAATTTTTTTTTAAAAATGGCGTGGGGGTCCCCCTCAAAATCTATACCAGACCCTTCAGGTCTGTATGGATTTTAAGGGGAACCCCGCACCAAATTTTTAAAAAATTTTTGGCCCGGGTTCCCCTGTGGTCCCCCCAAAAATCCATACCAGACCCTTATCTGAGCACGCAACCTGGCAGGCCGCAGGAAAAGAGGGGGGGACGAGAGAGTGCCCCCCCCTCCTTAACCGTACCAGGCCACATGCCCTCACATATCCATACCAGACCTGAAGGGCCTGGTATGGAATTTAGGGGGACCCCCACGCCATTTTTTTTTCAAATTTTGGTTCGGGGTTTCCCTGTGGGGAATTCCCATGCCGTTTTTATCAATGAACTTTTATGTGTATTGTCAGACCGGCAATTCATTAATAGCCGCGAGTAGTTTTTTTCCTTTGAGATGTCATTTTGCTGTCAGACTGTTCTAAACACGGGAAACATGCACTCCTTTACAGGCATACTATAGACACCCCCCAGGTACGAAATTTAAAGGAATATTACACTTTTATTGTTTCACTTTATGCATTATTAAAATCACCTTATTAAAGGCTGTTTTTAAAACTTTTTTGCATTGATACATGTCCCCTGGGGCAGGACCCAGGTCCCCAAACACTTTTTATGACAATAATTTGCATATAAGCCTTTAAAATTAGCACTTTTGATTATTCATGTTCGTGTCCCATAGACATTTTACTGGTGTTCGCATGTTTGAACAAATTTTTTGCCTGTTCGCATGTTCTGGTGCGAACTGAAAAGGGGGGTGTTCGGCTCATCCCTACTCAGGACAACTCCTTATAGGCTCGTAGCTGCTGGTATGTATGCATGGCTGGGGTTTGACCTCCCCCACATACAACCTCCTGGGGAAACATGCACCCCTTTACAGGCATACTATAGACACCCCCCAGGTACGAAATTTAAAGGAATATTACACTTTTATTGTTTCACTTTAAGCATTATTAAAATCACTGCTCCCGAAAAAACGTCCATTTTTAAAACTTTTTTTTGCATTGATCCATGTCCCCTGGGGCAGGACCCAGGTCCCCAAACACTTTTTATGGCAATACCATGCATATAAGCCTTTAAAATTAGCACTTTTGATTTCTCCCATAGACTTTTAAAGGGTGTTCCGCAGCTTTCGAATTTGCCGCGAACACCCCAAATTGTTCGCTGTTCGGCGAACTAGCGAACAGCCGATGTTCGAAGCTCATCCCTAGTCCTGAGGTATATCCAGTCTCGATTACACAGTGTTTTCGGAGTTCGATGCCAGAAAACCAAGGACCCCGCACCTGATCCATCCCACATCTCCCGTATACAGCACCAGATCCAGACCCTTCAGGATCACAAGCTCTTCTGACCCACTGTTGTAAGACATGTGTGTCCATTCCAGCTGGTAAGAGTATCCACGTACCCTTGAAGAGTTATCTATAGTGACTACAGACAACCTGTTTTCCCTTCCACTGTTTTGGTGTTACCTCAAGAGGAAGAATTATATCCTGCCTATTTTCATATTTCTGTGGACTTTATTTGTTTTATCCATTGTGTTTTCACTCACTATTGGATTCTTCCACCTTTGGTGTTTATGACATTCTTTTATCACTTATCTGTCACATTGTGCAGTCACCTATAATGTATTTCAGCATATGTATTGGTATTTGCACTATATTCATATCGCTACACTATTTTTTTTATCACTCCTGTTCGACATACTGTGAAGGTGAAATACCTCCTTGTGGGGTGAATAATAGCGGTAAGTGCGTTTCTTATGGGGCACTGTTTTCCAAGAAGCACAGAACAATTTGAAGGAGCACATTATCACTTTATTGGACTTTTTTTATACACCAGGGTTTAAGGACGGTATATGCATATTTCGGAACCCAGTTTCATGGCAACAATATACACCAGCCATATATGTTGGATTTTTTTGCACAGAAATGTCACTTTGAATTGCAGGTTTTGCACAGGATTGTGTTTATTCTATTTTATTTTCGTTTGAACATAACAATATGAATTATATATAAGCAGTTAGGAAGTTTACACAGTAGGATTTTTGTGAATATACAAATATTTATTTTCTGCACTTTTATTGTCACTTTTTGTAATAAATGCACCCGTGACACACACCCCTCAAGTATTTAGAGGTTGTAGGTCACCTCCTAATAAGAGCAGCGCCATACCTATCCCCTCTTTTTCCCATTTCTTCTAGATTTACCTTAGGGTGAATTTATTGATAGAGGCTGCAGCTCCTCATTTTTCATTTTCACCATAAGCGCGAGGGTCTAATAATTTTTTTCAATACACAAACGTAATATGGCAGTATCAACACTCAATAAATTAACACAAGCTAGATTCCAGCTTGCAGAAGAATTAACAATGAAAACAAAAAGACAATACATTTTTAGACATAAAATATATTATGAGCAAGGAAATAAAAGCGGAAAATTACTTGCAAAAGTGGTGCAAAATAAAGAAAAAGCCACCACAGTACACCAAATCAGGGACAAAATGGCACAGCACACTCATCCAATGAAGAAATAGCCAAACAATTTGAAATATACTATCAGTGCCCATCAGTGCCACCCATAAGAACCCATCTTTGCAGCCTTTTCAGTGCCCATCAGTGTCGCCTATCAGTGCCCACCAGTGCCACCCAGTTCCACCCATGAGTGCCCATCAGTGCCGCCTATCAATGCCCATCAGTGCTGCATATCAGTGCCGCGTATCAGTGCCCATCGTCAGTGCCCACTCATTGGTGCCACCTCATCGGTGCCGCCTTATCAGTGCCTGTCAGTGCCACCTTATCATTGCCCATCAGTGAAAGAGAAAACTTACTTATTTACAAAAATTTTTAACAGAAACAAAAGCAAAACTTTTATTTTTTTCAAAATTTTTGGTCTTTTTTTTATTTGTTTCGCAAAAAATAAAAACCGCAGAGCTGATCAAATACCACCAAAAGAAAGCTCTGTTTGTGGGAACAAAATGATAAAAATTTAGTTTGGGTACAGTGTTGTATGACCGCGCAATTGTCATTCAAACTGAGACAGCACTGAAAGCTGAAAATTGGTCTGGGCAGGAAGGTGTCTAAGTGCCCTGTATTTAAGTGGTTAAACCCTGATATGAGGGGCTGGTTACGAATGTGACACGCCAGAGGCTCCATTAGAAAATTATATATTAACGGAGAGAGGGGGCAGCCCTGACGGGTCCCGTTTGTAATGTTAAACAGGGTTGAGAGGACTCCAGATGTGAAAACTTGGGCAGTGGGGTTGGAATAAAGGGCCATTATTGCAGAAAAAATAGGGCCTGTGAAGCCAAAAGCAGCAAGCACCCTAGCCAGATATCCCCAGTGTATGCGATCAAACGCCTTCTCCGCATCCAAAGCCAAGAGCAGAGAAGGCGTTCCCGTCATATTTGCATTGTGGAACATATTTATTAGTCGCCTAGTGGCGTCTGAAGTTTGGCACCCTTTAGTGAATCCAGATTGATCAGGATGAATAAGGCTAAGGAGTATATCTGTTAATCTATGTGCTATGAGTTTTGCATATCATTTCAGGTCATTATTAAGAAGTGAAATTGGCCAGAAATTCTGCGGGGCAGATGGGTCTTTCCCCAGCTTCAGTATAGTTATTATCAGTGCCTTTAGCATTTCTGAGGGGAAGGAGGAAGAGGCAGCAGCATCATTGAATACGCGGAGTAGATGGGGTGCTAAGACCTGTTTAAATGTTTTATAATATTCCCCTATAAATCCATCCGGGCCCGGGGACTTATTGGGTGGTAGTGATGCTATAGCCGTGCAAATTTTCAAGATAATGAAGGGCTGATTTAGTTGCTGAAGCTGTTCTGACGTTGAGTAAGGGATAATTTGGCCAAGAAACTGGTTATCTGTTCTGTAACCGGTTGATGAGTGAGGGGGTTAGTCTTCAGTCTTCAGATTATAAAGGGATCCATAATAATCACTGAAAGCTTCCGCGATGTCTTTTGGATGGTGGTATTTATGTTTAGTGGTGGGGTAGATTATATATGGAATTCTGGCTTTATATCTACACCCCCTCAGGCGTTGGGCGAGAAGCTTCCCCGCTATCTTGCTGTTGGCATAATATGACATTTTTAGTCTGTGGGTTGACTTCTCGAAGTCCGCCAGGAGACAAAGTCTGAGATCATTTCTAGCCTGTAGTAATTTGTGTGATAGGGAGGGTGAGGGTTTCTGTTTATTTTGGGTTTCGAGATCATGGATGCTGCCAGTGAGTTCCTTTACCCGTCTCTGCCTCTGCCTCCTTATCCCTGCACCAAATTTGATAAAAATTTGATAGCATCATATAACAATCCATTGTAACAATTGAATACATTAACCCCTTGCCCTCCCAGTCGTCAAAAGGCTAACCGATGTACAGCTACGTCGGTTCACCCAGGGGAGCCAACCTGCCGCAGTACCACTGCGGCGACTGGTCGGGAAGGGGTTAATGTATTCAATTGTTACAATGGATTGTTATACGATGCTTCTATGTTCACTCAATAAAAATGTATGAAACAAAAAAAAGATTTGTTTTGAGTTCCTTGAACAACATTAAAATTTTTTGTAGCAATAAAATTGCAAGTATACATACGCTGCAGTGAGTTTTTTATTGGGAGCCCCTTCCCTTTCCCCTTCTGGCGCAATAATAAATCTCCACGTTGGTGTCAGTGGACGCGATAGGAAAAAAAAACTGAACTGGTATCAGTAGACACAATAATTGCTCTTGACATTGGTTTCAGTGGACACAATAATATCTCTCAACATTGGTGTCAGTGGATGTATTAATAACCCCCCAACACTGGTGTCAGTAGACGGAATAATTCACCAAGAGGCAATAAATATTGAGCAGCACTACAGTCAAAAAAATTTTCAAATCGATTAATGTGCAAATAAAAAAAGATCCATATACCAGTTGAATTTTCTACTATTTGTACTATGTGTCAAAATCACAAAACATTGCAATATATCAGAAATCCAGTATAACAACATGCCTATAAAAATACATTTCTTGTTTTGAGTCAATGAACGTGGCATGTGTCCTTTTTGTTAAATCAGTGAAATCCGTGCTCCACCATACTTACAAAACTAGTGCTCAACAGTGTGACCCTAATATATATATATATATATATATATATATATATATATATATACACATACACTGTACATGAAGCCTTTAACAGTAGAGTGATATGTGATGGGACACATAGATTACATTGGATAATTATATAAAAAAGAGAAAGAGAATTGAGACTTTATATGAGTCCATGAATAACCGTACACAGGTCTCCATCCCTGTTGAGATAAAAAAAGGGGGCAAAAATTTGGGAAGGGGGAAATTGGGACTTTATATGATACACAACACTTGGGTGGAATGAATCAACCAATAAAGTAATTAGAATATTTATTGTTAACCATAATTGGGCATGGTGTACAGGTAACATTAATAGTAAACCAATATGTACAGTACAGAATTATGAAGAACATGGTTAGTAAATCACATAGCACTACAAGTAACATGATAGACATTGTTGCACATAATAGATAATGAACCAGCAACATACCCAATATATGAAAAAACATGGTAAAAGATATAAAATTACATAAGTAGTTATAAGATTGATTCAGACAATTAAACCCATAGTATACACATGATTGTTGTGGCATAGCATCAAATATATATGATCGACGCGTTTCGTGGGTTGTTTCCACTCATCAGGAGCAGCTATACATTGGAGGTATCTATAATGAGTTAAAAATGATTCATCAATGGTAATTGATAAAAGAATAGGAAGAGAGGGAACACAAAGGGACTATGGTCCTAGCACTCTTACCTATGGATAACTTGTAAAGAATATGGAAAGTATTAATAATAATGATGATATGCCGGAGGTACTAGGAGGCAGAAGACAACCCTCCCGGGAGCTGAGGTGATGGCCGAGCAGGCGACAATCGGGCTGAGAAGATAGGAATAAGAGAACATCACCTGAGATGGATCGCCCTTCAACAAATATGTAGTGATAAAAATGAGCCCAGTGGGGCTTCTGTAGCAATAAATCAATAAGAAGTATTAGCCTCAAAGAAACAAATCAGTAGATGTATAGATCTGATATGAAGGGAATGTGCAAAGTAGTAAGAAGTAAAATAACCCATAAAAGGCACCCGGAATGAATAAAAAGGAAATAAGAAGGTAGTGAAAATTGAAGATACAAGAAAAGTAAACTTGCCACCATAAGCCAGAAGTAAATTCCATAGGATATAAATTACCTGAGGATAAAAGTATACGTAGTGAAGTCCAGTTGGGTTTAAAAGTGCCAACCGAGATTAACCAAAATCAAACCATTCTGGTATAGACCGGGGAGGACTAGGGATGAAAGAGGAGCCCGGCCGCCAGCAAAAGCCCCACAAACGTCACGTAGCGTGCTGATAGAGAGGGGACGACCATGTCAGAGCGGCAAGCGCTCTTAAGTGGGCGTCTGACCTCCCTCGTGGTGCACGCAGATGGAAAGCACGTCTGTGTGCGGCGTCAGGAATGACGTCGCTGCTCGTAAGACGTGTGGGCATGGCGTCGACGCACAGCGCATGCGTGCCCCCAACCCCGGCGATCATAGCGATCGGAGTGGGGGTGGGGGATAACCGCGGTGTGCGTCCCAGCTCCCGGGACCGATTGCGGCAACCCCCATTGGGTAACCTCACAAAGTATCTGACAAGAAATAATTCCCAGTATAGCAGGTACCCTATAGCTGGCACTTGATGCTAGTCAACAAAAAATCATGGAAGTAACAACATAGACAAGTGTGTGTATCCATCCCTCATATGTTTATATAAAAAAGAGAAAGAGAATTTGGACTTTATATGAGGCCATGAATAACCGTACACAGGTCTCCATCCCTGTTAATTGAGATAAAAAAGGGGGCAAAAATTTGGGAAGGGGGAAATTGGGACTTTATATGATACACAACACTTGGGTGGAATGAATCAACCAATAAAGTAATTAGAATATTTATTGTTAACCATAATTGGGCATGGTGTACAGGTAACATTAATAGTAAACCAATATGTACAGTACAGAATTATGAAGTAAATGGTTAGTAAATCACATAGCACTACAAGTAACATGATAGACATTGTTGCACATAATAGATAATGAACCAGCAACATACCCAATATATGAAAAAACATGGTAAAAGATATAAAATTACATAAGTAGTTATAAGATTGATTCAGACAATTAAACCCATAGTATACACATGATTGTTGTGGCATAGCATCAAATATATATGCTCAACGCGTTTCGTGGGTTGTTTCCACTCATCAGGAGCAGCTATACATTGGAGGTATCTATAATGAGTTAAAAATTATTCATCAATGGTAATTGATAAAAGAATAGGAAAAGAGGGAACACAAAGGGACTATGGTCCTAGCACACTCACCTATGGATAACTTGTAAAGAATATGGAAAGTATTAATAATAATGATGATATGCCGGAGGTACTAGGAGGCAGAAGACAACCCTCCCGGGTGCTGAGGTGATGGCCGACCAGGCGACAACGGGCTGAGAAGATAGGAATAAGAGAACATCACCTGAGATGGATCGCCCTTCAACAAATATGTAGTGATAAAAATGAGCCCAGTGGGGCTTCTGTAGCAATAAATAAATAAGAAGTATTAGCCTCAAAGAAACAAATCAGTAGATGTATAGATCTGATATGAAGGGAATGTGCAAAGTAGTAAGAAGTAAAATAACCCATAAAAGGCACCCGGAATGAATAAAAAGGAAATAAGAAGGTAGTGAAAATTGAAGATACAAGAAAAGTAAACTTGCCACCATAAGCCAGAGGTAAATTCCATAGGATATAAATTACCTGAGGATAAAAGTATATGTAGTGAAGTCCAGTTGTGTTTAAAAGTGCCAACCGAGATTAACCAAAATTAAACCATTCTGGTATAGACCGGGGAGGACTAGGGATGAAAGAGGAGCCCGGCAGCCAGCAAAGCCCCACCAACGTCACGTAGCGTGCTGATAGAGAGGGGACGACCATGTCAGAGCGGCAAGCACTCTTAAGTGGGCGTCTGACCTCCCACGTGGTGCACGCAGATGGAAAGCACGTCTGTGTGCGGCGTCAGGAATGATGTCGCTCGTAAGACGTGTGGGCGTGGCGTCGACACACAGCGCATGCGTGCCCCCAACACCGGCGGTTAACAATAAATATTCTAATTACTTTATTGGTTGATTCATTCCACCCAAGTGTTGTGTATCATATAAAGTCCCAATTTCCCCCTTCCCAAATTTTTGCCCCCTTTTTTATCTCAATTAACATTGGATAATTACATCTACAAATAAGGTTACTTACCTCTCTGTGTAATAGGCCCTAGAAAAGAATCTTTTATATTATTACTTCCATCTATAACTGGTGATCAGAGGAGGACACGTCTATAAAGAGCACCCACGGTACATGTTGGCACCATTTATTTCCTGAAAGTAGATTTAAACCCAATTACTAAAATCTAATATAATCTTTAACATGTTAACATAATTTCAAAAGTAATTTATGATCTTGTCATGACACTAGGGTTGCTACCTAATAACTTTAAACACAAACACATATGAATTACAAAGGTTCTAAGGCTAATTTAACGCAGATAAGGCACCAAGTGAATTTAATTACCACCTTAATCAACCACAGAACCTGTATAATTAATATGTGTTTGGTTTTAAAGGGATGAGGTGGCAACCCGAGTGACAGACCCGATCTAGCTGGCCAGCCTGATAAGGACTCAAGCCTGGGAGAGAGAATTCTTTTCCCTCTGTGATGGGATGTGGTTGTCGCTGTAGAGTGGAGGCAGGCAATAGGTATGGGCGCATCCTCAGTCCAGTTTTTGGGCAGGCTGTAGCATTGAGTGGCCTCTTTGGCTGTCCGTTGGCCTCTTTGGCCCCACATCATTCATCCCCACTCACTGGTAACCCAGATTGTCATAGATTTATCATCTAATAGTGTGTCATTATGCAGGCTGGGATCACAGGAGGATGCTGTAGAGAATGTTGCTCATACCCCAAGACATGAGTAAGCACTGTTTTGTGCAACATTGAGGACTGCCCATTGCCAAGGTCACAGACAAACTTTGTATAGTTTGTAATTATATATGTACACAGTGGCAGCCCAATTTTCTCATTGCTCAGGAAGAGGATCTGTTGCTGAATGCTGGCTTGAGAGGAGGGCCTTTTGTTGGACTTCTTGGGAGTGCCAGAGATCCAGAGACCAGCTACAGAGTGGTGAGAGACCAGCTGGACTCCCCACTTTGTACTCTTTTGCCCAAGATACCATCCTAATGTCCAAAATAAAATTCAGCCATAGTTCCTTTTTGCCACTGTGGAGTACAACTGCTCCCACAGGGGATTAAGCACACTACCATAAGGGCCCCAACACCAACAGAGTTAAAGTTTCTCTGACCTCTAGAGAGTACCTCTTTTACCTTTAGTCGGGTCTTAATTATTTTACTGTGCCTCGTAACTGTTGTCATGTTTACAATGTTATTGCATTTGGGCATTGCATCCATTGTGTTATTGTGTCATATTGTTATCTGCTTACTCATTCCTCCTGCAGGGATTTTGTTTTTTTAAAAGGCCATTGAAACCCACAGGGTGTAACTAAGTCTTGGGTCAGTTCTGGGCAGATCATCGTTACAGAAGGACAGAAGAGCCTGATCCTTCAGGACTACAAATTCCCTGTGTGGCTGTCATATAAAGAGCTGTTAAGCCGTGAAGGGGAGTAAATGTCACATTTAAAATTGGGGCTCTGTGAATGAATAAACCACAAGTCCCATATGCCACCACAGCCAGTGCCAGATTAAACTCTGTGGAGACCTGTAGGTAGTCAAAACCTTGGGGCCACCCTGGCAAGTTTCTGGAGGTTTCTCCTGCGTGCACTCTAGCGGGATAACATTATTATTATTATTATTATTATTATAATACAGGATTTATATAGCGCCAACAGTTTACGCAGCGCTTTACAATATAAAAGGGAGACAATACAGTTATAATACAATAAAGTACAAGAGGATTAAGAGGGCCCTGCTCAGAAGAGCTTACAAACTAATAGGGTGGGGCAGATGGTACAAAAGGTTGTAACTGTGGGGAATGAGCTGATGGAAGTGGTAAAAGATTAGTTAGAGACGTTATAGGCTTTCCTGAAGAGATACGTTTTCAGGGACCACCTGAAGGTAGCAAGAGTAGGGGATAGCCAGACAGGCGGAGGTCACATTAAAATAAGTAGTGTGCACGTCGGCCACTAGATGGTGACCATCACTACTGGACATTACATGTATGTAGGTTGCATCAACATTTTTTACAAACTGACAGATGGAAGGAGATAAGCTTTTAAGAGACAAACTATAATGTGAACCGGATGTCTATGGTTTATGTACTTTAAGTTGTTATTGGGTACATTACATGAATACAGTATTTTCTCTATAGAGTCTTTAGCCTCCCTGGCGGTATTCCCGAGTCTGGCTCGGGGTGAAATTTCAGAACCAAAAGCGGTAACCCCGAGCCAGACTCTGGATCGTATCGCAGGATCCAGGAAGAGCTTACTTACCTTGTCCCCTGGATCCTGCAATGACTCACCGCAGTGTGAGCGGCTCGTCCTCCGCTCGATTCATCATGGAGCCGGGCTCCTTTCCCTGTGAGCGTTGCGACGCACGGTGACGGAGAACGGCGCCAAATTCAGAAAGTGAAACACACACAATACATACAGTGAACTTTAATCTTACAGATTACATTACTGCATGAAATTATTTCACATCCCTTTTGTCCCTAGTGGTCTGTCCAGTGCCCTGCATGCAGTTTTATATTATAAAAACTGTTCTTTCTGCCTGGAAAGTGGAGATTGTCCATAGCAACCAAAACCGTCCATTTACATCAAAAGGGGTTTTAGACTAGCTAGAAAACAGCGATAATAATCACTCGCAGAATTAAGCGATAGTGATTTGTGGGGAGATTCGTCATCAAACACTGAAAAGTAATGACAGCGACAATTCTGCAACTGAGCAAATTTCAGTGTTTTTGATTTGATTACATTATTGAATAATTTGTATTATTATTATATTATTATTTGGTATAATTATTTATAGTAATTTATTATATTATAATTTATGATTTTGTGTTTCAAACTTTGTCATATTTTTTTCCTGCAAAAATATGTGCATTCATTTATTTTATTTATAACGGTGAACCTAGATTTAACTTAAAATACAGTATGTGCTCTCCAAAATGTAAACAATACTTTTAGGGTCACCAAAGCTGTAAAATTGTGGCAGTCTGCATTTTCAATAAAGCACAGCATGGATATCAAATCGGGATGAACGATTTTTATGACAATTCTGTTTCCTGCAGTAATGATTTGGTAGCTGCCTGTTGAGAAGCGTTTAGCTGTGAATGAAGCCTGACAGTAGGGTGTATTCAAATTGCTGATCACATTTTCTCTTTTTTCCTACAGCAGCGTAAACAGGTAGAAGCTTGGAAAGTAACTAAAAGATAGACTGAGGATGTAATGATTCATACGATTTTCATGACCTATATAACTTGCATCTTGTCTGAGGATTATTTGAGCAGTAGAGGTATCTACGTGTTTTCATATAAAACAATGAATCATGTCTACTCAGTACTTAATTGGTACCTTCAACTTTTAATAACACTTGCAACCTGCAGTATATCACAGAGCAGTTTAGGGACTATGAAGAAAATCTACAATGATTAGGAATATTTCAGAAGTGTAACCAGGGGAAAGCAGGCAATTGAGCTGAGGTTTTACTGCCCACCCCCCTTCCCCTAACTGCCCACCTAGACAAATACAGGGGGGACGGAAAGTATTCAGAACCCCTTACATTTTTCACTCTTGTTATATTGCAGCCATTTGCTAAAATCATTTAAGTTCATTTTTTTCCTCATTAATGTACACACAGCACACCATATTGACAGAAAAACACAGAATTGTTGACATTTTTGCAGATTTATTAAAAAAGAAAAACTGAAATATCACATGGTCCTAAGTGCCGGTTCACACTGGGGCGACCTAGTCGCCTGACAAGTCGCCTCCCGTTCTGTACAATGGAACTTAGAAAAAGGTTCCTGCACTTCTTTTGGGGCGACTTGAGGCGACTTGCATAGACTTCTATACAGAAGTCGTTTTGCAAGTCGCCGTGCATGTCGTGTGCAGGTCGCTTCGGTGAGGCGACCTGCAAGTCGTGCCGCCCCTGTGTGAACCGACCCTAAGTATTCAGACCCTTTGCTGTGACACTCATATATTTAACTCAGGTGCTGTCCATTTCTTCTGATCATCCTTGAAATGGCTCTACACCCTCATTTGAGTCCAGCTGTGTTTGATTATACTGATTGGACTTGATTAGGAAAGCCACACACCTGTCTATATAAGACCTTACAGCTCACGGTGCATGTCAGAGCAAATGAGAATCATGAGGTCAAAGGAACTGCCTGAAGAGCTCAGAGACAGAATTGTGGCAAGGCACAGATCTGGCCAAGGTTACAAAAAAAATTCTGCTGCACTTAAGGTTTCTAAGAGCACAGTGGCCTTCATAATCCTTAAATGGGAGATGTTTGGGACGACCAGAACCCTTCCTAGAGCTGGCCGTCTGGCCAAACTGAGCTATCAGGGGAGAAGAGCCTTGGTGAGAGAGGTAAAGAAGAACCCAAAGATCACTGTAGCTGAGCTCCAGAGATGCAGTCAGGAGATGGGAGAAAGTTGTAGAAAGTCAACCATCACAGCAGCCCTCCACCAGTCAGGGTTTTATGGCAGAATGGCCCGAGGGAAGGCTCTCCTCAGTGCAAGACACATGAAAGCCGGCATGGAGTTTGCTAAAAAACACATGAAGGACTCCAAGATGGTGAGAAATAAGATTCTCTGGTCTGATGAGAGCAAGATAGAACTTTTTGGCCTTAATTCTAAGCGGTATGTGTAGAGAAAACCAGGCACTGCCCATCACCTGTCCAATACAGTCCCAACAGTGAAGCATGGTGGTGGCAGCATCATGCTGTGGGGGTGTTTTTCAGCTGCAGGGACAGGACGACTGGTTGCAATTGAGGGAAAGATGAATGCGGCCAAGTACAGGGATATCCTGGACGAAAACCTTCTCAAGAGTGCTCAGGACTTCAGACTGGGCCGAAGGTTTACCTTCCAACAAGACAATGACCCTAAACACACAGCTAAAATAACGAAGGAGTGGCTTTACAACAACTCCATGACTGTTCTTGAATGGCCCAGCCAGAGCCCTGACTTAAACCCAATAGAGCATCTATGGAGAGACCTAAAAATGGCTGTCCACTAGCGTTTACCATCCAATCTGACAGAACTGGAGAGGATCCAGGTGTGAAAAACTTGTTGTATCTTTCTCAAAAAGACTCATGGCTGTATTAGATCAAAAGGGTGCTTCTACTAAATACTGAGCAAAGGGTCTGAATACTTAGGACCATGTGATATTTCAGTTTTTCTTTTTTAATAAATCTGCAAAAATGTCAACAATTCTGTGTTTTTCTGTCAATATGGGGTGCTGTGTGTACATTAATGAGGAAAAAAATGAACTTAAATGATTTTAGCAAATGGCTGCAATATAACAAAGAGTGAAAAATTTAAGGGGGTCTGAATACTTTCCGCCCCCACTGTATATGCAGCTGCTCAGGGCTGTACACAAGCTGCTTTCGCATTCATCAAGCAGTGCCGAATGTGACCCATTAAAGGCAATAGGGCTGCACCTCAACTGACGCAGTGGTTTGGCCTTCTCAGGGTTAAATCAGGTGGTGAGGAGGGAACAAATTCCCTCCGATTTACCTGTCAACAGCTCTCGGAGAAGCTTTCCAGCACTGATTGCTTTTCATTGGGGCGACAAGGGCTGTAGTACATAAGAACAAGTCCTTAGACCCCTTTCATACTGGGGCGGTTTTCAGGCACTTTAGCGCTAGAAATAGCCTCTGCTAAGCGTCTGAAATCTGCCTCTCATTCATTCAAGTGGGACTTTTCACACTGGGCCGGTGTGCTTGCGGGACGTTCCGCAAAGTCCTGCAAGAAGCATCTTTGGGGCGGGTTGGGAGCGCTGTATTTAGCGCACCCAAAACCCCCTGCCCATTGGAATGAATGGGCAGCGCCGTAACAGGGGAGGTTTTAACCCCTTCTTTGGAGTTAAAAGCGCCCGCTACCGGCCGAAAAGCACGGCTTAAATAGCAGTAAAGTGCCACTAAAACGAGCAGCACTTTACCGCGAACGCGGCCACGGCCCCAGTGAAAGGGATCTTAGGGTCTAATGATGCAGGTGATCATACTCCCTTAAAGGGGGACTAAACCCATCAATTTAACTGCATGGCAAGGCTCGGCAGATAGATATGAACCATACGAACATACATATGAAGTATAGTGTTCATAATACATACACAATGATGTGTATGGATAAAAAACAATACATGTGAAAAATAAACAGTGTCAATCCACCATGAGAAAAGTTAAAGCAACATAAGTCCATGTGATTATAACGCCACAACAGACATTCACAATGATCTTAAAGGTAATGGCTGTGCTTCATACAGATGTCTAATGATCTTAGAAGAAATGAAAACGATCAGCTGTTGTAACAACACCCGGGATTGTGCCTCCACCTCCTGTGAATGGGGGAATTCGGTACTCTTATCCTGAGTGGTGGATTAGAGTTGCCACCTCATCCCTTTAAAACCGAACACATATTAATTACACAGGTTCTGTGGCTAATTAAGGTGGTAATTAAACTCACTTGGTGCCTTATCTGCAATAAATTAGCCTCAGAACCTGTGTAATTCATATGTGTTCAGGTTTAAAGGGATGAGGTGGAAACTCTATGGATAGAGCCACACGCCGGCGGCGGTGAATTATACAGACATAGACGTAGATGTAGTAAGCATCAGTGGCAGAACTACCGCCATAGCAAGCCACGCATGCGCTATGGGGCCCGCAGCCGAGTGGGGCCCTGTCATAGTTGCCCATATAAATTCTTTTTTACCGATTTTTCGCCGCCGTCGCTAGAGGTCCGTGACCGGCGGAGATAATGTCTCCGCCGGCCCCCATTTTCCTGAAGACCAGCAGAGCCTGCCGAGGAGTGTCTACAATAGAAATAGAGCTGCGGCGCCGCCCACCCCCCGCCCCCGGCCTGTCTGTCATCTGTGATCTGTTGTAGAAAGGGGTGGGGGGTGGGCGGTGCCGCAGCTCAATTTCTATTGCAGTCGGCCGGCTCCGCCTCTATTTTGTTCCCCCTCAGGCTTCAGTAATGGCGGTGTTCTGTCAGATTTTCCAACAGAGTCTCCTGCTCTGCTGGGATATAGAAGGGCTCCAATGGGGGGGGGGGGGACCTGAGATGTAAGGAAACACTCCGCTGGGGACACCAGAGATGTAAGGTAGCACTCCGCTGGCTGGGGACAGTGACACCTGAGATGTAGGGAAGCACTCCGCTGGCTGGGGACAGTGACACCTGAGATGTAAGGAAGCACTCCGCTGGCTGGGGACAGTGACACCTGAGATGTAGGGAAGCACTCCGCTGGCTGGGGACAGTGACACCTGAGATGTAAGGAAGCACTCCGCTGGCTATGGACAGTGACACCTGAGATGTAAGGAGGCACTCCGCTGGCTGGGGACAGTGACACCTGAGATGTAAGGAGGCACTCCGCTGGCTGGGGACAGTGACACCTGAGATGTAAGGAAGCACTCTGCTGGCTGGGGACAGTGACACCTGAGATGTAGGGATGCACTCCGCTGGCTGGGGACAGTGACACCAGAGATGTAAGGAAGCACTATGCTGGCTGGGGACAGTGACACCAGAGATGTAAGGAAGCACTCCGCTGGCTGGGAACAGTGACACCAGAGATGTAAGGAAGCACTCCGCTGGCTATGGACAGTGACACCAGAGATGTAAGGAAGCACTCCGCTGGCTGGGGACAGTGACACCTGAGATGTAAGGAAGAACTCCGCTGGCTGGGGACAGTGACACCTGAGATGTAAGGAAGCACTCCGCTGGCTGGGGACAGTAACACCAGAGATGTAAGGAAGCACTCCGCTGGCTGGGGACAGTAACACCTGAGATGTAAGGAAGCACTCCGCTGGCTGGGGACAGTAACACCTGAGATGTAAGGAGGCACTCCGCTGGCTGGGGACAGTGACACCTGAGATGTAAGGAGGCACTCCGCTGGCTGGGGACAGTGACACCTGAGATGTAAGGAAGCACTCCGCTGGCTGGGGACAGTAACACCAGAGATGTAAGGAAGCATTCCGCTAGCTGGGGACAGTAACACCTGAGATGTAAGGAAACACTCCGCTGGGGACACCTGAGATGTAAGGAGGCACTCCGCTGGGGACACCTGATGGCATCTGGTGGCAAGTGACACCGTCAGAGCTCCCACTGATTCTGCATTATGGTGAGTTGAACTATTTCATTTTATATTACAATGTAATAATAGAAATAATGCGCTTCAATCACCCTGACACCATAACAATCATGGTGCCGGGATGATTGAAGCTCTTAACACCAGATGTTTGGAGTATCTTTATCTGCTTATTGTTAAACTTTCTGGAATACACATATTTATATTGTGGTGTAGGATCTGGGGCTGCTGTCCCTCCATCCCTCTTTTTTTCCTTCCTTCTCTCTCTCTTTCTTCCTTTGTTTCTCCCTCCATACCTCGTTCATCTCAGACTCTAACCACACCCCCTTTGAGTCATGTCCCTTTAATCCACGCCCAACATTACGCTTAAACCATGCCAATTTATCGCCGCGGCGCGCTTTGCAACTATGCCCAGGGAGGATGAGGAAATTAAGTTTACTGTTAGGCCTCCCGGGCCCCGCGAGTCGGCTGCATACAGCAGGAGGCAGGAGCTGAGTGGGCGGTAGCAGAGTGGGTGGGGCAGAACGCTCGAGCACGCCTGTGAAGGGACACCGTTTTTTGCACATGAGGAGGCTCTGGAGTCTGGACAGGAGGTAGGAAGGGAGTGAGAGACAGACTGTCATCTGTTTTGCACAGTGCCTGGAAAAGCACCTTGTCTCCGTGCAGATGGGGACAAGGGCCTCTTCCCCACAAGCCCTGGGGCGTTAGTTGTGGGGGTGCAAAACTTGAAAAAAACTTTTTTGACTTTACTTACACTATAATGTACTGAATGTAAACTGTAGATTTTATTGGCAAATTTTTGTTTTGTTGTTCGAAATTAATATAAGCTGTTGCCTGGGTACTGTGCCACATGAGTGTGGTAATCTGTTGTTCAATGGCATTAGTTTTTTTTTGTGGGGGGGGGACTGTTTGTAGGGGGGGGCCCATACAACATTTTGCTATGGGGCCCTGTCATTTCTAGTTACGCCCCTGGTAAGCATGAATCGAACTCCTAGAACGAGACACCCCAACTCCTTCTCTGATGACCAATAGGAATCAAGGATACGACTCACCGGCCACGCTTCTCCAAACAGTGATGTTGATTAAGATATAAAAGAAAAGCCTCCACATAGTGAAAATCCAAAAATGATGGGATTTATTGAAGTAAAAAGTCCAACATCCAGACAGATGAGTACTATAAAAGTAGTTCAATTGAACAGCTAAAATGGCGCAGTAAAAGAATGGCCAACGTGGATGTGAAACACCACGTTGGCCATACAGGGTGACAGTTTAATTAATTTAGCAATTAAAGTTTTACCTTTAAGATCATTGTGAATGTCTGTTGTGGCGTTATAATCACATGGACTTATGTTGTTTTAACTTTTTTCATGGTGGATTGACACTGTTTATTTTTCACCTGTATTGTTTTTTATTCATACACATCATTGTGTATGTATTATGAACACTATACTTCATATGTATGTTCGTATGGTTCATATCTAAGACATTTTAATTTATCATCTCTTCATGTCACTATATCGTATCACATTTTGCACACAGTGCTGATACAGATGATATGTCAGTTTATGGTCACTCGTTTATTTCTATTTTTTCTTTTTTTCACCTCTCTAGTGTGTATGCACCTTTTGAGATGATAATTTGCTATATCTGTATCCCATATGGGTTTATCACCTGCATTTATATATTTTTTCCAGTTATACATAACATTAGTATTGTACACTAGTGATACGTCACCGTGTTTGCAGATTGTGTTGTCACCTGTCTCTCATCAGTAACAGGTGACCGCAATCAAGACATCTTTTTAGTGCTGCGCATTTATTTCACACATCTTTTTACAATTAGTCTTATTGTGGTGCTGGCTGCTCACTTTTTAGGTTGGCGCAGTATTTATACAATTTTTTATAACCTGCTAGGTGTGTTTATATAACTGCTGAGATAGGGAGTAATCATTGTGAGTGTACAGTATGTAATGTGCTTGCAGGTGGGGTGCAGCTTGTGCGGCGGCAGTATCTTACACAGACAAGTGCAATGAAAAACTTGTATTGAAGAAAAGTAACAACAACCCTGAGGGATGCCTGCCCAGCTGGGTACACTCACTAAATCAAAGATGTAAAGATGACAAGTATAACCCGGGTTGACAGCATTTGTTAAAGTGTTACTAAACCCAGAACAGTAAAATCGGACTGTATATGCAGTAAAGCATGCTTGTTATACCCACTGTCTTCTCTGATCCTCCCCTTCTTTTACTGTCCCCAAATCATCTGCTGATAGAACAGACTCTTGGAGGCACTCTGCACATGCCCAGTTTGGTGTGTATTGCTAAAGAATTTTTTTTTTTCTTGGAAGGCTGCATGTGATCGGCACAGGGCCAATCAGCACTGTCCAGACAGAGGGCCAGACAGAGGGCCAAGGGTCATGCAGCCTCACAGGACAGTCAGAGGAGAATAAAAACTTCTCCCACAAGCTTTAGCCAGTGCTCGGCAGTCGGCTGGACACTGATAGAAGTCACAAGGCTGCTATATACTGCTGATGAGAAAAGGTATTTAGCAGTTTATATTTGCTAAAATAATTGCATTTCCATGTTCTGTGTATTGTGGGAGACCAGATATACTGAATGCAGGGTCCTGGGTTTAGTAACACTTTAAGAGGGAGCAATGCGGCCTGGCCGTCCAGTGCCCAAGCAGGAAGATGTCCAAAGGACCCTATGCTTTCCCTCTTAGTCAGGAACCTTTCCCTACTGCTAGTACAAGCAGGTTATCTATCCCTTCCCTATTAACTCACAAAAAGTGCGCCAAGCCTGAGAAACTGGGTCTTTAGTCTCTTCCTGACCCAAGATGACTGCTGCAGTCACATAGGGCGTAAGCATCCAATCGGGTGCTTTCCCAGTGACCCGGGAAACCATAAAGGAACTGTGTCCCCCTTGACTTTCCCTGCAGCTGCTGTGTTGCTGCAGAAGAGCGCCACCTGCAGTGCAGAAAGTAGATTGCACCTGCCTACATGCATACTGTAAACTGTCAGTGTTATAGAATTACCTGCATACCTCCCAACTTTCCAAGATGGGAATGAGGGACACCTATTGGAAAAAGTATCTAGGCATAGAACACACCCTCTGCCACGCCCCCCTTAAAGGAGAATTGTACAAAAAAAAATGATTGGTTAAACCCACAAGTGCCTTTTTACCACTTGTGGGTTTAACCAAAATGAGGGACATATGAGGAGGAAAGAGGGACAGAGGGACATTGCTCCAAATCAGGGAGAGTTCCTCCAAATCAGGGACAGTTGGGTGCCTGTCTCCTTCTTTGCCCAATAAGGGTATTTTGGACTAAGCTGTGCTGTCACTACTGTGGAGGTCACGGATCTGGCTTTTTATATGATAAAGGTGTCTGGTTATATGTGAGTTCCACCAAGTTCCCCCTGAAAAAAAAGCCCTGGACAAATCTACATTGACTACATAGTGCTGCTTTGACTAAGGAAGATATAAACATTTATACACATAAAACAAAAACAAACAAAAAATGAGTGAGATGATCAAATGTGTATTTTTACTTGCTTTCATTGTCCATCTAAACACTTACATCTGATATTTGCAAGCATTAGAACACTGGGAAAGGGCTAAAATCCTTCTTTTCAGTGCAGAAAATATGAACTTATAAAATGATACCAGATCAGATGGGGTAAGTTTGTAAAAGTAGAAGCTAATCATTCAGACGACTGAAGAATGGACAGCAAAAAGGCGACTAATTACATTGCACAAATTTGTTGGCAAAAGAGGATGGCAACTGTCTCGTTGTGACAGATCCTTCAACAACAGCAAATGAGAAGACAATGGATCCTCCGCCACTTTATAAACATGTCCCTAATGTACTTTTTGTGCAAAATGAAGACTTACAAATACCTACGGTATGCATTTCAAAGCAACCTGTAGATGACTATGCAATATAGACCAATGGCAGTTTTTCTAGTTGCTATTTTTATTTCTACCACTAGATGGCACTATGACAACACATATGCTTTAAACTTTTAATAATTTTCGATCAAACAGATTTGTTTTTACAATTTTCTTTTTTTTTAAGTCAGATTTCAGCAACTGAATTTCAATACTTAAAGAATCAATGCACATATACTATTTATGTGAGCTCATGTAAATCTTTTGATCTCTTGTTTTTTTTTTTTTTTTTTTGTACAGTACTGGTTGCTGTTTTAAAGGTTGCAAACCTGCTGCTGCAAAAAAAATATCTAAGTTTACAAAAACAGTTGAAAAAAAATATGCGGTTATTTGTAAAATGATATAGTGAAACCACAGACAACAGAGCATACACTTTAGAACAGTGTCTTCTGTTTTCTTCTAGTGGGACAGAGGGTGATTTTTTTTATATCACACACACAGGGCTGCTGATATAAATCACAGGGCCCCATACAGCCTACCTGACAGGGATCCCCTCCGGCCGAAAGTGATTGAGGACATATAGTACATTTTTCAGTCCCTTTCTCTGTAGCCTCAGCTGCACAGATGAATGAATAGGAAGCGCTCTGAGTCTTTCTGCTCATTCACAAACTGAAGCATAGTAAACGCATAGTTTACTATGCTTCGTGATGAATGGACACAGGAGTGATTGGTACAGATCGCTCACCGTGTTCATTCAGGAAAAAAAGGGGCCAGTAAATGACATATTTACCGGCCCCTTGCCTTGCTCGCTATCTTAAAACATCCCCCTATGAGCCCACAGGAGAAGCTGGCAGCACTGCAGGGGGAGGCAGAAGATGATCAGTGTCACCACTAAAGTACAGTACAGCCAGCTCTCTTGCTCAGCAGCAGATGCCCGGGCCCCCATTTTGAACTGATGGGGCCTGGGCCCAGTACAGAAGGGCTGGCTGTACTGCCTTATCAGCGGCCCTGCACACACAATATATAAGGTGATCACACCACCTACAGACTACACCAAAGGATGAAAATCTTCTTGCTTTTTTCCTTTTAAAAGCAGCCCTGGACTGATAATTGAGTGAACCGCCAGGGATATTGTGCTCCGATTCCGGAACACCTACTCTCTTTTACTTTATAGCTAATACATATAGCACATGATACTGTATGTATAATCTATAATGGAGGATCAAAGTACCCAAAGCCCATTGCAGTGCAGACCCCCCCACTGCATGCATGTGTTCAATGTTCAATAGATCTAGAAGAAGCTGAAGAGGCTGCATTACTTACCTTTCCTGCACTTCTGCAAAGCTCAAGTGTTCTCCTCCTCTGTCTCTGCGTTTACAGGAAGTCCTTCAGCGTCCTCATGTACAATGAAGGGCTATTAAACCTGCATTGTACATGGAGGTGGGAGTGTAATCGTGGCAGGGAGCATCTTGGAGTGGAGACTTCATGGGACTGCTCACAGAAAGGTAAATATTACACCTTATTCCTGCACCCCTGGACTGAATATGCAGTTAAAGCAGTATTAAACCCAAAATTAAACATTTTTTACAGATGATGGCTGCATTGGGTAACCTTTAATTCTTACCTGGTGATCCTGCCAGTAAGTCTGTTAATTTTCAACAGCATAAGCTATCCTGCAGATGTAGATGTTAGATGGTTGAGACCATTTACTACCGATAGGGGTGCTTACAATGATCAGCTTTTATTTATTTTTGTAAAACCTTTATCCCAAGGTGTAAAGGAGGGGCTGTGAACGTACAAGTGTGAAGGTGGGCTGCGAACGTACAGGTGCGAGGGGGGGCTGAGAGAGAACAGGTGTGAAGGGGGGCTGCGAACATACAATTATGAGGGGGGCTGAGAGCATACAAGTGTGAAGGGGGGCTAAGAGCATACAAGTGTGAAGGTGGGCTGCGAATGTACATGTGCGAGGGGGGGCTGAGAGAGAACAGGTGTGAAGGGGGGCTGCGAACATACAATTATAAGGGGGGCTGAGAGCATACAAGTGTGAAGGGGGGCTGAGAGCATACAAGTGTGAAGGGGGGCTGCGAGCGTACATGTGCGAGGGGGGCTGAGAGAGTACAGGTGTGAAGGGGGGCTGCGAACATACAAGTATGAGGGGGGCTGCGAACGTACAAGTGTAAAGGGGGGCTTCGAACATACAAGTGTGAAGGGGGGCTGCGAGCGTACAAGTGTGAAGGTGGGCTGCGAACGTACAGGTGTGAGGGGGGCTGAGAGAAAACAGGTATGAAGGGGGGCTGCGAACATACAATTAAGAGGGGTGCTGAGAGCATACAAGTGTGAAGGGGGGCTGAGAGCATACAAGTGTAAAGGGGGCTGCGAGCGTACAGGTGCAAGGGGGGCTGCGAACATACAAGTGTGAGGGGGGCTGAGAGCATACAAGTGTGAAGGGGGGCTGTGAACGTACAATTGTGAAGGGGCACTGCGAACGTACAAGTGTGAAGGGGGCTGCGAGGGTACAAGTGTGAAGGGGGGCTGAGAGTGAACAAGTGTGAAGGGGGCTGCGAGCATACAAGTGTGAAGGGGGGCTGCGAGCGTACAAGAGTGAACGAGGGCTGCGAACGTACAAGTGTGAAGGGGGGCTGCGAGCGTACAAGTGTGAGGGGGGCTGAGAGCATACAAGTGTGAAGGGAGGCTGCGAACATACAAGTGTGAAGGGGGTCTGCGAACATACAAGTGTGAAGGGGGGCTGCGAACGTACAAGTGTGAAGGGGGGCTGCGAGCGTACAAGTGTGAGGGGGGCTGAGAGCATACAAGTGTGAAGGGAGGCTGCGAACGTACAAATGTGAGGAGGGCTGAGAGCATACAAGTGTGAAGGGGGGTTGCGAGCGTACAGGTGCGAGGGGGGCTGAGAGAATACAAGTGTGAGGGGGGCTGCGAGCATATAAGTGTTAAGGGGGGGCTTCGAACGTAGAAGTGTGAAAGGGGGCTGCGAGCGTACAGGTGTGAGGGGGGCTGAGAGAGTACAGCTCTCTCAGGGATTTTTTATACCAAAGACATGTAGCAGAATACATTTTGGCCTACATTTATGAAGACATGTTTTAATTTTTTCTAATTTGATATGTTTCATATCAGAAAGTAGAAAATATTGTACTTTAATTCTTAGGAGTGGGTGCGTAATTGGACAGGCTTTTAGGGGCCCCATAGCATTACTTTGCCCACTGGCCCATGATGGTATTAAGATGGCCCTGGTGACAGGTACTCTTTATGGAGGGATCAGGAGTCTAAAAGACCCCAAATCCCTCCTTTGCACTTCAAAGTATTCAGATCACCAAAAACTGTGATTCTGAATACTGTCATTTTTTTAAAATCAACGCCATTAGCAACTGAATAAACCAGAAGTGACGCTGTGACGTCGCTTCCGTGTTTTCACATAGGAGACTGGAACGAAGCCGTTTCCGGCTTCATTCCAATCTCACTCTAGTCAGAAGAGCTGTGCCGGATTGGGAGGGGGGGGGTGTCCCCTCCCACTCCTTTAGTAAAACAGCGTAGCTGCTTTTAGCTGCATCAGTTGTTATCCCTAAAGAGCCGACCGCCCGCTCTAAAAAATGGTACCGGGTAATGCCTGCAGCCGGTATAACCCCTTAAAGCCCAGGCCGCATATGTGCGTACGGTCGGTGCTAAGGGGATCAACTGTATGTAGCATCAGCAGTATACAGCACTGTGTTCATGCAGCCGGATGGGGACTTCCCATCCCATGCCCGGAACAAAAGCAAGTCGGGATGAGTGCTGCTCAGATATTCACAGGGAGCATTGTATTTCCATCGATACAAGGCTTCCTCTGATTGGCTGAGGTGAAGATCATGACATGATCCACCTGCCTCTCCACCTCAGCCAATTGAAGGAAGCCCTGCATTCATTGATGGAAATACAATGCTCGCTGTGAATGGCTGAGCAGCACTCATCCCAACTTGATTTTGTTCCGCGAATGGGATGAGAAGTCCCCATTCCACTGCAGGAACTCGGTGAAGTATACTGGATGTAGCTGACGCTACATACAGTGTATATGGCACTCCTAAAGGCAGCCAAACCTTGGTCCCACTCAGGGCCTGCGCCAGCAATAGGGAGGTCAGGCAGCTGCCTAGGGTGCCAGGGTAGGGGAGTGTGCCAGCAAAATCCAGATCCCCAGCCACAGAAGATAGGGCACGGCATGGAAGCTTTAGTTAGCCTGCTGTTTAGTAGGCAGGCTGCTCTCAGCATTAAAGAGCCAGAGAGCAGAGAGCAGAAGGCTGGGGGGGGGGAGCGATGAGTGTGTACTGCTGTCAGAGCAGATCCAATGAGGCAGAGGAAGGTGGAGCAATGGGCCATGCGTGCAGGGAGAAGGCAGGGGGACCCACTGTCAGGCAGCATGGAGGTGTGCTCTGGCTGTGCACACTGAAGTAAGTCCCGTGGAGGAGGAGTTTGGGATGGAGAAGGCTCCGCGCTCTTTGCAGCTGAGTACTTGTCATGCCTGCCCCATTACAGCTAACCCACTGACTGCTGCAAATTCCTCCACTGACATCATCTGGAGGTAAACCTGACGGACTGGGAGGAACTGCGGGACTGGTGAGATCTGAGGGGTTGGTAAACCCAAGGTGTGTGTGATGGTGAAGGGAGTTCGGTATTCAAGGTGTGTGTTAGGGGAGCTGTGATCAGAGTGAAGAGATCTGAGAGGTGTGATCAAACTGGGAGTATGGGGAGGACTGTGATCAGACTAGGGGGTATCTGGGGGTGTAGTGATTTCAGAGTGGGGGGTATCTGGGGAGCTGTAATCAGGGTGGGGGGGGGTATCTAGGGGTGTGACCAAAGTGGGGGTACATGGGGGTGTAATTAGGGTAGGGGTATCTGACAAAATACATCTTCGCCTATGTTGACAAAAATCATTGCACTGGCCCTGGTCCCACCTGGGTTCAAACTTTCTAAAGTCACAAGAAACCTAGAGTTAGGCTTTGGCCCTGCTTCTTCTGTGGGTCACAGAAGTGCAGTTAGTTATGTTAGTTAGTCTAGACTAAAAACCACTGATAGCTGACATCACTCAGCCGGTCAACGCTCTGGAGGGATCCCGATTTTAATGTCAGGATACACCCAGATTCCTAACAAGCAGCTTCCTTAGCCTTTCAGAGTGCTTCTGAGGGCCTGGGCTAGCCACTCCTGTCCCCTCCACTGCCTGGTGCTGCATTGAGCGGAGAGGCAGAGCAGAGAGCCGGTGACTGACAGTCAATGGCTCTCTGCTTACTGAATGATCAAAGACCCCTGATTGCTTAGTTCTCTGCCTTAGAGGTGGTGGGGGAAAGATGCAGCATCTGACCAATGCTGCCTCTACCTAGGTGAGTTTGTATGTTTATTTTTTTTGAAATCCCACACTTTCCTTTTTAATGTGTGAACTGAAATTATTAAATGATCTACTTAATAAAATGTATATCTTTTTTCTAGCTTCAAATTATGAAGGTTTATGAAGGAATAGTACCCGCATAGCTGCCAATACCTGAAAATAACTAAAAGGAATATATAGCTCGAAGGTGAATAGGAAATGTTTAGACTGACATGCAGGACGTGACCAAAAAGTGGACTTACCTATTAGAGTGTGCAATGTATCACTGAATATGACTTGTAGCGTTGCACTTTCCCCCCTAGAAAGTAGAAGCAAAATCCCATTATTGGTGTCACTGGGCGTAAAGTCAGCCCTATCATTGGTGTCTGTCTGACTAAAATAAGTTTCATTGTTGTTGTCTGTGGAAGCAAAATAAGTCCAATCATTGCTGTCTGTTAGAGCAAAAAATCCCCATCATCATCATCATCTGTCAGAGCAAAATAAGTTCCATCATTGGTTTCTATGGAAATAAAATCTGTCCCAATGTTGGTGTCAATGGGAGTAAAATAAATGCCATTGGTGTCTGTGGGAATAAATAAGTCCCATTACTGGTGTCAGTATGGAGTAAAATATGTTCCATTGTTGGTGTCTGCGGGAGTATAAATAAAGCCATCATTAATGTCAATGGGAGCAAGTATCTGTGGTGTCAATAACAGTAAAAATAAATTCTGAAGTTGGTGTCAGTGTAGGTAAAAATATTCCCCTATATCAGTGCCAGCGGTTGTAAAGGAGTACCTTCATTGATGTCAATAAAAAAGTAAAATAAACCCAATTGTTGGTGTCAGTGGGAACAAAATAAAATTCCATTTCTCAGGTGTCAGTGGAAGTAAAATAAACCATGCTGTTGATGACAGTAGAAGCAAGAATAAATCCAAATGTGGGACTGAAAATATGCTGTTACTGTTGTTCAGGAGATTACTCCACTTGACAGAGCTGGCCTACCAAGATACCTACCTTCCTGGATGGTGCTGGACACAAACACTAATGCCGTGTACACACGATCAGACTTTCAGACAACAAAACCGTGGATTTTTTTCCGAAGGATGTTGGCGCAAACTTGTCTTGCATACACACGGTCACACAAATGTTGTCGGAAATTCCGAACGTGAGAACGCGGTGACGTACAAGATGTACGCCGAGCTGAGAAAAAGGAAGTTTAATAGCCAGTGCGCCTCCTTCTGCTGGATTCCGAGCATGCGCCTCCTTCTGCTGGATTTGAGCGACGGACTTGTGTACACACGATCAAAATTTCCGACAACAAAGTGAAGTTGGTGGAGAATTTGAGAACCTACTCACAACAAGCTCACATCCAACATTTCCCATCGGAAAGTCTGACCGTGTGTATGCGGCATAAGGGTTACCAACCATACGTGTTACAATCTGACCATACAGTCTTTAGATTTACCAAAAAAGTATGTAATATCAGGACCTGCCTAAATTATGCAACCAATATGTATCCAATTAGGCAAAAAATATGTAAATAGTACTTCTGCGCTATTAAATAAACAATGAAAGTGTTTAGGACTTAGCAAAATCCGTGGCTCTAAGTGTATGAACAAAAATTGATGTTGCTCTGTCCCCAATAACGTGAGAAATTTAAGCAATAAATAACATTATATACAAAGGTGAACAAATATTTATTACTTCTAAATAAATATCAAATTACAAGTAAAACAGGCGCAATGCAACAGTACCTCTACAGAATGTTCCTTGATAGTCCAGGGGGGCAAAGATAAATATATATAAAATAATATATATATATATAAACGGGTCTGTCAGGGCTGCCACCGAAGGGACCAGAAGCAAGGTCCAAAAAAAGCTGAGAAGAAACAAGGAAAAGGGGCGCCTCTGAATATGTATCAATAAAACATTTATTATGAAAAGCAATATCCCCTCACATGGAAGACTGCACATCTGTGTTCAAGCATGTCTCTGGATGGGAGGAGAGGAGAGGGACTGCAAGCCTCAGCATGTCCATAAATGGCTGGCGACACATCAAATCCGATGAGGATGATGTGAGGTGGTGGGGCACAGCGGTTTTCTCCTTGGCCTCATGAGAGCAGCACACAGAGCTGAGATGAGATGGCTGGTACGATCATCCAGGCACGTGTGGGTTCCAGGAAAGGGGGTAAGAAGACGTCGGGTCCTGTCACAGGCAGTGCCGTGATGTGTAATCATCCCGTCTGGTATCCGAGATGTAAGGATAACACGGCCGTGAGAGGGGAACCAGAACAAGGCTTGGCAAGCCCAGCAGAGTGTGGCGTGGAGCCGTGACGTCACAAATGTGCGACGCATTTCCGAGTATACACGCTATGGATGGTACACATAGCAGCACTCCTTTATCAAGCATGAAATGCTTACTAGACTTCCCAAAAGTGATATTGTCACAGATCAGCAGTATAGTTAATCTGCAACTCTGTGTATGTTTACGATTGTAATCTTTTACCTTGCTGCTGTAACCTGCTCTGATCCACAGAATTGGGAGGTATAGGCATGGCTGGATTTCACCTGCTGATTGATATAGCAGTTACACAGCCAGTCTCCTCCCAATCTGCCAATCAACCCAACTATTTAGCTGTGTTCAGGCCAACACCTGTTACTTAAAGTGATAAGTTAACTTTCTAGCCTGAGGTCCCAGTCTGTATCACTTCCTGTAGTCCTGCATTCCTACTTTTTTGGTTATCGTGTTTGCCTTGTATTTGACTAAACTTGTTCACTGCCTGCCTCGACCTTTGGCCTATCCCTGTTTCTTTGTTTCTGAATGTGCCTGTCAACTTTATACCACACTGGTCCTAATCTCTGGTCAGCTGCCATTTGCACAGACATGCCTGAGGGCTGAAACCTGGTACACACTCCGGCAAAATCCACCATCATTTGTGGGGTGCTCTACATTCATATCAACTTCCCACATGCCTGGAGCACACTTTCACGGAGGGCCCTGCAATTTATCATAATTACAGGTTAAGGCTCCGTAGGTCTAGCTTAACACCCGATGCCAAAGAGACACTGGAGCCCAAGCCAACTGGTGCATGTTACATTGAAGTAGAGTTTTCCTGCACTGGAGGTGGGCAACCCCTTTTCCTAACCACCATCAACACCGAGGCTGATCAGGATTGTACTTTACAATTTAAAGTATATTTTTAACTCTGAACTTTACTCACCTTTCCCTCAGCTATGCGTTTCAATTCATTTTACCATATTACTTGTCTTGTCTTGCATACATGGTCAATAATGAGACAGTGTAATGTCTTTTCATAAACTTTACTGAACATGCTAAAGTGGTTCATAAACATTCAGCCATTAATTGTACACAACAGAACCGTGTAATTGGCATTACAGTTTCAAAGCAAGTGGCGGCCACAGTTCCAAACACTGGTAGCCTAGAATCCAAATAACATGGTATTACTTTGCCAAATATGTCCAGAACAAGTGTAGCACCCTCTACCATAGGTAGGTGCTAGAGTGTGGATTTTGTAAGGGAAACTGTCAGTGCAGGTAAATTTGAGCAGGCCTATGCTTCTGGCTAGGCCTGCTTGTTTTGATCTGGGGGGCAGGGAGTGGTTAGTGCAGCAGTGGGTGTGACCACCTGTGCTTTATTTCTGAGGCACCTCCCCTGCTTCCAGGAAGAATGATCTGTTAGAGGGGCAGGGCCTAGGACTGGCATGGCAGGCAGCTCATGTGAGGAGCTCTGACCAATCCCCAACTGGAATTGGCAGGCCTCCCATATAAGCTGAGGTAACAGCCCACTGGGAGGAGATGTCAGCCGGGAGACGTGGAGAATGGAGTACTAAGCAGCAGCAGGGGCCCCATCCCCATCTGGGGGGGTACGAGGCCTAGCGGAGGAGCCCGGGAGAGCTGGAAGGGAGCTTCATCTTTACACGGTCATGGATGAAGTGTTCTGGAACAGAGGGGCTTGAGAAGCTCCGGGAACGTATGTCCAGTTAAAGTTCTCCATCATGGACTCCGGGCAGGAGAAGGTCAGTGAGTGGATCACAGTGGAGTTCTGGATGAGGCATGCCAGGGGAGCTGGGTGCGAGGCCAGAGGAGAGACTGTGGGGAGAGTGTCAAATTGCTGCGGCCTGAGGGCACAGGATTTGCAGGCCAGGCTAGCTGGGAGCAGTAGTCCACCAATCAGCACATGCTAAAAAATTACTAGGCCGCCGGGGAGAGGTACTGCAGACCTCTGGCCTAGTAACAGTGCAACTGAGACTGTTCAGAGTGGTCTCTTTTGTCAAAAGAGGATGATGTGACAGGAAGAGTAATGATCTACAGTGGAAGTTTGTGCAGGAGGGTGGAAGTCCTGGGAGCAACAGTCTGCAGGAGATACGCAGAGGAGGAGAAATAGTCAGCATGGTGTTATGCAGGGGAAGTTCCTGTAGATATTATGTGTACATCAGTACTTCATGGCTCAACCTTTCATTCTAATTCTTAACTATGATGGCAAAACAATTGTTCTATGGGCATCCCATATTTCCTTTCCCCCAACCAAGTTATATTCCCCAATCAATAAAGCAAAACAACGCAAATGACTGTTCATTGTCTCAGAAGTGATAGATGGAGGTCTAAAAGCAGGGTGACATGATGGATGTTAGTTACTAGTAGCAACCAAGCGCTACACAAGTTTCAAAAGTCCCACTAACACTACTCAGTAGGGGCTGCTGTGATGCCTATTTATAGAACAGTATAACTGAGGATAGTTGAGGAGTGGTCATTAGCCCCTGTGATGCGTGATCTGACCTGCATTCTTCTTTCCATTGTTTGACCTGGCTGGCCCCTGATGTTTTTTTGATTTCCTGTTGCTGACCTTGGCACATGTCATGGCTACGCCTTCTGTCTGGTGCCTTAGTACCTCTGCTGCCTATCGGTTATTGACACTGGCCTGGACTTTGACCTTGTTCCTGTCTCTTACATGGTACTTATATTCCCCCACGGTTGCTGACCTGGCTCATCCTGACTATGGCTCTTCTCTTTGCACCTGGAAATTTGGATGCCTGCCCTGTGTCAATGCTTCCTATGCATACCTGGTTCGAGCATCTCCATTGGCACAGCAGCTCCCAAGCTGTCTTCTGATCTTCTGCTGCATCTGAATCCATTGCAGGCATTTGTTCTGCTCCTAATCCTGCTACATCCTTTCTCCGAATCCAGAAGGTACTAGGCAGGAGGTGTAAGGAAAGCCCTCTCATAAACTAGGACTCTACCAGGAATGTGACACACAGTGACTAACTGCGCTAACTGATAAATTGCCACCTAAAACGTCCCCCTTCCTATCACCACTGCAAATCTCCCCACTTATTCCCACTCCAGATTACCTCCTTTCTATCTCCATTCCAAAGCCAACCACTCTAACCTCCCCCCAGCCCCCCTTCTATTTCCTGCTCTAATTCCCCCTCCACCAATTGCCACTCCAAAGTCTCCCTTCCTATCTCCATTTCAAAGTCCTTCACATCGCCACCTCAAAGTTCTTCTTATTACCTCTTCAAAGTCCTCCCTCATTGACACTCCAATTCCTATTACAAATCCCACCCACATATTTCCACTTCATAGTACGTTCTTCCTATTGTTGCTTTAAATCCCCCACACCTATTGCCACTCCAAATTACCATCTTTCTATTGCTGTTCCAAATTCTTTATACCTATTGCCATTGCAAAGTCACAACTTCCTTACAATCACCCCTTAAAAGTCCTCCTCCACTATTGCCACCATCACTCTAAAGTACCCTACACCAATTGCTACTCCAAATGCCCCCATCTTATAGCACTGCTCTAAATCCCCCAAACCTATTTCAACTCCAAAGTCACCTCTTTCTATCACCATTCTAAATGTTCCTCCTAGTATGCTGCTCCAAAATCCTCCTACGTTATTGCTGCTGGCTCATAATACCCCCTCCTCCACCCCATTGCAACTCTGAAGTCACACCCTTCCTATTATCATTCCAAACCCCCCCACACACACACCTTTTTACCCCTCCAGAGTTTTACCGCCTATTGCTGTACCAAACAAATCGCCCCATCACCATTTCAAACTGCCCCCTATCACCGTTCCAACCACTTTAGCTCCGAAAGTACCCCCTTCATGACCAGAGCATTTTTTGCTATTCAGTACTGTGCTACTTTAACTGGCAATTAGTCACGCAACACTGTATGCAAATTAAATACATATATTTTTTTTTCACGCAAGCATAGCTTTTTTGGCGCTATTTGCTCACGACAGGGTTTTTTATTTTTTGCTATGTAAATGAAAAAAAGACAGAACATTTAAAAATATATATATTTTCTACTTTCTGCTATAAAACATATTCAATTAAATTAAATTTCTTCTTAAATTTAGGCCAACGTGTATTCTGCTACATGTCTTTGGTAAAAAAATAAATAAAATCCCAATAAGTGTATTTGTGTGAAAGTTATAGTGTCTAAAAAGTATAGTATATATACAGTGCCTTGAAAAAGTATTCATACCCCTTAAACGTTTCCACATTTTGTCATGTTACAACAAAAAAACGTAAATGTATTTTATTGGGATTTTATGTGATAGATAGACCAACACAAAGTGGCACATAATTGTAAAGTGGAAGGAAAATGATAAATGATTTTCAAATTTGTTTTACAAATAAATACCGGTATGTGAAAAGTGTGGCATGCATTTGTATTCAGCTCCTCTGAGTCAAAACTTAGTAGAACCACCTTTCGCTGCAATTACATCTGCAAGTCTTTTGGGGATGTCTCTATCAGCTTTGCACATCTAGAGAGTGACATTTTTGCCCATTCTTTAATGAATTTAGGTCTGGATTTTGACTGGGTCATTCTAACACATTAATATGCTTTGATAGAAACCATGCCATTGTAGCTCTGGCAGGGCCAGTACAAGGGGTGGGCGGAAGGGGCAGGTGCCCTGGGCAGAGCAATTTATTGTAGGAAGGGGGCGCAGCGCTGGCAGGCAGTGTGATGTTAAACTTTCTGGGCAAGTGACTATCACTGACCTCCCCTACAACATTGCAGAGCTGCGCTTACTTGCAAAGATGTGCAGAGGCGTACTAAGTGGGGGGCGGGCCGCCCCGAGTACCACACACTGGGGGGGTGTCAGGCTGCCCCCCCTCCATGATTGAAGCGGTGGTAGTGCCGCGAGTTTAGGCAGTGGCGCAGTGACAGGCACAGGCAGGCGATCTATATTGTGATGCGAGGGGAAGGGGGTGTGCGGGGGGTGCAGGGTGGCACCGCTGCACCTACCATCCCCTCTTCTCGTGGCCGCGGGCTGTCTGTCTGTGCGATCCCGGATGTCACACAGGCACAGCCGAGCAGAGTGAAGCCGCCTCCCCCTCCTCTCTGTTTATGTGTAAACAGGGGGAGGGGATCTGCTGAGCATGTGCCGCCGCGCTGATCTGAGATACTGAATGGGGGGGGGGGTCTGCACACTGCACTGAATGGGGGCTACACTGAAGGGGGGCTACACTGAAGGGGGGCGTCTGCACTGAACAGGGGGGCTACACTAAAAGGGGGCATCTGCACTGAAAGGGGGGGCTACACTGAAGGGGCGTCTGCACTGAACGGGTGGCTACTCTGAAGGGGGGGTCTGCACTGAACAGGGGGGCTATACTGAAGGGGGCGTCTGCACTGAAGGGGGGTCTGTGTAACATGCAGGGGGTCCAGAGCTGCAGGGTGCTGTGTATTGTAAAGGGTTCCAGAGATGCAGGGTGATGTGTAATGTAAAGGGGTCCAGAGATGCAGGGTAATGTGTAATGTAAAGGGGTCCAGAGATGCAGGGTGATGTGTAATGTAAAGGGGCCCAGAGGTGCAGGGTGATGTGTAATTAAAGAGGCCCAGAGGTGCAGGGTGATGTGTAATGTAAAGTAGCCCAGAGGTGCAGGGTGATGTGTAATGTAAAGGGGCCCAGAGGTGCAGGGTGCTGTGTAATGTAAAGGAGCCCAGAGGTGCAGGGTAATGTGTAATGTAAAGGGGCCCAGAGGTGCAGGGTGATGTGTAATGTAAAGGGGCCCAGAGGTGCAGGGTGATGTGTAATGTAAAGGGGCCCAGAGGTGCAGGGTGCTGTGTAATGTAAAGGGGCCCAGAGGCGCAGGGGGCTGTGTAATGTAAAGGGGTTAGAGGTGCAGGGGGCTGTGTAATGTAAAGGGGCCCAGAGGTGCAGGGGATGTGTAATGTAAAGGGGCCCAGAGGTGCAGGGGGCTCTGTAATGTAAAGTGGTATAGGGGGCTGTGTAATGTAAAGGGGTCAGTGCGGGGGATCGCTGGACTCCAGGTTAAGCAGGACTGGGAGGGATGGGGAGGGGGGTCCAATGTAAGTTTACCTTACAGATTTTCTGTAAAGTGAACTTACAATTTAACCATTTGCCGACCCGCCGCAGTATATATACTGCGATGGGGCTGCAGCTACAGTATTGTATTGTTGTATTGTTGTAAGTGTTTTCTGGTTTTGAAAGGACACTGACTCTTTCTTTATACCCGGGGGGGGCATTTTTCACCATGGGCACCAGATGGCCTTGTCCCAGCACTGGGCTCTGGCTGTATGTTTAGGGTTGTTGTCCTGCTGACAGGTGAACCTCCGCCCCAGTGTCAAGTCTTTTGCAGATTCTAATTCTCCGTACACACGATCGGACATTGATCGGACATTCCGACAACAAAATACATGGATTTTTTCCGATGGATGTTGGCTCAAACTTGTCTTGCATACATGCGGTCACACAAAGTTGTCGGAAAATCCGATCGTTCTGAACGTGGTGACGTAAAACACGTACATCGGGACTATAAACGGGGCAGTAGCCAATAGCTTTCATTTCTTAATTTATTCTGAGCTTGCGTGGCACTTTGTGTGTCAGATTTGTGTACACACGATCAGAATTTCCAACAACGGATTTTGTTGTCGGAAAATTTTATAGCAAGCTCTCAAACTTTGTGTGTCGGAAATTCCTATGGAAAATGTGTGATGGAGCCTACACACAGTTGGAATTTCCGACAACAAGGTCCTATCACACAATTTCCATCGGAAAATCCTATCGTGTGTACAGGGCATAAAACAGGTTTTCTTCTAAGATTGCCCTGTATTTGACTCCATCGATCTTCCCATCAACTCTGACCAGCTTTTCTGTCCCTGCTGAAGAAAAGCATTCCCACAACATGATGCTGCCACTACCATGTTATATGGTGGGGATGGTGTGTTCAGGGTGATGTGCAGTGTTATGCCGCGTACACACGAGCGGACTTTACGGCGGACTTTGCCCGGCGGACTGGATTTCGTCGGACAATTCGATGTGTGTGGGCTCCAGCGGACTTTGTTTTCTCAAAAGTTGGACGGACTTAGATTTGAAACTTGTTTAAAATGTATCCGTTGAAATCGAGTCCGGTCGAAAAGTCCGCCGTCTGTATGCTAGTTCGACGGACAAAAAGCCACGCTAGGGCAGCTATTGGCTACTGGCTATGAACTTCCTTGTTTTAGTCCGGTCGTACGTCATCACGTACGAATTCGACGGACTTTGGTGGATTGTGTGTAGGCAAGTCCGTTCATTCAGAAAGTCTGTCGGAAAGTACGTAGAAAAGTCCGCCGGGCAAAGTCCGCCGTAAAGTCCGCTCGTGTGTACGCGGCATTAGGTTTCTGCCACACATAGCATTTTGCTTTTAAGCCAAAAACTAAAATTTTAGTCTCTTCTGACCAAAGCACCTTTTTCCACATGTTTGCTGTGTCCCCTACATGAATTCTCGTAAACTGCAAAAGGGACTTCTTATGGCTTTCTTTCAACAATGGCTTTCTTCTTGCCACTCTTCCATAAAGGCCAGATTTGTGGAGTGCACGACTAATAGTTGTCCTGTGGACAGATTCTCCCACCTGAGCTGTGGATCTCTGCAGCTTCTCCAGAGTTACTCTTGGCTGCTTCTCTGATTAATGCTCTCCTTGCCCGGCCTGTCAGTTTAGGTGGACGGCCATATCTTGGTAGATTTGCAGCTGTGCCATACTCTTTACATTTTCGGATGATGGATTGAACAGTGCTCCGTGAGATGTCCAAAGCTTGGGATGGTTTTTTTATAATCTAACCCTGCTTTAAACTTCTCCACAACTTTTTTCCCTGACCTGTCTGGTGTGTTCCTTGGCGTTCGTGATGCTGTTTGTTCATTAAGGTTCTCTAACAAACCTCTGAGGGCTTCACAGAACAGCTGTATTTATACTGAGAATAAATTACACACAGGTGGACTCTATTTACTAAATTAGTTGACTTATGAAGACAATTGGTTCCACTAGATTTTAGTTAGGGGTATCAGGGTAAAGAGGGCTGAATACAAATGCACACCACACTTTTCACATATTTATTTGTAAAAAATGTTGAAAACCATTTATAATGTTCCTGCCACTTCACAATCATGTGCCACTTCATGTTAGTCTATCACATAAAATCCCAATAAAATACATTTACGTTTTTGGTTGTAACATGACAAAATGTGGAAAATTTCAAGGAGTATGAATACTTTTTCAAGGCACTGTATTTAAAAAATTGATCAGTCCTGATGTACTGATCACAGACTCACTACAGAAAGCACAACTGTTATGAATGAAACTCATTCTCATAACAGTTGTGTATGTAGCAAGGTCTCCGGCCTCCTGCAGTCTAATGAGAGCCTCCAGGGCCAGAGATAGCTGACATCCTTCTTTATGTGGTGGGTTGCGAGGCATAGTGGGTGCAAGGTGGATAAAGTTATTGGGCGCCGGACACTTCTTGAATGCAATAGAGATGTTTTTTTCTCTTACAAACTCTTTTGGGGGGAAAAGGGTTAGGGCCAGGACACCCTTGAGTAGTTGCAAGTTCTGTTAGCAGACTCCCAGACTTCAATCAATGGGAGGACAGCCGTGTAGGGAAAGGCCTCCAGCAAGAAGCCACATCTGCACGTGCAGGAATGCTGTCTCCTATGGCAACAGTCTTTAACAGTTCCTAACACAAAGCGTAACAGTTCTTTCACATTCACTACAACTTCTCCTTGTAGTTCTTCAGCCCACTGAGTTCCCGGTCTCTCACTAGACCCTCTGATTAACTGCCACCGAATCCCCTGAGCTCCTCCATTCTTCACAGTGGTATCTTCCTCAAGTGTCACCCCCGCCTCTCTGCTGTGTCCCTAGCAGGCACTCCAGATACTTCTCAAGCTTCACCCCACTGGCTTGTTGGTTCCCTACCTTGGCACACAAGGCCGCTCTTCAAGCGTCTCCTCCGCTGGCTGGGTCCCTGACTTGATCACCACCTGAAGTCTCCAGATTCTCCAACATGCCCATTCGGTGAGAATACTTGCTTCAGTTACTCACTGTGGTCCCTGGTAATAAAGTGGTTGGCCCCTTAGTGGCGACAGCTTCCCTTCTACCTCCGGCCACTGACAGGTTCTAGCAGAACCATCACTTCTGGTTGGACTGCAAGCCGCAATCCAAACCCTGCGCTGCTCTCCTTCTTCTGGATAGGCCCTCAGACAGCCTAGCAGCCAGATGTGCCTGGAATAGGTCCAATCTCCAGCCTAGCAGCCCGGGGCAACATGACACATGTCCACCCAGACAGCCGTCCAGGTGGCACAGAACATAGATCACCTGACTTCACCCGAATATATAGGCTCTCTCAGCAGGCCAAAGGATTTAAGAAAACCCCTGCCCATTGGCTGAGATACCCCATATACCCATAACCTGACCTTGAGTTGTCCTTCTGATATCTAGTACCACCAAGTGCCTGGCCACCTAGTGGTATACGAGAAAAGTGCAACAAGGCCAAACTTAGGAAGAAATCAAAAGATCTCTAACAATCAACCAGGATAGTAAATTTGTGAGGAATATCCCTGCCTAAACTCCAGGGTGCTACATGTACATACAGTATTGTGATCATGTGATCGCCTAGTGATCACGTGATCCACCGGTCGTTCAAAGCAGCCAGGTACCGGGAACTATTCTCAAGACACAGCAGGTATGGGAGCGAGGCGCTGGGCCTGAGCAATGTAGATACTTTGCTGAGCCTGCCTGTGCCGCCCACCCACAGTAAAAGTATTGTGGGTGGTCTTAAAGTGGTTAAAAGAAATCGAAATAACAGCTTAAAAAATGTAGAGACATGGTAACACGAGCTAGCTCATAGTACCTCTAAGAACAATGCAATGCGCCAAAAATTCAAGGTATATGACAGAACATGTGTAGCAGAGCCATTATCAGTACTGCTGGGCTGTGTGTGTAGCTCGAGTAAGCCCCCGAGGATATTGATTGCTGTGCCTCCTGTGAATGATAAAAGCCTGCTGGGAGAAACTGGGGCTGATGGCAGACTATGGCACACTGTGACACAGGCCTGTGGAAGCAACAGCAGGAACTCTGTAACCCAAGGTGCCTAGGGGGAGCACACAAAGCAAGGAGGAGGAAAAGGAGAACTCGGAGACTGGGAGGAGAGAGAAACACAGGTGGATAAACAGAGGTTGAGACACATTGTGGGGTGTGCTGCAGTCTGAAGAAAGAAACAGAAATAATCTCTGGCTGCTACTAGAGAGAATGGTCACTGAACACAGGCATAGGGCACTGGGAAGCACACTTGCCTGTATGAACTGAACTGCTACAGGAAGACCAGCTTTCCAAACTGGCAAAACAAAAGCAGTGCTTTCCACAAAGGAAACTCCTATCAATTATGGAATGGAGTTTGTATGCTGGGTGCCAAGGCTAAGGAATCTTCATCCACTTTGCACGTATCAAAAAGAAGGTAGCCGGCAATTCCAGAATCCAATAATTACAGTCTTTATTGCTACATATAGGTTGGTAAAAACAGCTTACACGTTTCAGCTCAAAGCCTTGATAAAAACTATAATTATTAGATTCTGGAGTTGCCGACAGCTTTCCAAACTGTCTACTATGTACTGTACAGCAGTGATTCTTAACCTCAGTCCTCAAGTACCCCTAACAGGCCATGTTTTGGGAATTTATCTTAGATAAAATAGCTGTCCAAAATACCAAGCCATTGACTCTGATTTAAAGCACCTGTACAAGGAAAGCCTGCAAACATGACCTGTTGGGGGTATTGTCTAGGAGTGCTAAAAGAGAAGGGAAAGTGGGACTTTGATTGAGATAGATGACTTTGTGGAGGCAAAATTGAAATAAATGCAAAATTGTTTTATTAATGACAAACGTTGTAAAGAATATGGCAATAAAATAACCACATATACATTCAATACAGTAGTTAGTATAGACTCCACCCACACATAACATACAAGTGTGGCATGGAAAAAAGTTTTGCATGAGTATAGTATAGTCAAAGCAGTTCAAAGGTACATAACATAGGGTAAATTTATATTATTACATATGACATAAAAAAACAGCACCAGCGGCAGGAGTATGGGTGTAGCAAGTATAACCAAAATGGATGAATAAATAAATGTCAGAATTATTAATCTGCTGCAGACTGAATTTCAATGTGTCCATTACAGACACAAGTAGCATCACTTGTGCCCGACGCGTTTCGTGTAGAGACACTCCTCAGGGGCAGATGCTAAAATATATCTGCAGAGTGTAAAGAAAAAAGTGGTGACATTGGTCTAATTCTAATTAATAATGTAGCAATAGGGCAGATTATCTCGTCCTAAATACTCACATAGGGTCCAAACCGGTAAAATGTTGCGGCAATGTGATCAACGTCCCAATAAAGCCTCCCCCGGGAACTGAGGCTGCAATTACCTCAGTTCCCGGGGGAGGCTTTATTGGGACGTTGATCACATTGCCGCAACATTTTACCGGTTTGGACCCTATGTGAGTATTTAGGACGAGATAATCTGCCCTATTGCTACATTATTAATTAGAATTAGACCAATGTCACCACTTTTTTCTTTACACTCTGCAGATATATTTTAGCATCTGCCCCTGAGGAGTGTCTCTACACGAAACGCGTCGGGCACAAGTGATGCTACTTGTGTCTGTAATGGACACATTGAAATTCAGTCTGCAGCAGATTAATAATTCTGACATTTATTTATTCATCCATTTTGGTTATACTTGCTACACCCATACTCCTGCCGCTGGTGCTGTTTTTTTATGTCATATGTAATAATATAAATTTACCCTATGTTATGTACCTTTGAACTGCTTTGACTATACTATACTCATGCAAAACTTTTTTCCATGCCACACTTGTATGTTATGTGTGGGTGGAGTCTATACTAACTACTGTATTGAATGTATATGTGGTTATTTTATTGCCATATTCTTTACAACGTTTGTCATTAATAAAACAATTTTGCATTTATTTCAATTTTGCCGCCACAAAGTCATCTATCTCAATCAAAGTCCCACTTTCCCTTCTCTTTTTGCACTTAGCATAGGGATGGAGGCACACCGCATATGTGCCTCAATTAAAGTCCCAATTTTTTCCCCCCTTTTCTATTGTCTAGGAGTGCTGGCCATCGGGACCTGTGTGCTAAAAGACTGCTGTGAGCTCTGACTAAGGCTCCATGCACACTGGGCTTAAAAAGACACCAGTTCCCTTGGCCGAAAAAAATGCTCAAAGAGTTTAGATGAGTTTTGCTTTTTTTTCTGCCAGAAAGCTCCAATCAGAAACGCAAACCAGAAGGGTTTTTTATCCTGCCTCGTTAAACTTTGAGATTAAAACATGCCTCTAATCATCCTAATGTGCATAGACACATTGGATAACATTGCAGACTTCTCAAGTCTCCCGCGAGTCTTCGCATTTCACTGTGGCCTCCCGGACACCCGTGAGCGCCGGGCGATCTCCCGGTTGGGACGGTCACTCAGCCACAGACAGAGCAACCCGAGCGGCCGAATGGAGTACGGCCGTGGCGGCCGCTCGAGCTGCTCCGTCTTCTGTCTGCGGCCAGGGGAGGGGGCGGGACAGAGCCTGGAGATCTGGAGACACACCCCATGCTGGTGCCCCATGCTGCGCTGAGACCTCTCATGGCACGCTCCTCCCTGCCGGCCCCTCCTTCCCTCCCATCCACCCCAGGTGCTTTTGGGGTGAACAGGAGGGAAGGAGGGGCCGGCGGGGAGGAGCGTGCTACGAGAGGTAAAATGACCGCCACATTGCAGGGACCAGATCTGTCATCACCTCAGACAGACTAGAAGAGAGGAGGGGCCAGTGGGGAGGAGCATGCCATGATAGGTGTGCCCCATTATGTGCCCCATGCCCTGCTGTGTGAATAGTGCCCTGCTGTGTGCCCCATTATGTGCCCCATGCCCTGCTGTGTGCATAGTGCCCTGCTGTGTGCCCCATGCCCAGCTGTATGCCCTGATGTGTGTCCCATGTCTTGCTGTGTGCCCTGTGTCCTGATGTATGCCTCATGATGTGCCCTGTGCCCAGATGTGTACCCCCTGCCCTGCTGTGTGCCCCATGTCCTGATCTGTGCCCTGTGCCCTGTTGTGTGCCTCATGATGTTTGCCCTACTGTGTGCCCTATGCCTTGCTGTGTGCTCTGTGTCCTGATGTGTGCCCAGTGCCCTTATGTGCCCTGTGCCCTGCTGTGTGCCCCATGTCCTGGTGTGTGCCCCATGATGTGCCCTGCTGTGTGCCTCATGCCCTGCTGTGTGCCCCATGCCTCTCTGTGTGCCCCATGCCCTGCTGTGTGCCCCATGATGTGCCCTGATGTGTGCCCCATGCCCCGCTGTGTGCCCCATGCCCTGATGTGTGCCCAGTCGACGGGGTCGGCGCTGGCGTGAAGCGTCACCTCCCTGAAATGAGTTTGCCACCTCCCTGAAAATAGTTTTTGCAGGTTGGGATGTCTGACATTGAGCTGTTTCTACAGGCAAAACACAAAACTCCTGTAGTAGCAGTGGTAATGTCGCTGCATTGTACCTAGCAGAGGCTGTGCCACTAAAGGTACTGTATGCTGCTACTGCTACAGACTCCAGGGAAGGAGAAGGCTACAGTTTCTTTCAACACTGGCTTGAGGGGAATATTTTGTGCATGCAGCGTAACCCCTCACCAGGCTTCAAGAAGTCGCATCAGGATCATTGGGAGTGGCGAGAGGCCCTTTAACCTCTTGTTTAATACTGACCCTGTTGATGTTATTGCTGTTTAAAGTTGCTGCTTGTGGAGAGAGTCGGACTTGCAACCTTTATTTTCTCCCATCGGGTTATGAATACTCTTGTGTGTGAGAGTGAGGGCTACAACAGATCCAGGGCCTCAAAGCCAGCTAACTGTACTTTGACCCAGTGGCCAGTGGTTTAGGTAGTGTTTTCTTTAACTCTCAATCAAGTCATCTAAATAATTTGCTGTTCTTTATAACAGATTGGTGTATTGTCTCTCTTGACACAATTGTTTGCTGCTTTAGATGATCTATTAAGTTGTATTATCATTGTTGGTTGCTCCTTTGTAGGTAGGGTGTGGCGGGAATAACAAACTCAGTCGTAGTGGAATAAAAGAACTTGTATTGAAATAATGCAGAGACTGTTCACAAATAAACCAGTGAGAAGACAGACCAACCGGGAACATTCACAGTTCCAAAAGCATGTAGAGAGCAGAATGCAGCAAACTAACAGCATCTGAGCCTGAGAATGCAGCCTGGCCGTCTTGTGCTCAGACGGGTGTCCAGAGAAGTTGTGAACCCTCCTCATTAGGAACCTTTGCCTGCCACTAGTTCTGTCCCTACCAGGTAGGGTACCTGTCCCTACTCTACTGTAGCAAGGTCCCAGGCCTCCTTCAGTCTAATGAGAACCTCCAGGACCAGAGATAGCTGACATCCTTTTGTATATGGTGGGTTGCATGGCATAGTGGGTGTAATGCAAGGTAGATTTATTGGGTGCCAGAGACCTATTGAATGCGAAAGAGAGTTTATTTCTCTTAACAAACTTTTTTGGGGGAGAGAGGGTTAGGGCCAGGACACCCTTAGGTAGTCGCAAGATTAATTGTCAGATTCCGAGACTTCAACAGGAGGACAGCCATGCAGGGAAAGGCATCCAGCAAGACGCCACATCTGCATGTGTAGGAGTGCTGTCTCCTTTGGCAACAGTCTTTAACAGTTCCTAACACAAAGTGTAACAGTTCCTTCGCTTCCACTACAATCACTTCTTGTAGATCTACAGCCCACTGAGCTATGAGTCTCTCACTAGACTAGATGATTCACTGTCACTGAATCCCTTGAGCTCCTCCAATCTTCACGGTAGTATCTTCCTCAAGCGTCGCCCCCGCCTCTCTGCTGGGTCCCTAGCTTGGCACTCAAGATACCTCTTAAGCTTCACCCCACTGGCCTGCTCGGTCCCTGGCTTGACACACAAGGCTGCTCTGCAAGCATAACTTCCACTGACTGGGTCCCTGGCTTGATAGCCACTGAAGTTTCCCGATTCTTCACCGTCCCCGGTTGGTGAGAATATTGCTCCGGTACTTGCTTCAGTTACTCACTGTGGTCCCGGGTAATAAGGTGGTTTGTCCATTAGTGGCAACAGCTTTCCCTCTACCTCTGACCACGACAGGTTCCCAGGTTCCCCAGCCGGCAGAACCGTCACTTCTGGTTGGACTGCAAGCCGCAATCCCAACCCTGCGCTGCTCTCTTGCTTCTAAATAGGCCCTCAGACAGCCTAGCAGCTAGATGTGCCTGGGATAGGCCCACTCTCCGGCCTAGCAACCCGGGCAATACAACACACGTCCACCCAGACAGCCGTCCAGGTGGCACAGAACACTGATCACCTGACTCCACCCAAATATATAGGTTCTCCTAGCAGGCCAAGGGATTTAAGAAAACCCCTGGCCATTGGTCGGGATACCCCATATACCCATAATCTGACCTTGCATTGCTCTTCTCATCTCTAATGCCACCAGGTACCCGGCCACCTAGCGGAAAAAGAGAGAAGTGCAGCAATTACAGACTTATGCCCCGTACACACGGTCGGATTTTCCGATGGAAAATGTCCGATCGGAGCTTGTTGTCGGAAATTCCGACCGTGTGTGGGCTCCATCGGACATTTTCCATCAGATTTTCCGACACACAAAGTTGGAGAGCAGGAGATAAAATTTTCCGACAACAAAATCCGTTGTCGGAAATTCCGATCGTGTGTACACAAATCCGACGGACAAAGTGCCACGCATGCTCAGAATAAATAAAGAGACGAAAGTTATTGGCCACTGCCCCGTTTATAGTCCCGACGTACGTGTTTTACGTCACCGCATTCAGAATGATCGGATTTTCCGACAACTTTGTGCGACCGTGTGTAGACAAAACAAGTTTGAGCCAACATTCGTCGGAAAAAATCCTAGGATTTTGTTGTCGGAATGTCCGAGCAAAGTCCGACCGTGTGTACGGGGCATTAGAGTGAAATCAATTGATCCTCAACAGTTAGCCCCAGGCAGCTATACCTGGCAGGTACATTTATGAGTAAGCCTGCCTAAACACCAGGGTGCTACACTACCAACTTGCAAATGCGTGCCAAACTTGGGAGCCAGGGCTCTAAAAAGGCTCTGCCTGACCCAAGATGACCACCAGAGTCTCATGGGGTGGCAGCATCCAATTGGATAGCTTCCCCAGGAAACTATAGAGGAACCCTGTTCCTCCTGACTTCCTCTCCAACTGCAGTGCCACTGCAGGAGAGCGCCACCTGCAGTGGAGAAAGTAGACTACTCTTGCCTACACATATGTTTCTTCCCAAGAGAACATGAGAACTGCACCGTGTTCAAAATGCACTGCACTTGTGATCTGCAGCAGATGTCAGTGTTAACTCAAAGAGGTGCTCCAATCGTTTTTATGTTTAATAAAATTTATTACAAAAACTGTAGCTGTTGACCTTTAATAAACACACACTCACCTGTCCCAGAATCCATGTGCTCATCTGAGCCATCCCTTCTCTCTGTCTTCTCTCCCGATCTCAACTGTGGGCACCCAGCTGTGACAGCTTGGGAGCCCACTGTGAATGCGCAAGTCGTGCTGCGCCTTCTGAATGGTCTGACAGTCTTCGGGGACCTGTGATGTGTCTCAGAAGACTGCAGGGAGGGAGGGGGAGAGGAGAACTTCTGCTCAGATTGTCTAGGCGATCTGAGCAGAAGTGGGAGGGGGTATCTGTCAAAACTAGGTACCCACTCCCCCCCCCCCCCAGAAAAATGACATGTGGCATAGGAGGGGGGGGGAGGTGTCAGAGAAATTATATGCACAGTCGTGCACAAAGACATGCACAAAGATGTGCACTAGCTAATAGAAATTCTCAAGTGACAACTAGAGGTTCCCTAACTCGCGCGCATGTGTATGATAATTCTTGAGTAACAACTAGATGTTCCCTGACTCGCTCGTGTACCCGTGCACATTAGCGTGAGCATGCATGAATACTTAGAGCTCTCTTGCCTATTTAAAGTGGCTCCATAGACCAGAAGATTGCTGAGTGGTCCTCAGCTTTTACTGTCTGTGACCTGATCCTGTGTTTGTTCCTGTGTATACCCGGCCTGTTTGACTATGTTCGTTCCTGATACCTTATTGCTGACCCAGCTTGTGACCTAACTCTTCTCTGGACCTGATTCTGTACATCTGCTGCCTGGCCATTACTGACTTCTGCCTGCCTGCTCACCAGCTTGCTTGCTGCCTGCTGTTCTGCTATACCTATTGCTGTGTACCTGCACCTGCCAGTCCATCAGTCTGTCTGCTTTCCTGCACCTGTTGCTGTGTACCTGCACCTGCCAGTCCATCAGTCTGTCTGCTTTCCTGCACCTGTTGCTGTGTACCTGCACCTGCCAGTCCACCTGCTGCCCTGCACCTGTTGGCGTGTATCCACATCTGCCAGTCCACTAGTCTGCCTGCTATCCTGCACTTGTTGAGGTGTACCTTCTGTGTTACAAAGAGTTATGTACAACTACCGTTAGTAACTGTTGCAAGACAAGTTGCCATAAGAGGTCACCTATACAGAAGTGTTATCCGGGTGGAGGCCTTCAACTGGATAGCTGTCTACCTATAGAAGTCTCGTAGTCTGCCAATTATCATTGCATCTACTTAAGGGTGTCCTAGCCCTAACCCGCTCTCCCACAGTTCCGTTAAGAGACAATAAATCTCTTCTTTAAATTCAAAAAGTGACTGGCGCCCATCATTCTTCTTGCATCACACCCACCATGCCTGGTAACCCACTTTACAAGGAAGGATGTCAGCTCTCCCTAACCCTTGAGGTCACCATTAGGCCTCTTGGTTCCGGGACCTTGCTACAAGTATGTTTCCCTGCACCTGATAGAATCGTACAGTAGTACCATGTGATCTGGTTGCTGTGCATTTTTTAAAGTAGTGCATGTATTACTTTTGGTGTGGTCTGGCGTGATTTCAGCCAATTTCAATGAATAGGTTGAAATCGCACTACATCTGTTCCTGTGCAATTTGTTATGTGATTCGGCCCTAAAGGGCTTCTCTCTGTTCATTAAAACCCTACGTGTGTTGGAGGTGTGGTGCTTCTTTTAGTTGCAGGCACTGGGAACAGGGGACCTGAGGAAACTGTATTTTTTTGGGGGGGTATATGAGTGCTACACGCGTGAAATAAGAACGTTTTTAAATTACTTTTTGGGGGTATGTCTTTCAGGGTTTTTTATCATGTTATTCTTGGTCATGATTATGCACACAAAACATAAAGTTTCCCACATGTGCGTTTATTAAGATAGGATGCATATATACGTTCACAAGACCCATTACATTAGGTGTTCTCCTTTAGATGGGGCTGTATGATAGAACTTTAGTAACCTGATATAGAGCTCAGCAGTGAACATGGCCACTTACAAGGGAACTGTTATTAACCCCTTCCCGCTGCTGCTTCCAGGCTCTTTAAGAGGTTCTGAATAGGGATGGGCCGAATGGCCCCCTGTTATTGGGCATACAGGCACCTGCCAGTCAGGGCTGTCTTTAATATTGATTGGACCCTGTCCAAAACTTTTCTTGGGGCCCCCCCATGCAGTTTCGCTCTCCACCTGCTCTGAGACATACAATAAATAGCAGCTGGACTCATTATCAGTTTACTGAATCAGATCAGGCAGTGATTACGATTGGTTGCCAGAGGTTACAGTGTATCATTACCGCTCACTGACTGGTTGCTAGAGGTTACAGCACACATTACGGCTCACTGATTAGTTGCTAGAGTTTACAGCACATGATTTCTGCTTGTTGATTGGCTGCTAGAGATTACTGTGGATATGACCTCAGGGGGGCATGATATACATATCAATGCCGCCGGCTGCCGCTATTTACATATGAATGCTGCCGCTATTTTCATATAAATGCCGGTAATTTACATGTAAACACAGGGTCTGCAGGTGAGTCATCTGTACACAACAAAAGGGCAGTGCTGGGCAGCATTAGTAGCAGCACTTCACACTGAGATATTGGGACACAGCACGGGACTAAAACCTCAAGGTACGAGGGAATTTAAACCAGGATAGTTGGCAAGTATGAGGCAGCTGCTTTGCGCCCCACAACAATGACAGGGCCCTGGGCAGCTGCCCCTTTTGCCCTGCCTTAAAAACAGCCCTGCTGCCAGTCTCTGTGCTGGGAGCAAGCACAGCGCGCGCTGTCAGCATAGAAAGATGCTTACATAGGGCCACATACTGTACTGTATATGGACAGCCATTCAAATTACAAAAATTTACACAGCATTGCTCCAGAACCCAGGGGGCAGGGATCTGATGTAGAATGCCAGTCAGCATAGAGCAGGGAGATGAGTGTAATCTGAAAACTGAGTGGAGGGAATGGACACACTCTCCTCTAAACAGTCTCAGGCCTGGTTCATATCAATGTGGCTCTGTGTGCGGGATTTGCGCGGTCAGGGCAGCCAATACATTTACTGCAGGGAAAAGGTCCCTGCACCTTTTTTATAACACAACCACATGGAAATTGCATAAAAGCAATAGGAATGTGGCGGTTACTAAATCTCACATATAATACCGAAATAAAGTGCATCCAATACCAATCAATGTGCAAACTATGCAAAATAAAGGAAAATACACAAATAAATATAACGTGATCCTGAATCAGTGGCGGCCCATCCATAGGGGGTGCTCGGGCGCTGCCCCCCCAGCTGGTGCTGGATTCTGAGAGAGCGACACCATTGAAGGTAAGTCCTGGCCATCTGCTCTCCTGAAACCCAGGCTGCGGCATATGCTCTAGCCAGTTACCTCCAGCCCCTGTGAGAGCTTTGTGAGAAATGCTATATACCAGGCTTTGTGAGAAATGCTATATACCAGGTTTTGTGAGAAATGCTATATACCAGGATTTGTGAGAGATGCTATATACCAGGATTTGTGAGAAATGCTATATACCAGGATTTGTGAGAAATGCTATATGCTATACTCTGTGATTCTGGGCTGTATACTCTGCTGCAATTCTGGGCTGTATACTCTGCTGCGATTCTGGGCTGTATACCCTGCTGCGATTCTGGGCTGTATACTCTGCTGCGATTCTGGGATGTATACTCCTCTGGGCTGTATACTCTGATGCGATTCTGGGCTGTATACTCTGCTGCGATTCTGGGCTGTATACTCTGCTGCGATTCTGGGCTGTATACTCTGCTGCGATTCTGGGGTGTATACTCTGCTGCGATTCTGGGGTGTATACTCTGCTGTGAGTCTGGGCTGTATACTCTGCTGTGAGTCTGAGCTGTATACTCTGCTGTGTGTCTGGGCTGTATACTCTGCTGTGAGTCTGGGCTGTATACTCTGCTGTGAGTCTGGGCTGTATACTCTGTCCTGTGATGAGCTGTCCTGAGCTGTATACTCCTGGCACTATGGGTGGAAGCAAGTGGAATACAGGGGACGGAGTGTGTGGTTGCTATAAGAGGTGGGGCTTAAAGGTGGGAGGGGTCAAAAAGGAGAGGCGGGTCTGGCGCCCCCCCCATCCTAAAACACTCACCAGCCGCCACTGTCCTAAATACAAAATTTGTGATAAAAGCATTGATTCTCACATGAATAAAGTGCATCCAATGTGAAAAATAGGCAAATAAGTATTTCTAAAAATTGTGCAAATAAAGTCATTAATGTGCAAATAACGATATGATATTTCCAGAGAAATGTGCAGAAAAAAGTCCCATTTAAAGTGTAAACAAATCCAGCATATGTAGTGACATATAAATGCATCCAGCAGTGCAAAAAAGTTCATCCAATAAAGTGCCAAATATCCAAGAAGATTCCACCATCCGAGGTGCGCAAATGGTTTTCCCCAGCCTCTCACCTCAAGCAGATTAATAAAAGCGCCTTTCTGCTAAATGCTGGTTCCACAGCAAACAGGCGATTTCCAGGCCATCCAGGAACACATAGCACTCTCAAGGACATATATCGATCAGCTCATTCACATGTAAAAGGAAGAGGGGGGGTCCATAGTGTAGCATGTTATAAAAATATTTAATGATAAAACAGTAGTAACTTACAGTAGAGGATCAAAACAAACAGCGTTATACACGTGAAGAACTTCCAGTCTCAGCCGCGACCAGAAGTGATGACACCCGGCTCTTTCCCTGACACGTTGCGTCACTGTTCACGTGGCTTTATCAAAGGGTATATCAATATGGCTCTGTGTGCGGGATTTGCGCAAGCGAGGCAGCCAATGCATTTACTGCAGGGAAAAGGTCCCTGCACCTTTTTTATAACACGACCGCATGGTTTGCACTATGCGTTTGCGCGTATGGGAAAACCACAGTACATTTTTCAGTGCACGGAGGTGCCATTAAGAGGTAATGGCATCCCTGCAGGTTTTCTTTAAAGTATCGTTTTTTATGTGGGGCTGCATGCAAGTGCAGGAATCTATGTGATTTACAGATGTGAACCTAGCCTCATAGGGAAACATGCACAGCTGAGGCTGTCAATCACCTGCTGTGTGCTGGAGGGAAGGCAGGGCTGTCTCCCAGGATTGCTTGGTGTTGGCATAGATTGTCAGAAGTGACTCATGCAGATAGCCACGGAATGACAGAGCAGACAGCAATCACACTAGGTGCTTTGGATGAAGGCATGTCAACACTATAGAAGGATATACTTTGTTCATTTTTTTCATTTCAGAGGTTTAAAACCACTTTAAAGCAGACCTGCACTCACCAGAAATCCTTTGCCAAATTGGACTCCTTAGGGGGGGCGTGGTCAAGATGGCGACCTAGCAGGACGTGTGGGACGAGAGCTCCGCTCCTGATCGGCCTCATTATCCGACTGCAAGGGATATACAGAAGCCCTGATGACCCTGCTGAGCTGCGGCTGTCCCTAGGCTCCCCTGTGAGGTACTCTGTGTCAAATACAGTCGGCGTCGGGCAAGTTAAAGCCGCCGCCGGCAAGACCGCGTGGAGCGTCCCGCTGTGCAGGGAGAGAAGGGGGATCTGCGCTGCATAGGTCCCGCGCTCCGATCCCCGGCCGCCTGACTATAGACCGCTCCCTCTCATTGTCTATAAAGGACATCTGCTCCTTACCCCACTGAAAGGGGGATCTGCTACGGGCCTGTGCGGGAGATCACTGGGGGCATATAGACGGCGGCACCCTGCCTTACAATCCCAGCCAGCGCCAGGCAGCCACAAGTGGAGAATCCTGGGGAGGAGAGAGAGACAGGAAATGCAGGCTGTGCAGCCGCTGTGCTCTGATCCCCTAGGATATTAGCACACACTGCTTTACCTGCTAGAAGTAATCATTTGCTCTGATCCCCTAGGATATTAGCACACACTGCTTTACCTGCTAGAAGTAATCATTTGCCTTCTAAAGACACATAGTCACCCTCCTCACCCCACTTTACAGTGACTCACTACGGGAGCTAATCTGGGGCACATGGACAGCGGCATCCAGTACTGTAAACGCCGTCACTGAGGGGTATGCACACGTGGGGCACCCTGCTGTGAGGCAGAGAACAGGAGCTCCGAGCTACACAGATACCTTACTCCGGCCCCCCAAGGTATAAAGCCATACTGTCCTGCCTAACAGGCTGACTATTAGACTGGGTATGCGTAAGGGGACCTCCGGTGCACAGAGGAGAGGGCAGTCGGCCCAAAATACCCCACCGCTGACCAGAGACACACGTGCAGCGGTGCGACTTAACATGGCGTCTCAAACAGAGCACACAGAACCATCTGCAGAAACGTCTCAGCTGGCCACAGATCAATTCCAAGCACTAATGCAAGCGATAACAGGCTGCCAAACTACCCTCACCACGAAAATAGAACAGATGCAATCCGAAATGGGCCTCATAAGACGTGATATGGACAAATACCGTGATAGGCTGACAGAGGCAGAACGGAGGGTAGGAGACAATGAGGATGCCATTCGGGACCACAGTGCCTCAATACGTACACTGCAAGTTAAAATGAAAACCCTAGAATCCCGCGCTGAAGACCAGGAAAACAGAAACCGCAGAAACAACTTGCGACTGGTGGGACTTCCGGAAGGAGTGGAGGGAAGAGATCCAGAGGCTTATACGGAACATCTGCTCCGCACTCTTCTCCCACAGGCTCCGTTTTCTACCCATTTTGCGGTGGAACGCGCTCACAGGATGCCATCGGTCCGGGGTCCACCGGGAGCACCGCCACGAACCTTCATATTCCGCATGCTAAACTTCAGAGACCGTGATTTAATTCTTAGAGAAGCCAGAAAAGTTGGGGAACTGAGATCCGAAAACGCGAAGATCATGCTGTTCCCTGACTACTCGGTCGAAACGCAGAGACAGCGTAGGACATTTGACCAAGTCAAAGCCCAGATGCGCACCAGGGGGCTCAAGTACAACATGCTATTCCCAGCGCGGCTTAGAGTAGTGGACGGTGAGACTACAAAATTCTTCACCTCCCCGGAGGAGGCGGCCAGATGGCTTGAATCCTTGCCACGCAATCATTAATCTGTGCATTGGAGACCACCAAGAATACTCCTTTAATTTACCAGAGATGGTAAGATAGGCAGCTCTTTATTCTCTGCAACCCGCTCTCTGTTTAAATCCAACAGACTACAGGAAGTAGTGCATTTGTTTTTTCTTGGGGACAAGATCCAGAATATGAACCGGATGCACTGGTGACGATATGGGAGGCGATCAATATTCTGATGAGTGGTTTTGTACTTGGGGTAGGGAGGGGTCGGCCACCTTTGACTTCCCTATGATATCCGAGTTTATTTGCCGTTGGTCCCACCCCCCCCGTCCCGTGAACCCCCCCCCCTGGATGTTGGATGTACTCGACTCCCTGCTCTGCGGTGGGTGGGGGTGAATGCTGCTTCTCCGGGCCTTTCACTCTCAGAGATATGTGATTGCACAAGACACTGGTATATTCACCAGAACTGTGAACCGCCTGTGGACTTACAGATCGGATGGAGGGGTTGGGGGGTGCAGAGTATTGCCCCTTGGTTTGGTCTCAAATAAGAAGCACAATTGTTTGATGTATAATGATTAACATTCTTTACTTTCTACAGGTTGAGCAAATAGCTTGTGTAACTAAGTTTGTACCCTTAGAGTGATCTAAGTGTGAATGGTTGGGTGAATGCTGACGGGTTTCTCTGTTCCCTTGCCAAGTATTTTTTCTTATAATCAGCAATGGCCTACAGGTAATGCGTGTAGTGGAGTCCCTGCGCTCCATTAGGTCCTAGGTGTGTCGATTCTTACACACTGCCCCCATAGGAGTCTTCTCCTACATTTAAGTTGGTTTATGGTTGTTATGGGTACTCAAACACCCCAAGGTTCAATTAAAGGGGTGTGGGGTGGGAAGGGAGGGAAGTTTGGTTTTTTTTGTTTGTTTCGTTTTATTTTTTTTCTTGGTTTTCTTGTACTTGCATCCTCGATTGCATTTCATTACAAATGGTTCTACAACACCGGAGTATTAAGTCATGCTAGGAAGTCTCCTGTCCTATTACCTTCCTGTGGGATTTTTGCTTGCCCACTGATGGGGGAGGGGTGGGGTGGGGGGAGGCCTCTCGTAAAGTCCCGAGATATGTGGTTCCCCGTTGCACTTATCTGTCCTCCCGGGATATGGCTCCATTGAAGATCCTGTCCTGGAACGTCAGAGGTCTTAACCATAAAATCAAGCGCTCTCTGGTTTTTGATTACCTTAGAAAATATGCCCCACATATCTGCATTTTTCAGGAGACACACTTGGTAGGGGGTAGAGTGTTGGGACTGAAGAGGCCGTGGGTGGGACATCATTACCATGCTACCCACACTAGCTACGCTAGGGGGGTCAGTATTTTGGTCCATAGATCTCTCAATTTTGAACCCCTGGATGTCCTTATAGATCCAGAAGGCAGATATGTGATGTTACATGCTGTTATTGACACAATAGCCGTTGTGGTGGTGGGTGTCTATCTGCCGCCTCCGGCTAATACCTCTCTCCTACAGAAAATGGTTGCCCTGATTGCCCAGTTTCCTACGGATAACGTGATCATTGCGGGAGATTTTAATATCCCTCCGAATCCCTCTCTAGATAAACTGACCCCTGACCCCGCCACTGATTCGGCATTGCTCCGTTGGTCCCAGACAATGGGGTTAGAGGACGTGTGGCGATGGAAACACCCATCGGATCGTATGTACACATGCCACTCCTCCTCATATAATACATTATCTCGTATTGACCTGTTGTATGCTACCCTCCCCATGCTTCCCAAAGTTATTGACATTGAAATACTCTCAAGAGGGATATCAGATCATTCCCCGTTGCTGTGTACGCTGCAAACTGCTACCCCACAGGCAGATAGAATCTGGCGACTATCTCGGTTCTGGATTGAACACCCTACAATAGAAGTAGAGATGGTCAAAGAGATTAAGCAATTCTGGTTATCTAATGCCAATTCCGCCACACCAGGGAATGTATGGGACACCTTTAAAGCTTACATTAGGGGTTGCTACATGTCATCCATAGCCAGGGAACGTAGAAATGACGCAATATTATTGGAGGAAGCGGAAGCTAAGGCCCGAGATTTAGAGACTAGATTTGCCCTTACCTCCAACCCTATTATAGCACAGGATATGAGGGTGGCCTACCGGGAGGTTATGCTCCTTAGAGTGGCCAAGGCAAACAAACGCCAACTGGCCCAGACACAGAGAATCTTCGAACAGGGGGACAAAACAGGCAGGCTTTTGGCCTGGTTGGCCAAAGAGCAATCCTCGATCTCCACCATAGCCCGTATCCGAAAGAGTGATGGGACTCTGGTATCGGACCCAGTTAAAATTAATGCCTGCTTTGCTGACTACTACTCGACTCTATACTCTTCTAAGACACAATACTCTCCTGACGAACTCTCAGATTTTCTAGACGGGGTAACGCTCCCGGTACTTACGGACACGGCGAGGGAGAGCTTAGATGCCCCAATATCTTTGGAGGAGGTCCAGCAGGCTTTGGGTTCTATGCAGATGGGGAAGACTCCGGGAATAGATGGTCTCCCTCCCGAATTCTATAAACTATACGTAGGTGAGGTGGCCCATAGGATGCATGCAATGCTTATGGAGACTCTTCGAACGGGGGAGCTCCCACTATCTATGGCACAAGCCATTATAGTGGTTATACCTAAATCAGGGAAGGACCCCCAACTATGCCCCTCATACCGACCCATATCCCTGCTTAATGCTGATGCAAAGATATTGACTAAAATTCTCGCCAGGCGCCTAAATGAAGTAATACTTACCCTTATCCATGAAGACCAGTCAGGCTTTATGCCTTGGAAGTGCACTGACATAAATATTCGTAGGCTGTATGCAGTCCTGGCCTCCGGGGAGGAGAGTGTGGAAGATGAGATTGTGGCCTCTCTAGACGCAGAGAAGGCCTTCGATTCTGTGGAGTGGGGCTATCTCTGGGAAGTACTCCGCAGGTTCGGATTCGGTCCGGCCTTCCTCTCCTGGGTCAGGATGGTGTACAGGGCCCCGATGGCCAGGGTACGCACGGGTACGGTACTCTCTCCGGCATTCCCCCTTAGTAGGGGGACCAGGCAGGGGTGCCCCCTCTCGCCGGGACTTTTTTGCCCTGGCAATTGAGCCAATGGCCGCCCTCCTCCGTGCTACACCGGAGATTCGGGGGATTACAAGGGGTCCAATACAGGAAAAGGTGTCGTTATACGCTGACGACACCTTACTGTATCTTAGAGATGATGGTGCTTCCCTACAGGCAGCCCTATCAGTAATTAATAATTTTGGAAAATTCTCTGGTATTTGCATAAATTGGGGGAAGTCAGTCCTGTTCCCTCTTCATGATGGCCCTGCATCCTTGCAGACAGATGGGCAGCTTAGTAGAGTCTCTCAGTTTAAATATCTAGGGGTAGAAATACATAGAGATTTAAAAAAATATATAACCCTCAACTTAAACCCAGTGGTCAACCACTTCTCTCAAAGATGCGCCACATGGAAATTCCTACCTCTAACACCAGTTGGCCGCGTCAACTTAGTTAAGATGTCGGTACTACCCAAGTTTACCTATTTATTCCGTCAAACTCCAATTTCTATACCGATAACCTTTTTTAAACACTTGGATAGTATTGTCACCTCATTTATTTGGAATGGGAGGACCCCTAGAATAGCCAGATCAACTTTACAGCTGCCGGGTGTGCTGGGGGGACTGGCCCTACCCTGCTTTCTGAAATACTATTGGGCGGCGGTCCTAGTGACTGTTAAGTGGTGGTTCTCGGAGGACCCGACCAATCCTGCTTCCACTACAGAGGCGGCATTGGTTGGCTCATTTGCGGAATTGGGGAATTTGGTTCATAGAGGTCCCAGATCCAATGCTCATGTGACTCTCCCCATGAAAACGACCCTTAAGGTTTGGGATACGGTCCAAAAACAGCTCATGGGCCCTAATGACTGGTCCCCTGCGACTCCCTTATGGGGCAACCCTCGGCTACCTCACTTTCGCTCTATTCCCGACCCGGTCGTGTGGGCTAGATATGAGGTCAAAACTTTGGGGGATATAGTAACACAGGGCCGACTGATCTCCTTCGATGCCTTAAAAAGAGATAGGGATCTCCCGAACCATATGTTCTTTAGATTCCTCCAGTTGCGCCATGCATTCAGGTCCCAGTTCCCGGACCAGCTGAATCTGGAGGGGTCGCAGGTGGAAAATACACTTAAATCCCCGGATACTGGGAAAACGCTGTCCACGTTGTATAATATATTTGCGTCGCATGACACATCTAGAGTATCCCAGTTGTGTGAGTTATGGCGGGGGGATATTCCGGAGCTGACAGATGAGGACTGGGAAGAGGGGATTCAACAATATCTACCCCTTACAATTTCGGCTAGGGACAGGTTCATGCAACTGAAGTTTCTTCACCGTGCATACTACTCTCCAGTACGTTTAGCAAGAATATATCCTGACAGGTCGGCGAGATGCGCTAGGTGTGGCTCGAATGATGCTGACTTCTTCCACACAGTCTGGTCCTGCCCTGGTGTGAAGGAATTTTGGGAAAATATACTTGCTGATATTAACTCTATTGGGAAAGTGAAGGTCCCATACAGCCCAGTCCCTCTTTTGTTGGGTATCTGCGACTTCCTAGAGGTCTCGTGGGGGAAGAAACTATTTATCTTCTACACCACACTATACGCTAGAAAGGCAATCCTATTACATTGGAATCAGGCCCAACCACCCACCAGACAGCTTTGGCAGTCTTTGATAAATAAGGCATTACCATTATATAAAATGACATATATGGGAAGAAATTGTCCTAAAAAATTTGGGAAGATTTGGGCAGCATGGGTGAAGGCAAAACATTTAACAATTGATTGAGGCCCCCAGGTCATGCCACATGATAAATGACATAATCGGTTCCTCACCAACAAATTTCTGTGTCTCCTTATATGAATGTGGGATTAAAGAGTATGATTTGAAGGTAATTAATGTGCCCCTTATACCTCTACCCGGGTTAGGTGCAGGGTTATTGTTTACATATTGTTGCTCTGACTAATGCAACTACATTTGTTGAGAAATGTAAGGAAATTGTGTAAGATGTCTGTATCTATGACTAATCCGTTATAAAGTGTCTGTTTTTGGAAAACCATAATAAACTTTTTTTGTTAAAAAAAAATTGGACTCCTTATCTCTCTTCCTTCCCAGGCCCCCCTGCTTCATTCTCACCTAGGCAAGAATGTTGTGTTGGTATTACTAAGGCCACCTGGGATATGCAGGGACAAACAGTGCTGGAGGGCAGACCTTGTGGCATGTCATTGAGGGCCAGCTGCAAGAATCTGAAAGAGACCACTCAACTGGTTCCTAGTGATGTAAGAGAGGTAGAAGTTGGCACAGAATCCAGTCTGCAATAGCAGAAAAGAACAAAGCATGATAATGCTGGATTCGCTGGGCACGCGAGTATGTGTTAAGCAAAACCTAGGTAAGAGGGAATTTAAAACAAATATCATGGGTTATCAGTGCATCCTTTCAAGTCTATGGGATGGTACAGAACATCCAGTAGTAGTAGGAGTGTTCTCGAGGAACAAAGCAATCAGACAAGCCAGAAAACCTTGCCACATCATTATGTTTCCCTGTTGCAGAAACTGTTTGCCCATGGCTATCCATCCCTCCACTTCTCTAAGACCCCTTTCACACTGAAGGTGCTTTTCAGGCATTTTAGCGCTAAAAATAGCACCTGTAAAGGGCCTGAAAAGCGCCTCTCAAGCCACCCCAGTGTGAAAGCCCGAGTTCCTTCACACTGGGGCGGTGCACTTGCAGGATGGGAAAAAAAAGTCCTGCAAGCAGCGTCTTTAGGGTGGTGGAGGAGCGGTGTATACACCGCTCCTGCCATTGAAATCAATGGGCAGCGCTGCCAAAGCGCCTGCAAAGTGCTTCAGCAGCCGCGCTTTTCGGGCAGTTTTTAACCCTTTCCACAGCCACTAGCGGGTGTTAGAAGCGCCCCGCTAGCAGCCGAAAAGCACCGCTAAAACAACGGTAAAGCGCCTCTAAAGCTAGCGGCGCTTTACCGCTAACGCGGCTGCGCCACATTGTGAAAGGGCACTAAGAGCTCTTCCAGATGGGCAACAGTGTCTACCACCCTTGGAAAAGCTTTTTTTTTAATCCCAGGGGGCAAGGGCGAGCCAAGTGTTTAGCTTGTGGTTGTGGCATGCTCCCATTGACCTTAATGGGAACATTCGATAGCTGGGGGTGCCTGTCAAACTTTGAAGGCCGAGTTAAAACTGCTGCAGCCACGGCACGTGTACAGCCCCTACTGGCTGCAATTGTAAAATGTAATTGGTCATAGGGGGTGTTGTTAAAACTGTGGCTAAACAGCTAAACATCCTGTTTTTACCATCCCCTGGCCACTCATGTAAAACAGTCCTAACAGACACACTTTAACAACTAAGAAGATTCTGTTTTGGGAAAAAACTGGAAGAGAAGACATTATGAGCCAGTCAGATCATGCAATCACTGACTAATGTCTATCTCTAGGATGTCTGGGTCTATATTTACAAAGCAGCTGAATAAACGAGCACAACCAACACAAAAGGGTGTCCCCGGGGTAAATAGTACAGTGCACTTTTCATTGTAAGCGGTTCATGGTCATTGGATGTCTCACTTTGTCTGCTCTAATTATTGATTGACCTTTCAAACAGTGCAGCAAGGGCAATCCTCTCCTGTGTTTAGTCTATAAACCTCTGAGACTGAAGTGGAAGTTTTGTACCGTATATATATTACCTTTAACTATCTTCATCATTTGAATTTGAATAAAATAGGCAGCTTTAGAACTAGTTATCCTGCGCTTATTAAATGCTATAGGAATAAAATAATGTCAGCAACAGTGACGGAAAGTAGGTCACTATTCAACTATACAAAACATCTATTTTCTAGACAGATAATCCAAGGTCCTACAATCAGATATTAGTCATGTGTATGTATTTTAATCATTATAGGCTACTTCTGTAAACAGAGAAGGACAAAAAATATTTTATTTCAAATTTCCTGCACGGTGTTAATGACGGCTTTTGCAGTTTAGATCAACGTATGTCAGTCATTCCGGTATTTAACAAGCCAACCAGTAAATTATATGTATTTTTTTCTACTTTTTTTTTGGATCATTGAACAAATGTGGCAAGCTTTAGCTTTGATGAATTCTGACCATATTTTGCTTAATTCAGTAATTTCTTAAGATCGTCAGCCCCATCTAGTGGCCATAATGTTTTTTATGTGATTAAGGTTTTTTTCTAGGAAAAATATCACATTATGGCCACTAGATGGAGTTGACAATCATAGAAGATCACTGTATTAAAGTGATTCTAAAACCCCTTTCACTCTGAGACGTTTTTTAGGCACTTTTGCGCTAAAAATAGCGCATGAAAACGGCTTCCCATTCATTTCAGTGGAAGCTTTCACACTGGGACGGTGCGCTGGCGGGGCGGTGCAAAAAGTCCTGCAAGGAGCATGTTTGGAGCGCCTCAAAAATTCCCCTGTCCATTGAAATGAATTGGAAGCAATTCAAAAGCGCCGCGAAACTGCTCTTTTTTCTTTTTTTTTTTTAGGTCACATTGTCGCGTAACCAAAGAAGCGTGTGCTAGTGCCGCAAAAGTGCAGCAAAAACAGCACTAAAGTGCTGCAAAAGCACTGCAAAAACGCCCAACGTTTTATGGGCAGTTTTTGAGCACACACTGAGGCACTTTTCTAAAAATAGCGCCTGAAAAGCACCCGAAAACTGCTTTCCATTCATTACAATGGATGCTTTCACACTAGGGCGGTTCACTGGCGGGGCGGTGCAAAAAGTCCTGCAAGCAGCATCTTTGGAGCGCTTTAAAAAGCGTTGTCACGTGATTTTAAAAAAAGCGCACGATAATGCCGCAAAAGCGCCTCAAAAATGACCAACATTTTATGGGCAGTTTTTGAGCACCTCGGTGTGAAAGGGGTCTTAAGGAAAGATATATTTTTTTTTTAATTAAAACAAACTTCTCTATTCAATAGTTTTGCACAGAGCTGCCCAGATCCTCTCATTCAGTGTTTCTCAACTCCAACTCCAGTCCTCAAGGCACCCCAACAGGTCATGTTTTCAGGATTACGGCTGTGGTAATTACCAAAGCAGTGAAACTGATCAACTCAACTGTGCAAAATAATGGATAGCCTGAAAACATGACCTGTTGGGGCGCATTGAGGACTGGAGTTGAGAAACGCTACTGTAATTTTTGGGTCCCCCGCTGGTGGTCCTGACTACTCCCCTCTGCCAAATGCCAAGGGGGCACTAGAGCAGGCTCACTCCTGAGCCACGGTGTGTTTGTCCATTCACACACACAGCATGGTTCGGTCCCCACCCCCGATCTCTCCTCATTGGCTCACTGACTGTGATTGACAGCAGCAGGAGCCAATGGCTCCTGCTGCTGTGTGAGCCAGTGAGGAGAGAGAGACCCGGGAGAGCCACTGTTCTCGTGCACATCTGTGGTTTGAGATGAGGTTCAGGTAGGTATTGGGGGGAGTAGGCTGGGCGGGAGAGGTGCACCCAGAAGGTTTTTAAACCTTGAGCCTATAGAACCACTTTAACAGTCAGTTCCAGTCAAAGATGGGTAAATGCTTGTCCCATTCATCCAAAATAATTTGTTAAATAGACTCCATTCCTACTTTTGCAGCCAAATTGGGATAGCACCTACTTTATATATGTTACATCATTCACATAGCATAGATCACCTTCTCCAAAATGAAGTCCTTTCGGCTGTTGGGCCTTTCATAATTGCGCAGCTTGCAGTCGTAATCTTGCTTCTCTAGGATGTGCACCATCTCCACCATCTCAGCCTTGCTCATGGGGGTTTCTTTGTGCCTCCTATGAGCTCCACCACCGTGGGGCTGGCTGTAATCCTCCGAATCCGCCATGTTGTCCCTCCCGAATGTTCTGCCATCTGTGTCGCATGCAGAAGAGAGATTCGTCATGATGCACTGAGAGCGGAGTTTGACGCATGTGCAGTGTATATAAAGCAGAACGTATGGTCAATGGAACGGCTGTAGGATCAATCTTGGAGTAGAGGACGAACGATCCTCACAAGAAAGGAGGCATACAACGAAGGTACATTTGGAAATTGGGGCATAGCTGGGTAGTGGCCTATACTGCTTAGATTGAGGCCTATATTGGGACCAGTTTATGGGTTAAGCCAGACATTATGGTTTGTCTTGTGTTCTGTCTTGCAGGCATCATATCATTTATCATGATGGATAAATTTACTTCCCCTGATTTTCTACACCAATTCATTGACCTGTACTGGAGCTGCGCTGTCTCTGGAAGGTCAAAAGTAGAGACTACTCTAAAATAAATCTTGAGGAAGGCAGCTTTTTTTTAAAATAATGATTTTATTTGTTATATTTTCTATATTTTTGTATGCATAGAATGCACTTTTTGGTTAAGTTCTTTGTATTTGGATGGCAAATAGCATCTCAAATTTAATTTGTTTTATTTTTTTCTGCACAATAAAAAAATTGTGTAGAATAATATTTGGCTATGTGTTTTACTTCAAATGACAGTTTGGGAGTAGGCAGTTACATTTTAAAAAATACAATGTAAAATTAAACAGGGACACCAACATAGTTATTATTTATTATTTTTTAATTAAGGTACTTATATAGCGCCATCAATTTACGCAGCACTTTACATATACATTGTACATTCACATCAGCCCTACCCAGTGGCGGAATTACCAGGGTCGCACCAGTCGCATTTGCGACTGGGCCCTCGGGTTCCACCACTGTAGGGGGGCCCGCCTCCTGGGAGATATTACAGTAGTGTACACTCACGGTGTACGCTACAGTCATTCACGGGGAGTCCGCTCCGCCCGTGAATGACTGTAGTGTACACTACAGTGTACGTTCCGCCCATCCTCTGCACACTGCACAGGCTCCGCCCATCCTCTTCACCCATCCTCTCATCCCACACTCAGGGGCACAGTCCCCGCCCGCTTCGCCCATCCTCTCCACCCTATCTCTCTGCTTGCACTCATGGGCACAGTCCCCCCCCCCACTCCGCCCATCTTCTCCAGCTCCGCCTGGACTCACAGGCCCCACCCATCCTCTCTGCCCGCCCAAGCAAGACCCAGCAAGGAGGGGGATCTGCAAGTAAGTGCCACCCATCCCTCTATATCAACACTGCCACTGATCCCCACACCACCACTACTGCACTGATTCCCCCCCCCACACCACTGCTGTCACTGATTCCCCCCCACACCACCACCACTACTGCCACTGATCCCCACACCACCACTACTGCCACTGATACCCCCCCACACCACCACCACCACTACTGCCACTGATACCTTGATACCACCACCACCACTACTGCCACTGATCCCCCACACCACCACCACCACTACTGCCACTGATACCCTGATACCACCACCACTACTGCCACTGATACCCTGATACCACCACCACCACTACTGCCACTGATCCCCACACCACTACTACTGCACTGATTTCCCCCCCTCCACACCACTGCTGTCACTGATAACCCCCCCCCCCCCACACCACCACCACCACTACTGCCACTGATCCCCACACCACCACTACTGCCACTGATACCCCCCACACCACCACCACCGCTACTGCCACTGATACCTTGATACCACCACCACCACTGCCACTGATCCCCCACACCACCACCACCACTACTGCCACTGATACCCTGATACCACCACCACCACTACTGCCACTGATCCCCACACCACCGCTACTGCCACTGATCCCCACACCACCACTACTGCTACTGATACCCCCCCACACCACCACCACTACTGCCACTGATACCCTGATACCACTACTGCCACTGATCCCCCACACCACCACCACTACTGCCACTGATACCCTGATACCACTACTGCCACTGATCCCCCACACCACCACCACTACTGCCACTGACACCCTGAAACCCCCCCCCCACCACCACAAGCACTGCTGCCACTGATCCACCCCACCATGACCACTACTGCCACTGATCCCATCCTTGCCACTGATACCATTCCCCTCCCCACCACTCATCCCATCCCACCCCCCCAACCACCACCCTCACCACGGATCCCATCCTCCCACCACCGCTGCCACTCATTTCATCCAATCCCCCTTCCACTACCACTCATCCCATCCCACCATCCTCCAACCATCACCCTTGCCACTGATCTCCTTTCCCCCACCACCTCTGCCACTCATCCCATTCAATCCCCCCTACCACTGATCCCACCCCCCCAACCACAACCCTTGCCACTGATCCCATCCCCCCTCACCGCTGCCACTGATCCCATCCCCCTACCACCATCGCTGCCACTGATCCCATCCCACTGCTGTCACTGATCCTATTCCCCACCGCTGCCACTCATCCCATCTCTCCCTCACCGCTGCCACTCATCCCATCCCTCACCCCCGATGCCACTGATCCTATCCCTCCCCAACCATCACTGATCCCATCCCCCACCAACACCGCTGCCACTCATCCCAGGGGCGTAACTACAGGGGTCACAATTGCAATAGCACACATGTTGCCTCTGAACACCTGGATGGGGGGGGGGGGCATTTAGAGGAACAAATCCCCTCCATTTTTCTCCTGCAGCCACTAAAAATCTGCCTCTCCTCCTCTCCCTCTGATAGGCATTCAGTGGCCGCTGGAGGAAAATGGAGGGGATTTGTTCCTCCTCCTATCCAGGTCCTGCTGCCCCTGGGATCAGTGGGAAGGGTCCTGTCCGGAGGTCAGGGGGGCCCTCCATGGTTTCTTGCAGCGGGGCCCTGAAGGTTCTAGTTATGCCACTGGCCCTACCCTCAAGGAGCTTACAATCTAAGGTCCCTAACTCACATTCATATACTAGGACCAATTTAGACAGAAGTCAATTAACCTTGTTGTATCTTTGATCTTGAAAAATACGGGATAATGGTGTTGTGGTAACTTGCCCAAAAAAACAAAACAACAAGCTTAATAATATTCTTGATACCACTAGAAACCAAAAGCCTTTTAAAATACGTTTGCCATAACTCCATCAGTATCACCAGTAAAGCACCTTCATTATTATCCCATTAAAGAAGAAGAGAATTGTGCGCTGCATTTTGACTTTTCCTAATTTGCCACGTCACGAATGTTAATTCTCCATTCTCAATGCTAGTTTACAAGACCGACCACTTCCGGCTCGTTCCTTGCTTCCGATCATGCGTGTTTGTACTTTCGACTTTTGTGTGACGGACTTGTGTACTGACCAAATGAAAATCCGACAACAGACTGTTGTCTGCTGAAAATTTACTAGCCTGCCATCCAACATTTGTTGGCCGAAAGTTGGAAAACAATTGTCAAAAGGAGCGTACCAAAGTTCAGATTTTACGACAACAGTCTGTCAACAGACAATCCCCTGCCAACAATCAAATCGTATGTATGAGGCTTTACTGTCTTTGCTGCTGCCAGAGGAAAGTTCCCAGTTCAAATTCCCAGCCTAGCCTCCATGATGTGATGTTCCGGCCCCACCTCACAACCACGTAATGAGAAGAAGAGTGCTTGGGCGTCATCTTGGATTTGGGCAGACTGGCTAAAGAGCCAGGAGAAAGAGGAACCAGGAAGTAGTTGCAGGTGGAGCTCATGACTTGTGTTCCTGTAGCTAAAAAGATCTCCATAGAACCCACAATGCTGCCTGCACATACAACACTGCCAACAGGAAAGACTGGCCAATCAGAGCCTGCTGCACTATGCAGTTGTTTAAAGTGCAGTTAAAGTTGAACTCCAGGCTTCTTCAGAAAAAAATTAAATATTAGGACATTAACCTGTCCAGCGGTGTCTTCATCCAAGCCGATCTTTCAATCAGCTCTCGGGTGCTGCCATCGCCCTCTCGGGTAAGGGAAATCGGCAGTGAAGCCTTGTGGCTTCACAGCTGGTTCCCTACTGCGCATGCGTGAAGCGTACTGCTCTTTGTGAATGGCCCAGCGGCAGGGGAAGCAGGAGGGGGGGGAGTGAACTTCCAGATGAGTTTGCCGCGGCAAAGTCAGCTGGAAGTGGGAGTGGGTACCTATCAAAATATCAAAAATATGTCTAAATAAATATTTAAACATTAATAGTGCTAATATGGTCAGAAAGTCTTTTGAATTGATACACAGTCCACTTTGACAGTGAGATTAACAAGAATGTTGAATAAAAGATGGTCTGCTCAAGCAGAAAGGAATACAAATTAGTTGCAGTTTATTGATCCAGTCGAATCGCCGTCACCATGATTGCATTATAATCCCCCAAAGGAAATTCACTTACCAGATATTACTGGATTCGATGTATATCTCAAGGCAGCAAAACACTGTGTGTCTTCATCCAATATTGCTGGGTTGGTAAGTGGGTGTTAGGTGGCTGTAATCAGTAATCACTGCATCTCTCCATCTGTATATTGCTCGTTACAAGCAAGAAAATAAGCGGGCACATAGCGTAATCCAGTATTGGAAGGTATGTTGATTTAAATAATTCCTTATAGATGTACACTTACAAAAAATTAATTTTATTAAAAGTATAAATAAAATTTCCTTATAAAGTCGCTCCCTCCTGATATACCTCTCACCACTACAGCGGTGTTCCCGGGTAAGGCAAAACAGGAGACTCGACAGCCTAATTCGAAGACGTAGGTTGCTGCGTGGTCATGCATGCCCTAAGGGCATGACCACGCAGCAACCTACGTCATCGGGAACACCACTGTAGCGGCGAGAGGTATATCAGGAGGGAGCGACTTTATAAGGATACTTATTTATGCTTTTAATAATTTAATTTTTTGTAAATGTACATCTATAAGGAATTATTTAAATAAACATACCTTCCAATACTGGATTACGCTATGTGCCCCCTTATTTTCTTGCTTGTAACAGGGCAATATACAGATGGGGGATGCAGTGATTAATGATTACAGCCACCTAACACCCACGCACCAACCCAGCAATATTGGATGAAGACACACAGTGTTTTGCTACCTAGAGATATGCATCAAATCCAGTAATATCTGGTAAGTGAATTTCCTTTTATTATGAAATCATTGTGGTGACGGCGATTCATCTGGATCAATAAACTGCAACAAATTTGTATTCCTTTCTGCTTGAGCAGACCATCTTTTATTCAACATTTTCGTTACTCTCACTGTCAAAGTGGACTGTGTATCAATTCAAAAGATTTTCTGGCCATATTAGCGCTATTAATGTTTAAATATTTATTTAGACATATTTTTTATATATTGTATTTTTTTTATAGTAGCAGCTTTTGATAATTGTATCTTTGCCGTGAGCGCTGAAGGAGAGATATCCACTATTGTTTGACTATTTTTCAATCTTTGCCAGGTACCTATGAAAACCAGGTACCGGTGCCCCCCCGAAAGGTGACAAATGTGGCAGCGGAGGGGGGCAAATAAGTGGAGCTTCCCCTTTTGAGTGGAGCTCCGCTTTACATTAAAAAGTTTCCAGGACTCACCAGAACGAGGCTCCCTTCCAACAGTCTCTTTTGGATCTAATACAAAACGGACATCATGTCAGGAAAGGCTGAACCTGACTGTAAAGCAGAAAAAAATCAGCAGGTGGGCAAAAGAAAAAAAAAAAGAATAAAAAAACAGTTTAAGTTCTGTGAAAACTGAAAGATGAGAAAACAAAAGAGAATGCTGGATAGCTGGGGTGTCTGGAGTTTATAGTTAACTGGTTCTACTGGCTTGGGAGAACAGAGCTTCTTCAACCCACTGTATGCTGCCATGATGCAAATATGTTTTTCAACTGTGTATTTTGCTGCTTTCCTGGAGTTCACTATATGCTTCCACGCACTTCTGCATTCAGAGTTAAATATGCAACAAATAATAATAACAGGTTTCGTTCTAGTTCTAGTTCACTTGAAAAAAAGGAAAAAAACAGCAGAACAATGGAAAGTGTAAGCATGTGAGCTCTGACCCACACAAATCCTGGCACAAGTAGAAATATCGCATGGAACAGTACTCTCTGTCAATTAGTTCCTATAAATCTTCATCTTTGTACAAAGATTCTGTGCACCTTTTCATGTGAATATATAATTACAGTCAGCTGATATTACAGGAATACAATAGGCACTATGAGTAATTCTAAAGATCAAAAAATAAATAAATTAGTGGAGAGAATGGTTTTCAGGGAGATGCCTAAATATCAGGCTTTTTACTGAAAAAGTCACTGTTACAATACATAGTTATATAGTTAGTCAGGTTGAAAAAAGACTCAAGTCCATCTAATTTAACCAAAAACAAAATACAATCCCATATACACAATCCTTCACCCACAGTTGATACAGAGGAAGGCGAAAAACCCCAGCAGAGCATGATCCAATTTGCTACAGCAGGGGAAAAGAAATCCTTCCTGATCCCCCGAGAGGCAATCAGATATTTCCCTGGATCAACTTTTCCTATAAATGTAAGTACCCAGTTATATTATGTACATTTAGGAAAGAATCCAGACATTCTTTAAAGCAATCTACTGAGCTTGTCAGAACCACCTCTAGAGGGAGTCTATTCCACATTTTCACAGCTTTTACTGTAAAGAAACCTAGCATATTTGGAGATTAAATCTTTTTTCTTCTAGACGTAAAGAGTGCCCCCTTGTCCTCTGTGATGACCTTAAAGTGAATAACTCAACACCAAGTTCACTATATGGACCCCTTATGTATTTTTAAATGTTGATCATATCCCCCCTTAATCTCCTCTTCCCAAGAGGGAATAGATTTAGCTCCTCTAATCTTTCCTCATAGCTGATCTCCTCCAAGCCTCTTATCAGTTTGGTTGCTCTTCTCTGGACTTTCTCCAGTCTCCCAATATCCTTTTTGAGAATTGGTGCCCAAAACTGAACTACATATTCCAGATGAGGTCTTACTAATGATTTGTACAGGGGCAAAATGATATCTCTCTCTCTGGAGTCCATACCTCTCTTAATATAAGGAAGGACTTTACTCGCTTTGGAAACCGCAGCTTGGCATTGCATGCTATTATTGAGTTTATGATCTACCAAAACCCCCAGATCCTTCTCCACCATTGATTCCTCCAGTTGTACTCCCCCTAGCATGTATGATGCATGCATATTCTTAGCCCCCAAGTGCATAACTTTACATTTATCAACATTAAACCTCATTTGCCACATAGCTGCCCAATTAGACAGAGCATTGAGGTTGGCTTGTAAATTGGAGACATCCTGTAAGCTTAGTGTCATCCGTAAAGACAGAAATGTTACTTTTAATCCCAGACCCTATATCATTTATAAATATATTACAAAGTAAGGGTCCCAGCACTGAACCTTGGGGTACACCAGTGAGAACCTAAGACCATTCAGAGTAAGAATCATTAACCACTCCTCTCTGAATTCTGTCTTTTAGCCAGAATATATGGCATTACTCATGACTTTAAAAACATAAGTAAACTGCGCTTGTGTAAAACGTATTAAACTTGTGTATAGCAGCACCACTGACATGAGATAGGATCACATAAATAATGACTGTATAACAAAAATATAAATATACATATAATTATAAATGTAAAACAACGAGTCCATTGTCCACTGCATGGCTCCATGTTTTTCATCTGCTGACTCAACATTTAAATAATCAGAGTGACTAAAATGCTGTTTCATGCAATCTGATGAGACTTTGCTTCTTTACAGAGGGTGTTGTTATAATATGATTAATGTTGGCATGCAACGCAGAAAAACCTATTAAAAGCACAAAACATTTTATAACAAGGATGTCATATTTTTTCTTGTCAGATATATTCAGTAGAAAGAGGTTTTAAAAAGAGCTTCTGTTGGACCAGCTGTTGTACACATGGGCTGAATCTGCCAATGCTGCCTGATATTCGGCCTGTGTGTACTAGGCCTAAAGGGATATTACAGTCTTGGCTTTTTTTGTTTAAAAATAACAAACATGTTATACGTACCTCCTCTGTGCAGTGGTTTTGCACAGAGCAGCCCGGATCCTGCTCTTCTTGGGTCCCTCGCTGGCTCTCTTGGCCCCTCCCTCCTGTTCAGTGCCCCCACAGCAAGCAGCTTACAATGGGGGCACCCGAGCCAAGTCACAGCTCCCTGTGTCCATTCAGACACGGAGCGGTGGCTTGGCCCCGCCCCCTCCATCTCCTCATTGGCTCACTGACTTTGACAGCAGCGAGAGCCAATTGCACCCATGGAAAGGGTTCCTCCACTCACAGCCTGAGTCTCAGATTTTTCTTTCAATATTGGTTGTGTCTGAGATATCACTTTGACTACAGTAGTCAAAGAGATATCTTTTCAGATTCAACCAATAATAAAAGGCTGTGGGCAGCCAATCAGAGGCTCAAGCTGTAAATAACAGGAAGCCCTTCTATACAGCAGAGCAGGCAGTCATTAATACCCCTGACGTAAAGTAGGGGGAATTAAAGAGATATAATTTTTTACTCCCTCATCTGGAGCCATAGGGGGTACAGGGCTCAGGCTGTGAATGGAGAGGACTACAATTTCCAGTGCAAAATATTAACAATATAATGGAAAAAATGAAGCGGTATTAAACTCAAAACCAAAAATGTTATATATTACAGCTTATCGATACTTGGATGTGGTGGCTGCATTTGTTTTCTTTTTTTTTAGGCTTTTTATTTTCTGTTTTCCTCCTGGTGATCTGGTCAGTAACACGCCTTCTGTATTAGAGTGCCCCCGCTCTGGATGAAGAAGAAACAGAGACAGCAGTCTGAGGGGCAGGGGGGTGTTAGATATACTAACAGATTTAGGTACACTAAACAATTTGTAGCCATACTCCAGGTCAGACTTTATAAACAGTTACAGCAAACAGTTTTTTTCCCTTGTGTGATAAAGGTGTTACATAAATAAATGAAAACTGATCATTGTAAGCACCCCTGTCAGCAATAACTGGTTTGTCTCAACCCCCTAATTGCTACATCTGCCGGACAGCTCGTTCTTTTGAAAAATAACAGACTTACTGTCAGGATCACCAAGAAAACCTAAACAAGAAAAGGAATGTAACCATCACATCTAAGAATTGGTATGCTGCAATATAATAAATGTTTACTTTGGGGTTTAATACTGCTTTAAGTGGATAAAGTTAATAAAGTCATTCTATTATACATCACATTTTTAGGTAGATGATGGGAAGGAAGGAGTTTAATAAACAGGCTGGGGTAAAGCTATTGAGAGGGGGAGAGAGGGGGAGAGAGAGGGGGACAGGAAGAGAAAGAGAGAGAGAGGGGGCAGGGAGAGAGAGAGAGAGGGGGGCAGGGAGAGAGAGAGAGATGGGCGGAGAGAGAGATTGAGGACATGGAGAGAAGGGGGGCAGGAAGAGAGAGATTGAGAGGAGCAGGGACAGAGAGATTGGGGGGGCAGGGACAGAGATTGAGGGAAGCAGGGAGAGAGAGATTGTGGGGGGGGGGGCAGGGAGAGAGAGATTGGGGAGCAGGGACAGAGATTGAGGGAGGCAGGGAGAGAGAGATTGTGGGGGGCAGGGAGAGAGAGATTGTGGGGGGGGCAGGGAGAGAGAGGGGGGCAGGAAGAGAAGGAGAGAGAGGGGGCAGGGAGAAAGAGGGGCGGAGAGAGAGAGATTGAGGGCATGGAGAGAAAGAGAGGGGGCAGGGAGAGAGAGAAGGGGTCAGGCAGAGAGCGGTTGAGGGGGGCAGGGACAGAGAGATTGGGGGGCAGGGACAGAGAGATTGGGGGCAGGGACAGAGATTGAGGGAGTCAGGGATAGAGAGATTGGGGAGCAGGGACAGAGATTGAGGGAGGCAGGGAGAGAGAGATTGTGGGGGGGGGGGGGCAGGGAGAGAGAGGGGGGCAGGAAGAGAAGGAGAGAGAGGGGGCAGGGAGAAAGAGGGATGGAGAGAGAGAGATTGAGGGCATGGTGAGAAAGAGAGGGGGCAGGGAGAGACAGGGAGAGACAGAAGGGGGTCAGGGAGAGAGGGGTTGAAGGGGGCAGGGACAGAGAGATTGGGGGCAGGGACAGAGATTGAGGGAGGCAGGGAGAGAGAGATTGTGGGGGGGGCAGGGAGAGAGAGATTGGGGAGCAGGGACAGAGATTGAGGGAGGCAGGGAGAGAGAGATTGTGGGGGGGCAGGGAGAGAGAGATTGGGGAGCAGGGACAGAGATTGAGGGAGGCAGGGAGAGAGAGATTGTGGGGGGGGGGGGGCAGGGAGAGAGAGGAGGGCAGGAAGAGAAGGAGAGAGAGGGGGCAGGGAGAAAGAGGGGCGGAGAGAGAGAGATTGAGGGCATGGAGAGAAAGAGAGGGGGCAGGGAGAGAGAGAAGGGGGTCAGGGAGAGAGAGAAGGGGGTCAGGGAGAGAGAGGTTGAGGGGGGCTGGGACAGAGAGATTGGGGGGCAGGGACAGAGAGATTGAGGGAGGCAGGGAGAGAGAGATTGTGGGGGGGCAGGGAGAGAGAGAGAGAGGGGCGGTAGGAAGAGAGAGAGGGGACAGGGAGAGAGCGGGGGCAGGGAGAGAAAGGGGTGGAGAGAGAGTGATTAAGGGGGGCAGGGAGAGAGAGTGATTAAGGGGGGCAGGGAGAGAGTTATTGAGTTGCTCTTGTCTCCCAGCTCTGCTGATCCTCTACCACTCAGTCCTCTCTCTCCATTCCCCGCTCACCTTCTGCTATAGCGTTCCCATGTTACCCACCACGTGTGCCATCTGCTAGATGCTCTGCTCCAGCCTGGACCTTGCTCACCTTCCTGCTGCTCCATGCTGCACACCAGATGTGAAGTCTGCACCAGACACTTCCAGAATACATATGAAGTTGAAAAATTGAATGTTGGAAAATGAAAAAAGTTGAAGTTGGAAATTACTGCTGATGACGTGTTAGTTTCCCAGTGCATCCTGGGATATCTCATACCTGCAATGCCTCCAAATCTAAGCAAAACTAACGTTAAATAAATGCCCCTTAAACGCTTCAGGTGCTGTAAACATGCGTTGTCATAGACTTCTATGCACTTCTCTGCACAGTAAACCATTCCTCATGGATGCATATACTGTATGTGGCTGCTTAGCATTAAAGCATGCCCACCCAGTGTCTGCATATATGTGTACGGCTGGTGGGAACTGGTTAAAATAGTAAATACAATGAAACAATGTAGTATTACATTGTATTTACTCAATGACACTTGTGGACTATTTGCAAGTGTCGTTAGGCAGGAGCTGCTGGATTTTGACAGCCATCCCTGCTGTGTAATACATAGCAATTCCAGAATTCCGAATCAAGATGACAGGGGTAAGTGCTGGTAATAGCGCTGGGGGAACAGTGGTAGGAGGAGAAGAGCTGAATGAGAGAAATACATCCAGCAATTAATTATGGGTGTTTGATTAAGGTGGCCAGTTAACATACAGTACATAAAAAGTTGGTGTGTACTCCGCGCCTATTATAAACACTAAAAAAATCAGGCAAAGCTGCTCCCCTAAATGGGTATTAATAATACTCAAAAATGTGTTTGTGCAATGTGCAGAGGGCTCTTTGTAATAATACATGGTGATATAAATGTGTATAAACGAATAAAATAAAATAATACAATAATATATTACAAAATACAATATGGTGAAAATAATTAAAATTAATGCATGTGATATATCGTAGATATTTGCTCATAACAATCCAATGACATTACAGCCAAAAGTGATCTATAAAAATTCTTCTGTGCAGATAGTCTTCCAAAGAAACACCCCACGTGTTCTAGGTAAATAATCTGCTTACCAGAGAAATTTGACTCCTTTAATTAAAAAGAAAGTCAAAAGAAGCGTAGGCAGGATAATACCTGCTACATTGATGTAACCTGGAGATTTATGGAACTCTTCCTCCTCATAGATTATGCATGAGATATATAAAATAAATGATGGAAACCCATAGCGTAATCCTATTTATTAAAATGTAATAAAAAAATACAATAGCCGAGTGGCCGCTTACATGTATATGTGCCTTGACCCGGCACTGCGGCTGCTGGCTTGTCTACGCTGGATGGCTGGGTGGCGCCTCATTTCCACCTCTGTGGTTAGCGTGCGTTCCACCAACCCGACCGGAAACAACCAGAGGGACCGGAAATTACGTGGAGTAATGTGACCAAGTACCGCCTCGACGTACGTTTCGTGATTACGTCTTCAGGAATATACAGTTCATACAGTGAAGGAAAAAAGTATTTGAACCCCAGCTGATTTTGTACGTTTGCCCACTGACAAAGAAATGATCAGTCTATAATTTTAATGGTAAGTTTATTTTAACAGTAAGAGACAGAATAACAACAAAAATATCCAGAATACGCATTTCAGAAAAGTTATGAATTGATTTGCATTTTAATGAGTGAAATAAGTGTAGCGGTACCCCCGTGAGGGCTGCTGATTGACTTTATACCCCGCTGGCTACCCCGACTCTGCAGATCATCTCTTAACTCTGACACCTTGGGTTCCATTCTGCTGTAGGATGTTAGTAATGAGAAACCCACACAATGTCACTGAACCACTCAGAAAGTTTACTAGATTGAATAATAGAACACAATAACAATATGAATAAACTCAAGCAATAATTGACAGTTGGCATCACTTAATTCAGATATGCAGAACTATTAACTTTATAATCACACTGGGAGTATATGTAAACAGGTGTACAAAGCAAAGGAGGAGAAATAACTGTAGAATAAATGGTGTATTGATAACTGCTTAACTGAAGAAATATAGCACTTGTAGATTCCTCCATATATGTGAGTGTAATACAGTACTGACCTTACAGTGCAGGGAACAAACAAATCCCAGCTGTATGATGCTTGTGAAGAACTAGATTCACCTCCGTGGAACTACAAGTCTCACCAGCAGTCTGTAAAAGAACTCACTCAGCAATACTGTGCACTCTACTGAAATGTGCAGGTGCACCACAATAGACTCAAAGGCTGTGAGGCTCCATCCGGAATCCCCTCCTGATGTCTCCGTCTGGTGAAAATGGCACCACCGCGCTGTACTGCAACTCCGGATGGGCTGAAGTGCAGGGAGCTTCCAGTTGTTCTGAAGCGCAGTCCGGACCGCTTGCTAAGCTGGCAAGGGTATACTCTGAGATCCCTCAGAGGCGGGCGATTTGGCTCCACACTGTTCAGGCCGCAGTCTTTCACTCCTGGTCACACACAGACCTATGGCTGACAGGTGTTGAATGGCGTCCAGAGAGGCTGAAAGATGGCTGAGCCGATCCTTTTATTACTTTTCCCAGCATGCAAAGCTGAGCGCTTTGTATTGTCTGTATTGTAGTTCAGGGCTTATCCAGCTAACAGAGTCACTTCCTCCTCCAAACTACATCTCCCACAATGCTTTGATGTGTTCCTTTTCAGCAATTACAAGAAAAAAATCCTAACAGCATTCAGCAGACATTAGAGGGAGCCAAACTCATTTAAATAACAACAACTGTGATAACTATAGTAGCAAACCCTTGGCTACATAAGTATTTGATCCCCTATCAATTAGCAAGATTTCTGGCTCCCAGTTGTCTTCTATACAGGTAACAAGCTGAGATTAGGAGCACGATCTTAAAGGGAGTGCTCCAAATCTATGCTTGTTACCTGTATAAAAGACACCTGTCCACAGAAGCAATCAATCAGATTCCAATCTCTCCACCATGGCCAAGACCAAAGAGCTGTCCAAAAATGTTAGGGTCAAGATTGTAGACCTACACAGAGCTAGAATAGGCTACAAGACCAATCGTCAAGCAGCTTAGTGAGAGGGTGACAACAGTTGGTGCGAATATTAACAAATGGAAGAAACACAAAATTACTGTCAATCTCCCTTGGTCTGGGGCTCCATGCAAGATCTCACCTCGTGGAGTTTCAATGATCATGGCAACGGTGAAGAACAAGCACAGAGCTACACGGGAGAATCTTGTCAATGATCTCAGCTGGGACCAAAGTCACCAAGAAAACAATTGGTGACAAAGTATGCCTCAAACGATTGAAATCCTGCAGCGCCCGCAAAGTCCCTCTGCTCAAGAAAGCACATGAACAGGCCCATCTGAAGTTTGCTAATAAACATCTGAAGGATTCAGAGGAGAACTGGGTAAAAGTGTTGTGGTCATATGGGACCAAAATCTAATTCTTTGGCATCAACTCAACTTGCCGTGTTTGGAGGACAGGGCTCGACAAACCCCGGGCGCCAGGTCGCATTTGCGACTAGAATTAGCGACCTGGCGCCTGGGACGGCACAGCTGTGGTATCCTGTGTCCGTTCGACACCCCCCCCCCCCCCCGCCCGCCGCGATCGCGCTGGGCCGCGCCTGTAATTGAGGCCCCGGCTTTGCGGCCTACTGCAGTCCTATGGTTCCTGGTTCCTTCTGCAATCGGGCGCCCTCTGGTGGTGGCCGTTGGTACTACAAGACATCCACCAATGCTAATGGAGCTTTCCCTACCTGTTTTCACTGCCTGCTCATCTCCTTCCCTTTACTTAGAACCCCCAAACATTATATATATCTTTTATTCTAACACCCTAGAGAATAAAATGGCGGTCATTGCAATACTTTCTGTCACACCGTATTTGCGCAGCGGACTTACAAGCGCACTTTTTTGGGAAAAAATACTTTTTTTAATTAAAAAATAAGAAAACAGTAAAGTTAGCCCAATTTTTTTTATATTGTGAAAGATAATGTTACGCCGAGTAAATTGATTCCCAACATGTCACGCTTCAAAATTTCATCCGCTCGTGGAATGGCGACAAACTTTTACCCTTTAAAATCTCCATAGGCGTCGTTTAAAAAATTCTACATGTTGCATGTTTTGAGTTACAGAGGAGGTCTAGGACTAGAATTATTGCTCTCGCTCTAACGATCGTGGCGATACCTCACGTGTGGTTTGAACACCGCTTTCATATGCGGGTGCTACTCACATATGCGTTCGCTTCTGCAAGCGAGCTCGGCGGGACGGGCGCATTTTTAAAAATTATTATTTTTTCTTATATATTTTACTTTTTATTTTTTATTTTTACACTGTTTTTAAAAAAAAAAAAAAAATTGTGTCACTTTTATTTCTATTACAAAGGATGGGGCACATTTAAATTTTTTTTTTTTTCTTATTTATTTTAACTTTTTTTTTTTTTTTTAAAGAACAGTGAAAAAATAAAAAAGTCACTTTTATTCCTATTACAAGGAATGTAAAAATCCCTTGTAATAGAAAAAAAGCATGACAGGACCTCTTAAATATGACATCTGGGGTCAAAAAGACCTCAGATCTCATATTTACACTAAAATGCATTAAAAAAAAAAAATTGTCATTTGAAAAAAAAAAAAATGTCCCTTCAAGAGCTATGGGTGGAAGTGACGATTTGACGTCGCTTCCGCCCTGCAATGACTTGGAGATGGGCGGGGGGGGCCATCTTCCTCTCACTTGTCTCCATGCCAGGCCAGGGACAGATCCGGATCGCCTCCGCCGTTACCGACGGCCACGGTAAGCGGTGAAGGGCACCGGAGCGCGGCGGTAGGGGGGGCCCTCTCCTGCCGCCGATAAAAGTAATCTCGCTGCTAATCTGCTGCAGAGACAGCTTTTATCTGAAAGAGAACCGCCGGCTCTTGAAGAAGATACCGGGGTTATGGTAGCTAGCTGCTACCATAACAACAGTATTTCTCTTCAAAGACAGGACATATATAGTCGTCCTGCGGGAAGGAAGTGGTTAATTAAAATGAATTTATTATTTGTCATCTCCCTGCTTGGCCCCTTTCACTCGGGCTGTCTGATCAAGTTCGCCTGTCAGTTTTTCAGGCAGACCTGATTGGATCCTTAGCGGGAATATGGCGGTCTTATGTCCCTGCATGGCAGGAAATAAAAGCAGTCACATTAGTTCTAGTCGTCTCTGTGTAAATTTAAGATTGGTTAATTTTTATATTGAAAATAAAGCTTTGTCGGTCGTTTAAAAAAAAAAAAAAAAAAAAAAACCTGGCTCCTAACTTTTTTAGCTGGCTCCTAGATTCCAAGCAAATTTGTCAAGCCCTGTTGGAGGAGGAGGAGGAATGCTGCCTATGACCCCAAGAACACCATCCCCACCGTCAAACATGGAGGTGGAAACTTTATGCTTTGGGGGGGTTTTCTGCTAAGGGGACAGGACAACTTTACCGCATCAAAGGGATGATGGACGGGGGCCATGTACTATCAAATCTTGGATGAAAACCTCCTTCCCTCAGCCAGGGCATTGCAAATGAGTCATGGATGGGTATTCCAACTTGACAATGATCCAAAACACACGGCCAAGGCAACAAAGGAGTGGCTCGAGAAGTAGCACATTAAGGTCCTGGATTGGCCTAGCCAGTCTCCAGACCTTAATCCCATAGAAAATATGTGGAGGGAGTTGAAGGTTTGAGTTACCAAATGTCAGCCTCGAAACATTAATGACTTGGAGAGGATCTGTAAAGAGGAGTGGGACAAAATCCCTCCTGAGATGTGTGCAAACCTGGTGGCCAACTACAAGAAACGTCTGATCTCTGTGATTGCCAACAAAGGTTTTGCCACCAAGTACAAAGTCATGTTTTGCAAAGGGGTCAAATAACTTTTTTCAAATGCGTCCTTCTGGATAATTTTGTTGTTATTCTGTCTCTCACTGTTAAAATAAACCTACCATTAAAATTATAGACTGATCAATTCTTTGTCAGTGGGCAAACCTACAAAATCAGCAAGGGATCAAATGCTTTTTTCCCTCACTGTATTGGAAGTTTTTCCTGTGTCAGAAAAATTTGCTGCTGGATGATCTTTTCAAAGATGATTTTTTTTTTAAATAGATCTGATCCCTAACTCAATGATACTAAGGGGGTTATTTACTAAAGACAAATCCACTGTGCACTGCAAGTGGAAGTGCAGTCGCTGTAGATCTGAGGGGGACATGCAAGGACAATAAAAAACAGCATTTTTGCTTGCACAAGATTGGATGATAGAAATTAGCAGAGCTTCCTCTGATTTCAGATCTTCCCCTCAGATCTACAGCGACTGCACTTCCAAGTGCATTTGTAGTGCACAGTGGATTTGCATTTAGTAAATCAACCCTTTTGTTTGCTAAAGCACAGTTTACCATAAAGAATTGCCATTTTTCCATTAAATAATGTTTTCGCCTTTTTTTTTTCATACTTTTTTTGCATCTTCATGTACACTAGCCTACACCAGCAGCTCCTAAACTTGAGTTTAGTAGCTTTTGGCATTTTTGGCAAAGCTCCAAAACTCAACTCCATAAAAGCCTACAGGCTTTTGGCAGAGTTTAGGAGCTGCCGCGTTTAAGGTGAACTTCAACCTCACTTTCCTGAACGTTGAAGAATCGCATTCAGGATAGGAACATTTTGACCGCTGGCCGAGGGAAAACAAAAAAAGTTTTTACTGCGACTTTGCTGCAATTTGAGTTTTCCCGCATCCACGTTAAATGTAGGCCAGTGTACATGAAGCCCTATTCCTGCTGATCTTTGACCTCTTTTAGCCATTCTCTGTTTACATCCTCCAGTCCCAGGTGCATTTTTTGCTTCATTTTTACTTCTCATTGCTTTTGAACAATGGTGGACCATGCCTGCACAATGTGCTTCAGCGTGGCTGCTTAAAGTCTCCCCTGGGGGATCATGTGACTGGGTGACAACACAGGAGCACAACTGAGAGACAGTTGTCAACCTATAACCAGAAGTGCCCAAACAAGGTCCTTCATTGCATGATCACCAGATATTCTTTTAAAACAAAAAGTCCAGACAAATAGCTAAAGTCACAGTGGCTGGATGTTGCCTTTGCTTATCTTTATCCGGCCCCTGGGGCACTATTCCTCTGATTGACACCACCAATGGGGCATCGTTTCTGTCACTGACACCAACAATAGGGCACTATTCCTACCACTGACTCAAACAAATGAGCACTATTCTTCCTATTGACACCAATGAAAGGGCACTATTCCTTCCCCTGATACCAACATTGGGGCACCATTCCTCCCACTGACATCAATGATGGGGCACTATTCCTTCCTCTGATACCAACAATAGGGTAATATTCCTCCCACTAATTTCAATGATGGGGTATTGTTTACTCCCATTGACGTCAGGGTATTTTCTACTCTCGCAGGCCACCCTAAAGTCTGAAGGACAGTAAGCTGGCCCTTTGTTTATGAAGTTTGGAGACCCCTAATTTAGACCTGAAATTTACACAGCTCTGCTACACAACATAGTTCTACCAGAGAGAGGACCAGATCATTCTTGAATACAATTTCACTTTCACTTACATGTTTCCTGCCACGTCCACCCTATGATTGGACAATTTAAAGGTAAAGCAGCAGAATAATAGCTCATCTTTCTATCACTCCTTCTATCAGCATCTCTTGTACCTGTAACACACCTAATTGTCTCCATCTGCTGCTTGTCCTTCCTTAGTCTTAGCTCTGCTGTAAATGGAGACTTATACTAGGTCAAATTCAGGTACTTACGCTTCTTGCATTAAAGTGGTTGTAAACCTAGTTATACCACTTGTACCTACAGGTAAGCCTATAATAATATTTACCTGTGGGTACTGTAAATATTTCCTAAACATGCACGGTATAGGAGATATTTATCATATACGCTTGCACCAATGTCATTGGCGCATGCGCACTGATGAAACTGCCTGCTCGTGGCGTTCCTTCAGGGCCGGTGCCACGACCGGCGGCTCCCGCGCGCATGCACGGGAGTGACATCATTGCGGCTCCGGCCGATCACAGCGCCTGAGCCCGTGAACCCGGAAATAACTCCTGGAGACATGTCGCCGGTCACAGCGGTGTGCGGGGACTGCTCCAACAGCTTATATCTAAGGCAGGGATATGCAATTAGCGGACCTCCAGCTGTTGCAGAACTACAAATCCCATGAGGCATAGCAAGACTCTGACAGCCACAAGCATGACACCCAAAGGCATGATGGGACTTGTAGTTTTGCAACAGCTGGAGGTCTGCTAATTGTATATCCCTGATCTAAGGTGAGTATTTCATAATGAGCTAGTATGCGATACATACTAGCTCATTATACCTTTGTCTTACAGGGTTTGTTTTTGTTTTTTTTTTGTTTATAACCACTTTAAGAAATACATTTATGAATAAATTAATGAATACAAAGCTGCATTAATTTGTGTCTTTTGTAATTGCCTTGAGTTCAGCTTTGATGAAAGCTGTAGGTTTAAACCAATTGAAGACAATATTTTAAATAAATAAAACATATGAAATCTTTTTTAAATCTTGTATATTTTTTTTCTCTGGCGAACAAAAATTTGGGTACCTATGAATCACCTACTCACTGCAAACATTTTGAAGTAGTTCCCTTTTAGATACCAAGATGGAAATGTAAAGAAATCCCTGGATTAAAACCCTTTAGGTGTTTTTTCATGGTGTAGTTGTATTTGCATGTCCTACCAAGACTGATAAGCAGAAAATGTTTACCATAAGACGCAATTATTTATAGCTGAAGGAAACCTCTCCCTGAACTTATCCTTCCGACACAGAAGGCCTAGACTGTAAAATCCAGAAACTGAGTCAAAGCAAACATATTTGGAATTCCACCAGTTCTTCTGTCAGCTGTTGTGACTTTTCATTGTGTCAGGACTGGAGGGATTCCTCATCCTTTACTGAACATCATTCCTTCTGATAATAATGTGAATGTGCCAGACCACAATACTAAAGCTCGTCATACACTAGTAGAATTTTTTAAACAAAAAAGTCATCTTAGGAACGTTTGTTTAACCTCTTGGCGTCCGTGCTATAGCCGAATGACAGCCACAGCACGGACCTCAATTTACGGGAGGCCGTCATATGAGGGCCTCCCCTTTGCACGCGCCCCGCGTGCCACCTGCAGGGCACGCGTGCTGTGATCACAAGTCACCGATCCCTGCCCCTTACCACGTGATCCGCTGTCAGCCAATGACAGCTGATCACATAATGTAAACAAAAGCTCTGTAATCTTTTTTTTCTCCTCACGCTGATAGCGTGAGGAGAAAAAAAAGGCGATCACCGGCTTATGTGCAAGGGACATCGGTCCCGAAGGGGAAGAGGCAATTCTGCCTCATCTGTGCCACCAGTACTGCCTGCCAGTGCCACCTGCCATTGCCACCTGCCAGTGCCCACCAGTGCCACCTATCAATGCCCATGAGTACCACCTATCAATGCCCACAAGTGCCACCTATCAATGCCCACCAGTGGTGCCAATCAGTGCCACCTAGCAGTGCTGCCTATCAGTGTAACCAATCAGTGCTGATCAGTGCCCATTATTGTCACCCATCAGTGCCCATCACTGCCACCCATCAGTGCCCATCACTGCCCCCTATCGGTGCTCATCACTGCCGCCTCAGCAGCATACATCAATGAAGGAGAAAAATTACTTGTTTGCAAAATTTAATAACAAAATATATATATATTTTTTTTAAATTCAGTCTTTTTAAAAATTTTTAACAATAAATAAAAACCGCGGAGGTGATCAAATACCACCAAAAGAAAGCTCTATTTGTGGGGGAAAAAATAAAAAAATTTCATTTGGGTACAGTGTTGTATGACCGCGCAATTGTCATTCAAAGTGCATCAACGCTGAAAGCTGAAAATTGGTCTGGACAGGAGGGGGGTTTCAGTGCCCAGTAAGCAAGTGGTTAATCTTCTAATTATTACTGAATTCAATCGGTGTTCGTTTTCAGCCACGGTGATGAGAAACTTCGCAGGATGGAAATTTTTTCTTGAAAAAACACATTTCTTACCATGTATGAGGTTTGTCCAGAAAAAGTTCAGCCTTTGGTAATATAACGGGAACAGTTTGCACGACATTGATGTAACCTGGTAGCCTAGGAGACTGGACTGGAATGTGCATGCATGAACAATGACGACTTCCCTGTACTAATCAGTGGGGGCGCTATGTGGTGGAGATTTGGGCCCTGAAGGTGATGGACTTTATTATTAATGTTACTTGCAGTGACTTTTCAATGACTATAGTTTGAGAACCCTAGTTTGGAATCAACAGAGACATCTTGCCCTGCTGTGGAATGTTATCTGGAGTGGCTATCTGACCATTTGATAGTACAGTATCACTTCAAAGGAGGTGGGAGGTGTGAAGGGAACAGGAATAACCTGGTCAGGATATGGTAGCTGGTAAGAGAGCCCCCCACCCCCATTGACTCAATGTAGCAGTTTTGACATATGGAAGGAAAGGGGGGTTTACAAGTGTATATATTGCAGCACAGATCACTGCCCATTCTTTTGTGCTGACGGTCTAGATGAAGGATGGTTACGTAAGACTTCTCTATACAATGTATCTCTATTATCTTCTGTCTCTTTTCTTTTCTGTAATCTTTTCTACTGTAGGATTTTGCCTTAATATATTAATAATCTCTAGCTAGCATGTGTATAACCATTATAGCAATATTTTGTATCATTGGTCTCTGTTTTACGGTTGTATCCTCCACTTTGTATTTGGTAATCTCTAACGTTCCTTTTCTGTATAAATAAATGTAATTGTTTATCTTTTCGCACTGTTATCGTTCGTTTTTAATTCTTATATAGGAAAAGTTTTAATCACTCCATATAAGTGAGGTAGGTATAAAAATCTCCTTATCAGATGGTGCCCTGTGTGAGGAAGTTTAATGTTGGGGTGAATGTGATTTGTATGGAAGACAGAGCTGGTGTTGTGTTTACCTGTCTCCCATCTGAATACCCAGACTAAAAAAACTTCTCTCCCATTAACAGTATTTTTGCAGGTCAGGTACACAGATATTAACAACAAAAGGGAGAAAAAAAATAAAAAAAATAATAAAAAAATGATTAAAACTTTTGGAATTTAGGTAAACCTGACTGCACTTTATTACTAAAAATTGAAGAGGCTTATCCCTGGAACAAGAAAAATATAGTTCTAGGGTCCTCTCTTAAATGCGCAACTTCTTTGTACTGGTCTGGATTGGATATGGCTTCCTCAGAGATTTGTTTCTGAGTTAGTGGCCTTTCTGTTCCTTGAGAGAAGATACCTTGTTGAGGTACACATTCTCATAGCTTTGGCATTCATTCTTCTGATAGTAACGCACATTATTACCTGCATCAGGAAAAGCAATAAGGCTGCACAGGTTAGGACAACAACAGGGTGGAGAAAAATGTTTAGGAAAGCTGTAGCGTTAGGACTGTACCCAAATAAACTTTCCCACCAGGAAATCTTAGCGTCTGCGTCTAAAGCGTGGGATACTTGGATCAATCTATTTTGATCATGGGTGAGTCGTATGGTGGCTCGTTTCTCAGCATCTCTTAGTACATTTAATATTTCATCCTGTTGTCCGAAATCCATCAGCCAAGCTTTTAACTCAACCCCGATCACCCCTGAAGAAAGGTTTTATAGCAAACCTGACATCCCCTTACACCTACAGAAACTTCCTCTGGGATTTGGGGCTGAGTTAAAAGCTTGGCTGATGGATTTCGGACAACAGGATGAAATATTAAATGTACTAAGAGATGCTGAGAAACGAGCCACCATACGACTCACCCATGATCAAAATAGATTGATCCAAGTATCCCACGCTTTAGACGCAGACGCTAAGATTTCCTGGTGGGAAAGTTTATTTGGGTACAGTCCTAACGCTACAGCTTTCCTAAACATTTTTCTCCACCCTGTTGTTGTCCTAACCTGTGCAGCCTTATTGCTTTTCCTGATGCAGGTAATAATGTGCGTTACTATCAGAAGAATGAATGCCAAAGCTATGAGAATGTGTACCTCAACAAGGTATCTTCTCTCAAGGAACAGAAAGGCCACTAACTCAGAAACAAATCTCTGAGGAAGCCATATCCAATCCAGACCAGTACAAAGAAGTTGCGCATTTAAGAGAGGACCCTAGAACTATATTTTTCTTGTTCCAGGGATAAGCCTCTTCAATTTTTAGTAATAAAGTGCAGTCAGGTTTACCTAAATTCCAAAAGTTTTAATCATTTTTTTATTATTTTTTTATTTTTTTTTCTCCCTTTTGTTGTTAATATCTGTGTACCTGACCTGCAAAAATACTGTTAATGGGAGAGAAGTTTTTTTAAAGAAAAACATTTGTTTTTGTTTTTTTTGTTTTTTATTTATATATTATTTTTTTTTTGTGTTATTATTATTTTTTTCAACCGATGTATTCGTTTTTTTTTTTAAATACAGATTCAAGGCTCTTTAACAGTCTTGGTTGGAGCAGCATTCAATCTGTAGTTTTTTCGTTTTTTTTGTGTTTTTTATTATTATTCCCACTATTTTTCCTGTTCATTTTCATTACTCACCTCTCTTCCATTCCTTTTCCTTCTTTCTATCATCTATCTTCTCAAGATAATGTCATATCATTTTTGTTTAAAAAAGACTTTGCCTGCCCGCAAGTATCATATTTTAACTAAAGTATCCCTGGACATCCAGTTTCTATGTCTTAATGTAATTCTACCTCCCCTAGTCTACCTACTGCTTTAATCTGAGCCCCGTGAGCAGGTGTGGTGAACCCAGGGACCTGGCAATAACAGACAGTATTGTCTATCCCTACCATCAAGGGCCATGGATGATACTGGCTGTTGCTCAGACTCTGTACCCTGTGGGGAACCCACTCTACTGGTCCACATTACAGCCCTTATGAGTTTTTAGTCTTAATAGCCAACACTCTGCTCCTGTCCGGCATTTCTCCAATATACACTAATGTTCTCCTCTCTCTTTTTGTATTCATGCACGACTGTCTGGAGGCCCGCCCGACCCCACCTGAAGAAGCAGCGACCACCAAGTTATTTCTTGAGATAAATGTGTCACGAATAAGACTTTCCTTCACCATGCTGAAAAGTGCTGTCTCGCGGTCCGATCCAATCGATGCAACCATTACATGGTCTTACAAAGATACAGGACTAGATATGCCAGGATCCCGCCATCAATGTTGGAGTTCCGCTCTTCCAAGGCAGAGGGGCAATGAAACATTGCAGTACAGACAAAGACACTCATGGTTTGGATGTGAAGTCTCAAAGGCACCAGGATTTCTTTGCTGTCTTAAGCCTACCTTGAGGAGTTCCGGCGTGTTCAAGAAAGGAAGAGGAGGCCGCGGTGGTGGTGGGGAAGTGTCGGGGCTTCTGGGCTGTTGTGGGTGGGTACAGAATCATTGAAGGAGGACATAAGTTCAAGAATGAACTTCAGGGGGGCTGGGTGGGAGTTGGGATTGGCTCTGATGAGCCAACTTAGGTGCTCTTGATCCAGGTCATCTGATCTGAGAACTGTAGTGGGGACTTTTAATGGCAACTATAATCACAGGTAGTGTTACTCACTGTGTCTCCGGCTTCACTGTGTCTCCCACTTTGTGGAGTCTCGTAGCAGTGACACCTATGCCAAAATCAGAAGACAGGGTCTCCTCCAGCCCCTCCCACTTCACAATCCTCACCAGTCCGCTGACCTCTAGTCTCTGCCCCCCAGCCATGCTGTGAAATGAATGGGAGGATGCGAAGAGGCTGAGTGGGCGGCCACAGGCTCCAGGGACAGCTCTGCTGGGCGGCTGCAAAAAGGCTGGGAGAGCGGTGCGGGCTTCAGGAACAGCCCAGGGTTCGGTGACCCCTGGCAAATCATCATTTGACCCCCGAGGGGGTCCCGACCCCCAGGTTGAGAACCACTGGTCTAGATGAAGGATGGTTACGTAAGACTTCTCTATACAATGTATCTCTATTATCTTCTGTCTCTTTTCTTTTCTGTAATCTTTTCTACTGTAGGATTTTGCCTTAATATATTAATAATCTCTAGCTAGCATGTGTATAACCATTATAGCAATATTTTGTATCATTGGTCTCTGTTTTACGGTTGTATCCTCCACTTTGTATTTGGTAATCTCTAACGTTCCTTTTCTGTATAAATAAATGTAATTGTTTATCTTTTCGCACTGTTATCGTTCGTTTTTAATTCTTATATAGGAAAAGGTTTAATCACTCCATATAAGTGAGGTAGGTATAAAAATCTCCTTATCAGCTAGTGAGTAGATGTACTGTGTGGCCGTCACATTCAAAATGACTGAGCCAGAAGATCAACAATTCTGCATCAAATTGTGTGTTAAACTTGAACATTCCTCTGCAAAAACTATTCCGATGATTCAGAAGGCTTTCTGGGACAATGCAACGAGTGCAGCACAAATAAAAGTGTGTCAGAAAGGCTTCAAAGATCGTCGAGAATCTGCTGAAAGTGATCCACGTTGGTTGAACTTGATGGACTTGTGTCTTTTTTCAACCTCAACTACTATGTAACGTTCTGGAAGGCCTGCAGCAGAACACCTGAGAAAGCTGAACATGTACGGGCTGCAATCAACAAAGATCAGCAACTGATGCTGCAAGAAATGACGCACCCCGCACTCCGCATCTGGGACCTGAGTTCTGGGATTGCCATTGCACTCAGCAGGACTCGGCAGCCTGTAGATACACTGTGATAAGTGCCAGATCATCACCTGCTGTCCACACGGTCAAGTTCCCCTATCGGCATCTCCCATCAGGATCTGGCATCCATGGGTTACTTTGCTCTAGGTGATCCCTAGAGGGACATATTGCTGTGGAAATGAGTATTCAGTGGTCCTGCTGTCTTTAATAGACCAGATGAAATCTGTGATGTCTATAATGCCCTGATGAAGCAAAATATGCGAAACATGTTGGCTGATCACAATTGATTTCACAGTACAAGTCTTTGTACCGTCATATGTTGACGTCTGGAATTTTTGTACCACCTTGACCAGTGTAGTCCAGATTTTTCCCCCCATCTTATAACTTACTAATGGCCACCCATACTCCAACCTCTTTACCTTCCTAAATAATGAGACCACACCATGCTTCTGGAGTATAAAATGGCCACGACAGCCTCTTTATTAAACAACCGTATAAAATTAACTCCAATATCAAAATTTAAATATATAAATAACATATATATATATAACCTCAGATAAAGATCAACATATTTTAAACCAATCTGTTGGTCAGTGACGGAGCTACACCCTTTTTTACCACCCATCAAAAACAGTACACTGCGAGCACCATGATTTAAACTGATAAGGCCTCCAGCTGTACCGCTCGGAGACAACCCCTACCCGCAGTGCAACATACCGGTATTCCATTTCGGAATACACAGGAGGGGCCATACTATTGATGACCCCCACCCCTTTTTAACCTTTTATTTACCGCTACCGTCACCGACCAACATCAAAAACCAGCCATCCAGCTGTCATGACGACTCACGTCCTCTGATCCTGAAACGAAAAAAACACACACATTAACCGGAACAACAACACATCACCTAGGGAGGGAGGGTGGGAGATTCTGCCTCCTCGTGTCTTCTTCCCCCACGCACTGCCCGTTCTGGCTCCGCCCCCTCCTTTTATCTAGCCACTCCCCCCAACTTTCCTTCTCTCTCCTCCCCCTACCTTTCCCAAAACTTAACCCTATGTGTGTCACTAGACACACTGTCATGCCCGGCCCTGCACTAACTTCATTTCTTTCATCGTTCCGGGCCTCACTTGACCAGTGTAGTCCAGATTTTTCCCCCCATCTTATAACTTACTAATGGCCACCCATACTCCAACCCCTTTACCTTCCTAAATAATGAGACCACACCATGCTTCTGGAGTATAAAATGGCCACGACAGCCTCTTTATTAAACAACCGTATAAAATTAACTCCAATATCAAAATTTAAATATATAAATAACATATATATATAACCTCAGATAAAGATCAACATATTTTAAACCAATCTGTTGGTCAGTGACGGAGCTACACCCTTTTTTACCACCCATCAAAAACAGTACACTGCGAGCACCATGATTTAAACTGATAAGGCCTCCAGCTGTACCGCTCGGAGACAACCCCTACCCGCAGTGCAACATACCGGTATTCCATTTCGGAATACACAGGAGGGGCCATACTATTGATGACCCCCCACCCCTTTTTAACCTTTTATTTACCACTACCGTCACCGACCAACATCAAAAACCAGCCACAGCCTGAAAGGATGAAACCTTATCCTTGAGGGCCCCTCCACACCCGCAAAGCCTTTTGAATTCCGTCCTGCAATCCCATGGACCAAAGATCAGTCCCCACATCCGTGAGGTGAACCCCATCCTTTCTCAAATAGAGGCCTACGTTTATCTCTAACTCTCTATGCCGAATCACCATGCCCCCTTGTTGCACTAAAAACCTTCCAACCACCTTATTAACTCTTATACGTGCCTTGTTGATTCGCTCTACCGACCTGGCATTGCGCCACGCCGTACGTGCCACAATATCAGACCATAACAGCAATGTCTGCGGAAATTTGGAACGAATGTGTAACAGATCCGCCTTTACATCCGCTATCAGCTCCCTGACTGTACTCACTCCAAAATCGTTACCACCGGTGTGAATAACCAACACATCCGGTGGCCTATCGAGCCATGCATATCGCTCCACCTCTGGCACCACTCTACCCCACATCATGCCTGGTCTCCCCAGCCATCTGATAAAAGCCTCGTTCCTTGATATGCCCAACTGCCTCCCATCGGGTCTCGCATCACCTCTTCTTGCCCCCCAACAAACATACGAGTGTCCCAGTATCCAGACGAGGCGTGGAGACACTCCATCTGAAACGAAAAGACAACAAGGAAAAGGTGACACCAGTAAACTAAGACTACCCCGCCATATGCGTGCAACATCCAAACCTCTTTTTTTTTTTGGTTATGTTTTTTTTTTTTTTTTTTTCCACTACCAGTTGAGGACGAATGTAAGTGCGGAATCTCTTCGATTCCCATCGCCCGATCCTCTTCACCGCCGCCTCATCCAACCCACATCTGGCAGCTTCTGTAGCCGCCCAATGCGGAAGGAGTGTGAGGCGTAAGCCTTCCCATCCAAACCTACCTCATACAAGCATTTCCTAAACACTGCCACAAATTGAAATCTTGATAAATGCGACCCATCAGCATGACAGAAAAATGGCCCCTCACCCAACGGTCTAACTTTCTGAAAAGCGCTAACAGTTCTTACAGGACACACTGTTGATCCTGGCAGGGCGAACAACCACACATCTACGCCCCTTCCCAGTTGATCTGTTTTAGATCTCCTCAGCCGTAAACCCACCCTATCAGCGTGAGTACTTACATCCTGAACCAAGATACCTCCCGCCTCCCGCCTGGACGGACTAACCAACTCCCCCACCCGAAAAGCCCCAAAAAAGGCTAACGAAAAAGCTGCTGTAAACAGTAAACACTCATAACTTGATTCACACACGAACCTTAACTGCGCACAAATTAATACCAAGTTTTGAAAAGTGACAGGCCTGCGGTTATCCCTTCTTTTGTGACCTTTCCTGTACCCTTTTAATGCCTGCCTCACCCAAAACTCTTTTGTCCAATCCTCCTTTCCTTGTAGCTTAAAAAGAAATGACAATGCTGCCAACTTTTTCCCAATAGACGATACCGCCACCCCACGTTCCATATTCCTTGCAACAAAATATAGTACCATTAATCTCACCTCCCCGCCGGCCTCACCAACCCCAGCTTCACGGATAAGTCCCGACCATTCTTTCCATACCTTCACATACGCCGCCCAAGTGGACTCACTCACAGACTGTTGTATCCATCCCGCGATGACTCCAATGCCAGCTCCCAGATCCAATCCGGGCAAGGAATTCCTTCCAACTCTGCAGCCGGAGCTAATGCCCTGAACTTGTCCCACTGAAACCGAGACAGTGAATCAGCCAGTGTGTTATCAATCCCTGGTATGTGGACAGCATATATGAAAATATTCAATTGCAAGCAACGCAAAACCAACTGCCGTAATAGCCTTATGACAGGTTGGGAAGACGCTGACATGCGATTGACTACCTGCACCACTCCCATATTATCGCAATTCAATCGCAACCTTAGGTTCTGACAAGACTTTCCCCACAACTCTATAGCCAAATACCACCGGAAACAATTCCAGCAATACCAGGTTACGAAGGAATCCCGCTTCCACCCAGGATTTTGGCCAAGGCTCCGCACTCCATTGCCCTTGAAAAAATGCCCCGTAGCCAGTTGATCCCACCGCGTCTGTAACCAACTCCACATCGAAATTACTTACCGGGCCCTCCATCCACACCGACTTCCCATTGTACTCCATCAGAAAATGATACCATACCTTTAGGTCCTCTCGATGCTCTTTCTTAAGCCTAACGAAATGTGTCGATGCTTTTACCCCCCGCTGTAGCCGCTGACAGCCGGCGGCAAAAAACTCTGCCCATGGGTATTATCCTACAAGCAAAGTTCAATTTTCCTAGCAATGATTGAAGTACCCGCAGCTGTACTTTATTCATCCCATGTATCTCTCTGATTTCTTTTTGCAGATCCCCCAATTTGTCCTGCGGTAACCTGCATTCCATTGCCATGGAATCAATAACAATCCCCAAGAAGCTAATCTCTGTCTTAGGGCCTTCTGTTTTTTCTGCTGCCAGGTGCACACCAAATCGTTCCGCAATGTGTTGCAACATTGACATTAAGATCGCACACACATTGGATGAAGGGGGACCTATGCATAGGAAGTCATCCAAATAATGGATCACAGATTCCAGCCCCGACACATCCCTTACCACCCACTCTAAGAAGGAACTGAAAACCTCAAACATGGCGCAGGAAATAGAACAACCCATGGGCAAGCACTTGTCCACGTAGAATTGCTCTTGCCAGTGGCAACCTAGCAGCCAAAAATTATCCGGGTGAACCGGAAGTAGCCTAAACGCCGCCTCTATATCCGATTTTGCCATCAATGCTCCTTTCCCATATCGCCTGACCCATCGAACTGCCGCATCAAACGAAGTGTACGACACGGTACATGCCTCCGGGTCAATGAAATCGTTAACCGAACCCCCTTTTGGGAATGATAAGTGGTGAATCAACCAAAACTTATTCGGTTCCTTCTTTGGTACCACGCCCAATGGAGACACCACTAACGCCTTGAACGGCTGTTCCCCAAACGGCCCACCCATGCCTCCTAATTTCACCTCTTTTGCCAATTTTTCCCCTAACACCCCCGGGTGTTGCAATGCGGATCTCAGATTCCAAGCCACCGGAGGCACCACCTCCAATGAACACGGTATTTTAAACCCCTCAGTAAACCCCTTAAACAACAACCGCGCTGCCTCCCTATCCGGATACTTACTTAGGAAAGGCCGCATCCTTTCCACCATCACCGGCGTCGTCCCTCTTGTTAACAGCATCCCCGGTACGCTTTCCTTTTTTGAAACACCGAGCCAGGGTATGGGTTCCCCCACACCCTGAACACTCGTGCTTAAACTTGCAAGATCCCCCAAACTTACATGATCCCTCATTATACTGCAAGCACACTCCCCATTTTCTGCCGGCCGGTAGTCCTGGGGAGTGGGTACCCCCGGCCCCCCCTGAAATAACTGAGGCGGGGCCCTAGCTGACGCCATTAGTCTCATCCATAAGCTAATGTCCTTATGGTCCCAACACAGCTCCAGACGCATCGCTCTGCGTTGACGAAACTGCTCGTCATACCGTAACCAAGCCGTACCACCATAAACTCTGTGTGCTTCTCCTATAGCATCCATATAACAAAACAACCTAGAACAATGTTCTGGATTCTTTTCGCCAAATGATGCTGGCCATGATAGCAAACGCCTGTAACCAATTTACAAACGTCCGCGGTATCAATCTATATCTCCTCTTCTCCTCATCCTCCTTCTTGGAATCGTTGGGCTTAACCCTATCCAGGTTAAACTTTTCCAATGGCAACAAGGAGAATATTTCGACATATTCCCCTTTATAGATTTTTTTTCTCACTTCCTGTTTCAGATGAGCTCCCAGCGGGCCCTCGAAACAGACATATATCTCACATTTCGCTGCATCGGCCAGCCTAACCACATCGGTCCTACCCTTAGCTTCCAGGACCCCTTTCTCACCTGACGTTTCATTACCTGTCACCGGCTCCAACGTCTGTTCAGCTTGTCCCACCGTAGCCGCCTGTTCCACAGGCCCACCCCCTGAGTTCACACTTCCCGCAGCCTGTTCCGCACCCAGGGCACCCCCTTGTGTATCCCCTTGTGCATTGCCAAAACAACCTAACAGCACCCGTAAACCCTCCAATAGCTCCTGGAGCTGTCCTGTGGACCCCGAACTGGCGGATACTGTACCCGCCACTTGTTGGTCCGGAGCCTGTCTAACCGCCCGTGGCGAAGGTGCCGCCACCCCCCCTGCACTTGTTGCCACCACCCCCAACAAACCCTGCAATGCATTGGTGAATGATAAATTGTCACTAGACTTACCGGGCTGACCAGGAGACCTCCCAACAGCCGCTGTGCCGCCTTCCCTCGCCGGTGCTTGCTGCCTTGGCTCCTCTGCGTCATCCGACATTTCCTCATCCGATTGTGCCCTGTGCGCTGGAACCGACGCCACAGGCGAATCCCTCCTGGAGCCCCGGCAATCTTCATGCTGTGGAGCTTGTCCCCTGCTGCGATCGGATGGTAAAACACGCTGCCCTGACGTCCCTGCAACCGGCCAGCCTGCTCAGGATTCCGTCCACCATCTTGCGACACCTCCGCGCTGCCGAGGGAGCTCCGCCCCCTCGCAGCGAATCTCGACCCTCTGCTCACCGCTTCTCCATCTCCAGCCTCTGCTCTGTCCCTTCCATCCTTCCCCCCACGCTCGTTTAGAGCTGCTGGGGTGCCAGTCTGTTGTCTCCCTCTGGTAACCGTGCGCAGGGAAGCGGCGCCATTTTGGCCCGTGGCCCTGCCTGGTGAACTCTTAACTCACCGTGTAGCGCGCCCGGGCCTCACCGCTGCCTCCTTACTGCTCCGTTTCGCCGGCGGAAGGGATCGCTCTTCCCCGCCTGCGTGCAGGCCCCGGCGAGTACCGCGCCGGAGGCCTCGATCTCCGCTTGCCTCCCCGCCGAGCATCTCTGCCACTTGTCTATGCAGCCAATCCGACCCTCTCACCTCCGCCGCCTGCTTCAAACGTGCCAACAAGTCCTCCACACCGGCCATAGCTGAGGAGCAGAGAGATTCTGCCTCCTCGTGTCTTCTTCCCCCACGCACTGCCCGTTCTGGCTCCGCCCCCTCCTTTTATCTAGCCACTCCCCCCAACTTTCCTTCTCTCTACTCCCCCTAACTTTCCCAAAACGTAACCCTATGTGTGTCACTAGACACACTGTCATGCCCGGCCCTGCACTAACTTCATTTCTTTCATCATTCCGGGCCTCACTTTCAGGGGGGAGGGGGGATTGGGTACCTGTTTTTGACAGGTACACGTCCCCACTTCAGGGAGACCTGGCTGCGACAAGATTCGGCGAGGTCCCCCGGGAGTTCGACCCCCCTCCTCCTTCCCCCCACTGCCAGGCCATTCACAAAGAGCAGCTGATTTTGCGCATGTGCAGTATGGAAACGGCTATGGAAGCCGCAAGGCTTCACTGCCGGTTTTCCATTACAGGCAGGGGTTGCGGTAGCACATGAGAGCCAATGGAAACATCGGCCAGGGTGCCGACATCGCTGGATTCCAGGACAGGTAAGTGTCATAAAATTAAAAGTCAGCAGCTACAGTCAGTGGTGGCTGGTGGTTTTTTATTTGGGGGGGGCGGCAAACAGCCCCCCCCCCGGCCTCCTGGTGGAACGGCACTACCCCCCCTCGCAGCACTAACACAATCCCCCACCCGCTGTCCTTATCTTGGATGTGGGTGGCGAGAGTGTGGCGTGCTCGGGGAAAGCTGCTCTGGTGTCCTCTCCTGGAGCAGCTTCCACGGTGTCTCCTCTCTCCTCCTCCCGGCGCTAGGCGTCCAATAGGATCGCCAGACGTTTTGGCCAATCGGGAAACAGGTTTCATACCCGCTTTCCGATTGGTCGGGAGGAGGATCAGTGTTGCAACAGCGAATTTTTATTCGCTGTTGCAACACACCTGGGTGGGCTCCAGACATAATGCTCTGCATCCGGAGTCCACCCTATTTTGAAGCCTATAATCAGTGCTTCAAAAAAAAAACTCCTGGCCATTGTAATTCAAATGCCCGGTGACCTAAAAGAGGCCAGACACATGAAGGGGGTAGAGAGGATGGGGTGGCAGCGCCCCGGTGCCCCTAATGGACAGGCTTCCCCTTGGTACAGTATTTGTAGCTGCTGACTTTAAATTTTTTTGTGGGGGGGACTCCTCTTTAAGACTTGGCATCTATTGTTATTAACCACTTAGCGATCGTAAAACTGCTACAGGGCAGCAGCTGTGCAGGATCAGGTATATATACAGTACGTGAACCTGCACTTCCGGGTAGGGGGGCTCGAATGCACGCCGGCGCGGGTCGCTCCCACTGTAATTACACACAGCGGGAGCCAAACGGCGGATACCCTGGACTCGATTTCCGCCAGCACCCGCCAATCATCAGAGAGACAGAACGGTGAGCTGCCTATAAACAAGGCGGATCCCTGTTCTGTCAGCGGTGAAAAGCACCTCCCACAGTACAGTAAAACACATTAGGCACACAGTTAAACCTTTGATCGCCCGTGATGTTAACCCCCTCCCAGCCAGTGTCATTAGTACAGTGACAGTGCATATTTTTAGCACTAATCACTGTATTAGTGTCACTGGTTCCCAAAGTGTCAGTTGTTGTCAGAATGTATGCCGCAATATCGCAGTCCTGCTATAAGTCACTGATCGCCGTCATTACTAGTAAAAAAATTAATGAATTATTTTATTAAAATATCCCATAGTTTGTAGACGCTATAACTTTTGCGCAAACCAATCTATATACTCTTATTGGGATTTTGTTTACCAAAAATATGTAGCAGAATACATATTAGCCAAAACTGATGAAGAAATTAGATTTTTTCAATTTTTTTTATTGGATATGTTTTATAGCAGAAAGTATTTGTCGGTCTTTTTTTGTTTATAGCACAAAAAATAAAAAACGCAGTGGTGATTAAATATCACCAAGAGAAAGCTCTATTTGTGGGAAAAGGGGCATACATTTTATTTGGGTACAGCGTTGCACGACCGCGCAACTATCGGTTAAAGTAACGCAGTGCCGTATCGCAAAAAATGGTCTGCTCATGAAGGGGGGGGGGTAAATCTTCCAGAGGTCAAGTGGTTAAAAAAATATGTAAGTATAAAAAGGCCAGAATATGCACACAGTTGCTGAAATATAAAATAAAGTCTCTGGATTTTTGCGGTTACAGTAAACTATTTTGGCAGAATCCAATGTAGAAATTCTATAATCTTATCAATACAACCCCTATTTTTAATCACCTATCACAACAAAGGGAGCAGTAACCTGAACGGCTGAAATGCTAAATGCTATTGAAATACCGAACAATGTATTCTATGGCCCTGGTCCCACGCCACTATTTTCTTTCCTGACATCATCAGGAACTGTCTGTCTCTTGCAAGAACCAGGAAGAGACAGCCAGCCCCCTGATGAAACACAGCGGCACATGCATTGTTGAGTACTTGAGGGCTCCTGAGATGCCTGGCATGAGTACACTATATTACCAAAAGTATTGGGACGCCTGGATTTACACACATATTAACACTAATGCCCTGTACACACGGTCGGACATTGATCGGACATTCCGACAACAAAATCCATGGATTTTTTTCCGACGAATGTTGGCTCAAACTTGTCTTGCATACACACGGTCTCACAAAGTTGACCGAAAATCCGATCGTTCTGAACGTGGTGACGTAAAACACGTACGTCGGGACTATAAACGGGGCAGTAGCCAATAGCTTTCGTTTCTTAATTTATTCTGAGCATGCGTGGCACTTTGTGTGTCAGATTTGTGTACACACGATCGGAATTTCCGACAACGGATTTTGTTGTCGGAAAATTTTATAGCAAGCTCTCAAACTTTGTGTGTCAGAAATTCCTATGGAAAATGTGTGATGGAGCCTACACATGGTCGGAATTTCCGACAACAAGGTCCTATCACACATTTTCCGTCGGAAAATCCTATCGTGTGTACAGGGCATAAGGCATCCCAGTCTTAGTTTGTAGGGTTCAGTATTGAGTTGAACCACCCCTTGCTGTTATAACAGCTTCAGCTCTTCTGGGAAGGCTGTCCACAAGGTTTAGGAGTGTCTATGGGAATTTTTGATCATTCTTCCAGAAGCGCATTTTGTGAGGTCAGGCACTGATGTTGGATGAGAAGGCCTGGTCTCCACTCTAATTCATCCCAACGGTGTTGTATCGGGTTGAGGTCAGGACTCTGCAGGTCAGTCAAGTTCCTCCACCCCAAATTCAATCATCCATGTTTTTATGGACCTTGATTTGTGCACTAGCTCAAATCATTTGGTGGAGGGCGGATTACGGTGTGGGGTTGTCTTTCAGGGGTTGGGCTTGGCCCCTTAGTTCCAGTGAAGGGAACTCTTAAGCCGTGTACACACGAGCAGAATGTCCAACAGAAAAAGTCAGACGGAAGCTTTTCATCGTCTATTCCGATCGTGTGTAGGCCTCACTGGGACTTTTTTTTTTCGAAAATTCTGACAGACCTAGAAATAGAACATGTTCTAAATATTTCCGATGGTACCAATTCCTATCGGGAAAAAACGATCGCCTGTATGCGGTTCCGACGGACCAAAAACGACGCATGCTCTGAAGCAAGTACGAGACGGAAGCTATTGGCTACTGGCTATTGAACTTCCTTTTTCTAGTCCCGTTGTACGTGTTGTACATCACTGCGTTCTTGACGGTCGGACTTTGGTCGGACTTTGGGTTGACCGTGTGTAGACAAGACCGCTTGAATGGAATTCCATCGGAGTTCCGTTGGAGAAACCTTCGGAGTTTATTCCAATGGCAAAACCGGTCGTGTGTACGCGGCATTAAGGCGTCAGAATACCAAGACATTTTAGACAATTTCATGTTCACAACTTTTTCCCCTTCCTGTTCTAACATGACTGTGCACCAGTGCACAAACAAGTGCCATAAAGACATGGATGAGCGAGATTGGGGTAGAGGAACATGACTGGCCTGCACAGAGTCCTGACCTCAACCCAATAGAACACCATTGGGATGAATTAGAGCAGAGACTGCAAGCCAGGCCTTCTTGTCCAACATTCCTATAGACACACTCCTAAACCTTGTGGACAGTCTTACCAGAAGAGTTGAAGCTGTTATAGCTGCAAAGGGTGGGCCAACTCAATATTGAACCCTAAGGACTAATGCCCTGTACACACGGTCGGACTTTCCAACGGAATATGTGCGATCGGAGCTTGTTGTCGGAAATTCCGACCGTGTGTGGGCAATTCCGACGCACAAAGTGCCACGCATGCTCAGAATAAATTAAGAGACAAAAGCTATTGGCTACTGCCCCGTTTATAGTCCTGACGTACGTGTTTTACGTCACTGCGTTCAGAACGATCGGATTTTCCGACAACTTTGTGCGACCGTTTGTATGCAAGACAAGTTTAAACCAACATCCGTCGGAAAAAATCCATGGATTTTGTTGTCGGAATGTCCGATCGTGCGTACAGGGCATAAGACTGGGATGCCATTCATGTGCATGTAAAGGCTGGCGTCCCAATACTTTTGGTAATATAGTGTATCTCAAGAGGCTGTGAGCAACTGAATATGTTGTTCGCACCTAGGTGAGAATCTATGAATTGTTGGGTGGGTTTCTAATAAAAAAGAATAATAATAAAAGGAAAATAAAGAAAAAAAATCTTATTGTAAGAGAGGAGGGGGTAGAAGCGAAGTGATGGAAAGTGCGCAGAGAGCGTAAAGGTCCACTTTAAATTTACTGGTAATGGAACTCCAGCCAAAACCTTTTTTTTGTTTGGATACAGACAGAAGGGATCAGAACCTGTTTTTCTATTGCCATCAGTGTTCCCGTCGGGGAAGATTTATCCTCACCTCCTATTATGCCATCAGAACAGGAAGTTGGGCATAAACTAACAGCAGCACAGATAGCCATAAACAACATATATAGTTCTTGCTTTAAAATAGTAGGTGAGATACAACGTTTACAACCAGAGACACACTGAAAACAATGCATATTGTATAATATACTATCATGTGAATAGACTGATGTGGTTTCCTGGGTGTGAGATGATAGGAAATGACTTACCACAATGTACTGTTCTATCATTCTGTACAAAGTGGTGGGACGTACAGATTCTTCTCATACTCTAAAAGAATTTCTGATTTTGTAGCTGAAAGTTTGACAGCTGTTGTGAGTTCAAAAAGCCGTCTTGGGTATTCAGGCTTTTCAATTGCTTCTTTATGCTTCTAGGTTAAAGAAAAAAATAACAACACACAGCTGCTATGGGGCTATAAAGCTGTCCCCCTTGGTAAAATAGAATTTCAATTTCATGATCTATTAGTGAAGGAGGCACCAGGAAGGGTGGCATGGATAAAGGTCTTACTCTTTTCATTCTCTGAGGACTGAAGAATAGGAGGATTCATTTAGTACTATAGATCATATCGTCCATGGGCTTCGGGGAAATAAAGGAAAGAACACTTACAAAAAGAAAATTGTCTGAAAAAAACAAAGTAGCCATAAAAAAATATAAAATGCAAATGCAATAAAAGAAATAGAAAATTGCATCCTATAATAAATAAAAAGATCAGCGCGCCTAAGAAGCAATGCTGAAGTCAAACAATGGTCCTTGTGCTAACAAGTAGTATGGCAGTTGACTGTTAATGAGCCGAGTGCTTTTGAAAGACAGGCAACATGTTTGTGGTGAGCTTACAGCGGAATGCTTGTCTACTTTCAACACAGACATGCCGTGGATTAGATTATGATTACTTAGGAGTTCTCAGAAGCGTACATCTTCATTCATATATTTATGAAGTAATCGGTTTTATGTTCTCAGCCTGATATTTACAAAAGCATTTGCTAAGTGCATGATTATTGACAGGGTTCTTTGTGCTAGGGCACTACAACACAAACTGTCACATGCACTAGGATAGAAGTACATAGACAGGAGTTTCTTCCGAATTTTAATACTTATTTTCACAATATGAAATTATTATTATTCTAAAGGATTTATATAGCGTCAACAGTTTGCACAGTGCTTTATAATATAAACGGAGACAATACAATTAGATTCAGGAGGTCCCTGCTCATGGAGCTTACAATCTAAAGGTAAAGGTTCTACAAAAGGTAATAAAGTCATGGGAAGAAGGGCGCTCCGGAAGACAAGACTAAGCAGAGATAGTAGTCTGCAGAGATGGTGGTGTGGATCAGTCAAACCGATGGCTTGGATGGCATTAGAGCAGCACTCCAAGAGGTGAAGCAATTCTCTGGCAATAAAGCACAAAACAGAAGGCACTTCTAAGTGCAGTAATCACAAGAATATTTTATTGCCAAGGATAAAAACACACCCCAGCCACTTCCTGTTGACGTCACTTCTGGGTCCTGCGGTCCAGGCTGGTCCAGGCAATGCAGCCGCTCTTCCTTGTGGGTTCTCCTTCAGGCTTCCCTCTGCTGGTCGGCTGGGATTTGGGACAACTGGCTGCACACGAGACCACCATCAGGACTGCCTCCTGCTGGACTTTACATCTCCCTCTCCATCACGGAGATGATGAGCCTTTTCTTTCCTTACTTCTAGTAGGTGTGTTTTTATCATTGGCAATAAATAGTCTTGTGATTACTGCACTTAGAAGCGCCTTCTGTTTTGTGTTTTACAAAAGGTAATAGCTGCAGGGGATGATCTGATGGAGGTTGCCTAAGTGCAGTTTTTAGGAGGAGGTGGGGTAGGCTTCCCTGAATAAATGAGTTTTCAAAGATCGCCTAAAGGCGGACACGGTAGGAGCTAACTGGGCATACTGGGGTAGGGAGTTCCAGAGGATCCAAGAGGTTCTAGAGAAGTCCTGAAGGCAAGCATGGGGGGAGGTGATGAGGGAAAGAGAGAACAAAATGTCTTGGGAGGAGCAGAGTGGACGATTTGGGTGATATTTCGAGATGAGGTTGTTGATATAGCTGCGGGCATTGTGGATGGCTTTGTATGTTGTGGTTAGTATTTTGAATTGTATACACTGGGCTAGAGGAAGCCAGTAAAAAGATTGGCAGACAGGGGCAGCAGCCGCTGATTGGTTGGTAAGGTGTATAAGTCTATCAGCAGCATTTATGATAGACTGAATGGGGGATAGCCTGTGCAAAGGTAGGCCAGCAAGAAGGGAGTTGCAGTAGTCAAGGCGGAAAATAACCAGGGATTGAATAAATTGTTTTGTGGTGTTATTAGTTAAGCCTAGTACACACTATCAGTCCCCCCCCCCCCCCCCCCCGCCAGAACACTCCGATCAGCGCTCTCGGCCATTGGTTGAGAGCGCTGATCGGGAGCCAGGCAGCTGCTGGTTTTCCAGCATGCTCATTTGACAGAAGCTGGCCGAACGGCTAGCTTCTGTCGGACCAGCTGCCATACATAAGGCCTGAATGTCAGCCATTTTTTATTGAACCAGCCCCTGTGTGTACTAAGCTTTAAGAAGGAGCAAATTCTGTGACTGTTAAGGAGATTAAGGGGGCAAGATTTAGCAAGTGATTGGATGTGGAGCTCGAAGGAAAGTTCAGAGTCTAGGATTACTCTTAGCATGTGTGGAAGGACCAATAATTGTGCAATTGATCTTGAATGGTAAAGTTATGAGGGTGTGAAAATAATCAATAGGCTGAATTCTATATAACCCACTGCTTTAATGGAGCTTGAGTGAGATTGATATCATGATGTCACTTCCCTCCCCTCTACACATTGTGCAATCCTTGCATTAATTAAAGCGGAACTAAAGTCAATATACTTACCTCCTCCACAATGCGCCAAAGTACGCAAGGGGTCTCTCGTTGACACTGGCATCTTCTCCCTGGGTGCTGGCCTTCAGCCATCTTCATTGGCTGGCTCAGAATGATGTAACTCCTGCACATATGCAGGCATCAGTCTTTCAGAAACACAGGGACCATACCAGTGATGTAAGCTGAGCTGCGCACGTGCAGCTCAACTTACGTGTGGTAGAAGACTGCGGGCAGGCAGGTAGGAGTATTTTATTGCAGAGACATTGCGTGTCACAAGTTTTTATAAAATACCACTACAGTGATTCATTCCTTCCATGGATACCCAACTGGTATGGCATATGCATACCAAGCTGGACTGATGTAACTATGCAAGAAAATCCATACCTGCGGTTTGGCTGTAAAATACAACTAAAGGTTCGCAAATGACAGGCTAAATAAGTCTCAAACCTCATTACTATACGAAGCATAAACGTCATAGACAAAAACTTTCCTCTACCTCTCTGACTGAGCCAAATCCTCCTTCTATTGTGTCTCACTGTCAGGAACCATAAACCACAGAAAGTGCAGTTAAAATCACATCTTTAATGAAATGGCAAAAATAACACAGTTCAGAGATGTAGTCAAAAACAGAAGTCAGGGTCTGGATGCCAGAGTCGGTAATCAGACGAGCCGGGTCAGGAAGCCAGAAGTCAGCGTAATGAGAAGCAAAAATCAGGAACAGGAATCAAAGGGGAGTCAGCCAGGCCAAGTCATACACAGGAGCACAGGAAGGAAGCACTTAGAGATCATAGACCACACAAGGTCAAGGAGGAAATGCGCTGTATTAATAGCAAAAAGGGCCTTGCTGTAGGCTTGAATAATGAGGTAGGTTGATGGTAACCAGGTCAGTCACTGTGGTAACAATGAGTGGCTGGTAATTAACTGAAAGCTGAGCAGCTTATGAGCACTGAAAGAAAAGAGCTGCTTGTTAAAGAGGAGGTCCGCCCACCCCTGCAAAAATGAAAAGCCAGCAGCTACACATACTGCAGCTGCTGACTTTTAATAATCAGACACTTACCTGTCCTGGAGTCCAGCGATGTCGGCACCGCAGCTGATGTTTCCATTATGGCTTCACGCCGGGTCCCTACTCCGCATGCGCGAGGCACCGCTGCGTTCTCCTACTGACCCGGTGGCGGGGGAAGGAGGAGGCAGAAGGGAGCCGAGCCACTGACGTAATTGTGGGGGGGGGCGACAAATGAGTGGAAGTTCTACTTTTCGGTGGAACTCTGCTTTAAAGTAGCAGGATCCAGCCCTGACACTCACACACTCCCTCTTCCAGACACTCACTGTGGGAACATTCCACCAAGAGAGGCAGTGCTTTCATTCCAGAAAACAGTGGGCAGAGGAATAGGTATGGTCAGGGGCTGATCGACAAGAGACATGCTTGTGAGTCAGAAGTGACAATGCTGAGGTCCATGACCCCTGGAGCATTGTTGCCACAACACCAAATGAAGTTGCATTAGGTCAACTTCACTGGCAGGATCAACAGGTATTTGTGGGGTTTTGAAGAGAAAACATTAAGGGCTCTTTTACACCAGCCGCTGCATTACAATGCGCGGCTAGTGTGCAATGCGGTGGAATCACTGGAATCTCGGCACATCATATCATTCAGTTTTTTTTTTAAACAAATTTAATTGAAATGTCACAAAGTGAATTGCCTCGCACTGCGATGTGCTGCAAAACAAGTACAAGCCTTACTTTTTTCAGCACACACGCCCACATACCACCACAATGCAGTGGTGTGAACTGGGCACACAGGTAACAAGGCATTTTGCTGGAATAGCCACCCAAGACCATCCCACCTCTCCCGGTGTGAATGGGCCCCAAAGGCAAATGTACTTATATTTATGTGCTTCACCACTCTTTTTTTTTTTTTTTTTATTCTTAAGAGAAGGCCACAGTTCTAATTTAAGCTAGCTAAACACATATGCATTTTCCTTTCGAATTGACAGGACTTAAGTAAGATTCTCTCATCTGGTTATCATTTGAAGAAATCACAAAAACACGTGGTAACAGCTGATAGCTGCTAAGATCAGTAGCAAATAAAGGGGAACTGAGCAGAGAAACTGAAGATGAAGATCTACAAGTGACACAGGGTACATCAACATGCTCTATTATACTCACTAATTCTCCAAATACTGTCAAACTGATATATAACTGAACAGATATTGCTTGGACTGGGCAACACTTTCTTTACTGTATAAGCACTTGCTTATAATTACTATATCTACAGCTCAAGTATATTACTGTGATGGTCAATGGGAAGAGTGCTCCCTTATGTTTGTGGTCAGTAGGAATATTTCCCTCCTTACAGATCGCTAAAAAGATAAATTGATTTCAGTGGTTACTTATCTCAGAGGCAGAAATTGCTCATTGCTCAAAGAACCTCTAGCAAACTTTGGACGAACCCAAGGGTTCCTTGAAACCCTGGTTGAGAAAGGCTGCATTGAAAGTTAAAGTGGTTCTAAAGCCTAAACTTTTTTTAACCTTAAAGTGATATTAAAATGTTTGTTAACCTAAATAAAAAAATATTGATCCTGTTCCTTTAAAGCATGTTATACAGCACAGTTCTTGTGGTGTGTAATTTGGCCCTTTCTATTACCTGAAATACCTGGCTAATCCTGCCTGGTTCTGTGCTCCCCCCTGTAAACTGACCACGGTTTATCATGGCTGCTGAGCCCTGACACCCTGGTCAGTTTACGTGCCCCCATCACCCACAGCTCTCCTCTCCCCCCCCCCGCCTGTCAGCTCGTGACAGTATCCACCACCTCCCCTCCTGCTGCTGAAATAACTTTGTAAAGTACATGCAATCCCCTCTGTTAGAAAACGTTCTATGCCCCCAGGGCTAGTGCAAGGATTTTTGCCACGCTGGGTGAAACCTCATTTTGCAGCCCCCATTGGCTCCACCCTTGACTCCACCCCCTTTGCCCTGCCCATGTGACAGGAGGTGGCGCTATACAGGAAGCATCGGCTCCGCTTCCTCTAGCGCTGGCTCCAGTGCTGCACTGCGCCTCTTATTACACTACCGGTCGGACGGAGCAGCTGCCTGAGACTGAGTTAGTTACATGCTGCAGCCTGCAGAGTATGCAGATGCAGAGGGAAACCAGTGGCCGGGCGCCCCTAGGCAGCAGTGTGCCCTAGGTGGCTGCCTAGTTTGCCTAGTGGTAGCACCGGCCCTGTATGCCCACTGTCTGTGCTTGGTAAAAAATATGCCGATTTCTACTTTATTTCATAGCGGCGCTCACGTGACTGCCCGCCTATATCTTCCCCTCCACCTGGCTGACGTCAGCTGGGGATTCTCAGCCCCTCCTGCTGTAGCTGTTAGATTGGAAGAGGGAGCAGCGAGCAGTCATGGGAGCGGTGAGCAGCACTGTGAAATAAAGTAGAAATCTGCATATTTTTTTACAAAGCACAGACACTGGGGCATAGAACATTTTCTAACAGAGGGGATTGCATGTACAGTATCTCACAAAAGTGAGCACACCACCCTCATTTTTGAAAATATTTTATTATATCTTTTCATGTGACAACACTGAAGAAATGACACTTTGCTACAATGTAAAGTAGTGAGTGTACAGTTTGTATAAAAGTGTAAATATGCTGTCCCCTCAAAATAACTCAACACACAGCCATTAATGTCTAAACTGCTGGCAACAAAAGTGAGTACACCTCTAAGTGAAAATGTCCAAATTGGGCACAATTAGCCATTTTCCCTCCCTGGTGTCATGTGACTCATTAGTGTTACAAGGTCTCAGGCGTGAATGAGAAGCAGGTGTGTTAAATTTTGTGTTATCGCTCTCACTCTCTCATACTGGTCACTGGAAGTTCAACATGGCACCTCATGACAAAGAACTCTGTGGATCTGAAAAAAATAATTCTTGCTCTACATAAAGATGGCCTAGGCTATAAGAAGATTGCCAAGACCCTGAAACTGAGCTGCAGCATGGTGGCCAAGACCATACAGCAGTTTAACAGGACAGGTTCCACTCAGAACAGGCCTTACCATGGTCGACCAAAGAAGTTAAGTGCACGTGCTCAGCTTCATATCCAGAGGTTCTCTTTGGGAAAAAAAAAGTATGAGTGCTGCCAGCATTGCTGCAGAGGTTGAAGGGGTGGGGGGGCAGCCTATCAGTTCTCAGACCATACGCCACACACTGCATCAGATTGGTCTGCATGGCTGTCGTCCCAGAAGGAAGCTTCGTCTAAAGATGATGCACAAAAAGCCCACAAACAGTTTGCTGAAGACAAGCAGACTAAGGACATGGATTACTGGAACCATGTCCTGTGGTCTGATGAGACCAAGGTAAACTTATTTGGTTCAGATGGTTTCAAGCATGTGTGGTGGCAACCAGATGAGGAGTACAAAGACAAGTGTGTCTTGCCTACAGTCAAGCATGGTGATGGGAGTGTCATGGTCTGGGGCTGCATGAGTGCTGTCGGCACTGGGGTGCTACAGTTCATTGAGGGAACCATGAATGCCAACATATACTGTGACATACTGAAGCAGAGCATGATCCCCTCCCTTCAGGGCAGTATTCCAACATGATAATGACCCCAAACACACCTACAAGATAACCACTGCCTTACTAAAGAAGCTGAGGGTAAAGGTGATGGATTGGCCAAGCATGTCTCCAGACCTAAACCCTATTAAACATCTGTGGGGCATCCTCAAATGGAAGGTGGAGGAGCGCAAGGTCTATAACATCCACCAGCTTAATGTCCTCATGGAGGAGTGGAAGAGGACTCCAGTGGCAACCTGTGAAGCTCTGGTGAACTCCATGCCCAAGAGGGTTAAGGCAGTGCTGGAAAATAAGGGTGGCCACACAAAATATTGACACTTTGGGACCAATTTGGACATTTTCACTTAGGGGTGTACTCACTTTTGTTGCCAGCGGTTAAGACATTAATGGCTGTGTGTTGAGTTATTTTGAGGGGATAGCAAATTTACGCTGTTATACAAGCATTGTAGCAAAGTGTCATTTCTTCAGTGTTGTCACATGAAAAGATATAAGAAAATATTTACAAAAATGTGAGGGGTGTACTCACTTTTGTGAGATACTGTAATTTACAAGGTGGCTTAACAACCACTTTAAAGACTTTTTTTTTTTTAATAACAAGCCTGTTATACTTACCGGCTTTGTGCAGTGGTTTTGCACAGAGCAGCCCCGATCCTCCTCTTCGTAGAATGCATGAAGGTAAAAAACCTTGAGCCTCTAGGATCACCTTAATGCATTCCTTACATTAAAGTAAAAAATGTTTCAGTACCTGTATCTGCCCTCACCCCCCCGCCCCCCACCTTCCCGTAGACTTACCCTCACTTGATCCAGCTGTGCCCATCTGCAGCGTCTCTCCCTACTCTCACAGGCTTTACTAAGGCAAATTTTTTGACGAGCGAGTGGGAGTGGGGTTTAGCCACGTTATATGTACCTATAGGCGCAGGCAGCGTGGCTCTGGAGCAGCTCTGGAGCGAGCCCTCAGATGTACCAGTAGAGATGTGTAGCCAGGAGCTGGCTAATATGTCTGCAATTTAGAGACTTTTTTTGCTGTGTTATTAATGTGGAGTTGGCTCCCTCTAGTGTTTGCTGGACTCTATGTGCCATTTCCTTTTCTTGTGACAAAATTCAGAGAAAAGCATTGTGGGATGTGTAGTTCAGAATGCTGAAGTTTCAATGCCAGCAGGACTGATTTGAACCACAATTAACAGAATGCTGAGTGGACAGAAGAGACTGCTGGGAAAGGATATAAAAGGGCTGGCGCGGCCTACATCTTTCTGTTGGGACGCCGTTTGACTCTGCCAGTAGGAGGTCTGTGTGACAGTGAGTTGCTGTTGATTTGCAGCCTACACAGCAGGGAGCTGTTTAGTTATACCCAGAGGGACCTCTGTGGACAGCATCACTTCTTCCCTGCAGCGGACCGGAGGGTGTTCCGGGTCATCCAGAGACGCCTGCACTTCAGATCCAAGTAGGTCGCAGCGTGGCATGGCGGGCGCCATTTCCCAGAGCCAGGGTACAGAGAGAGTTCCTGGTAGAGTCTTCTTCATCACCTACGTCGTTGCCAGCTGTATCTGAGTTCCAGTGTGGTGAGCGGCATAGCCCATCTAGTTGTTTATAAGACACTTCTTTCAGACATCATTCATAGTTCAGCTTGGTGGTACTTGTAGTTCCACTGGAAGTCAGTTCTTATGCTTTAACGAACACTGAAAGCAGACATCTATGCCTCTTTCACATTATTGATTCTTGTAGCTACACTGGAGAACACCATTAGGATCATATGAGAGGAAGTTACAATACAACAAGGATACCCTAAAGTTCTGACAAATTTGCTATACCCTATTATCAAGGATTACCTTAGTTACAATACAACAAGGCTAGCTGAAGACATCTGGATTTCAAGGAATACCCTTTTTACCTTTTTGTTATCCTTTTTCTCAGCTGCATTAATTTCATCAGACTTAATTTAAAGGGAGCCAACCAATTTGAATATAGTAGTCTGCATATTGCTTTCTTTATGTTGTGCAAGATTTAATGTCCTATGGGTTGAGGAGACAGAAGGGAGGAGCCTGACACAGAAGATATAGTGCTAGCTCTCTACCCTCCTGCTGACCTGTTCACATAGGTGTCTGTGATTGGGTTAATAGCTGTGTTCATTTACAGTTGAAGGAACTTCCGATCAATATATATTGAGTTTTTCATAAATACAGATATAGTATTTGTGTTGAGATATACTTATTTCTGTGTCACTAATACAGTAAACAAACTTGAACTGTTTTATTAATATTATGTCAGTCTCTCCTTATTAAAGGGGTTGTAAAGGTAATTTTTTTTTTAAGATAACAAACATGTTATACTTACCTTCACTGTGCAGCTCGTTCTGCACAAAGTGGCCCCGAACCTGCTCTTCTGGGGTCCCTCGGCGGCTGTTTCAGCTCCTCCCCGCAAGAACTAACCACCTTAATGCGAGCTCCCTCGCATGGTGGTTAGTTCTTGCGGGCGCACCTGTGATACAGCCGGCGGCTATAGCCGCTTACTGTATCACTCAGCCCCGCCCCCCCGGCGCGCCACGTCATTGGATGTGATTGACAGCAGCGCGAGCCAATGGCTGCACTGCTTTCAATCCATCCACTGTAGCCAATAAGCGGCCAGGCTGAGCAGCTTAATGGATGTCGGGAGCGAGCGGCTGACTTTCGAGGTGTCAGGTAAGTAAAACTGGGGGGCTGGGGGCGGCGGTATTGTCGGAAGTTTTTTCACCTGAATGCATAGAATGCATTAAGGCGAAAAATTTTTTACCTTTACAACCCCTTTAATACAGTTGGTAAGATGACTGAACCCAGGGTGTCAGAGGTAATGGAGGATTTGGAGGAATGCAGAGTTGAGGTAATCAGTGTGGTACAGAGTCTATTAACAGCCCTCATCGGGGTAACGCTACAGATGGCACACAAAAGAGAAAGAGCCAGCAGCGCCAGTGGGGTACCCCAGAAAACGAGGATCGGTGTCACTATGTGCAATATTAAATATAACCTGTTTGTTATGAAAAAAAAAATAGACACTTTAACTATTCATACTAATAGCAATTACAAGTAAATATCAGGCATATTCCTTCCATAAACCACCCAGAAGATGCCATTTCTAAGCACTAGAATTTATAAAGTCAGAGCACTAAATGAAGGCCACGTGACCCCATTCAGATGGTCCTATTTGAAGACAAACTCTTTTCTCATGACCTCATGACAATGTTAGGCTCTCTGCATTGGCTTCTTTTATAATGCAAGTCTTTCTACTTGTGGCATCCCTTGTCCCTTACATACAAAGTACAGATTATTCCGGTCACCAACCCAGTGTTTAGCACACCCCTTGCCCCCAAGTTCCATACAAAAATTACCAAAATGCACTACATGATCTTGTTTAAGTGAACCACTTCTGCCTTCAAACCATTAACTAATCCTACAGTAAGGGTCCACATCATATGCATTCTTACTGACTGCAGCAATTGTCCTTAATAATCAATTACTGTACCATGTTGTAGAACCTTTGCATTTTCTATCCTCAGCCCACTTACATGACCTTGTGCCAAAATACTCTAACCTGAAGGAAGCAACAGCTATATTATTGTCAATTGTGGCTAATCTTTTGCCAGCACCTTCGATTGGTATGTTCTGAGGTTCTGAGGAACGGTATGTTTAACCACTTCAACAACATTGGACCATGGCACAGCATTTAAAGTATACCTAGAGGCAAAAATTTTTTTATAGTTTTGGATAGAGTAGAGTGGGACTAGAATGCTTGTCAGTTTTTATTGTTGTCTGTACCTTTGTTAAGGAGATTCACCCTCAATATTTTTGTTCTGTTTACCATTTTCCTTGAAAGTAAAAAAGAAAAATCCCAAAATTTGGGTTGTCCCCAGAAAAGTAATAGAGGGGAAATCTTTCCACGGGAACACTAATTCTGGTGACGTGGGGGTCCTCAAGGAATTCCCTTAATTTGTAGGGATTTCCTCCCACTTCCTGTTTGGCTATGGGACAGGAAGTCACTGGGAATCTCTGCAGTGGGACACAGACGGCGAAAACAAATCTGACAGGGGTTATAATCCTCCCTTGCTCTATCCAAAATGAAAAAATAGGTTTTGCCTATAGTTCTACTTTAAGTACAGGGAGAGGCAGTAAAAGAGAACTCATCGAAGGGTAGGAAGCTCATCCAACACTGGCAGCCAAGTATATTTATGTATGTATACATTGAGGTTGTTCTTTTGCTTCTGCTGTATCTAACACTTTAAAAATACATACAAATGATGTGATCAATACCTATTAAAATGAGCTTTTACTGTATCAGTTACCACATTATCAGTAAAAATTTGCACTTGCAGTGAAGGCTGGCACATAGTCAGCAAGATATCAACTATTTTACTTTCCCTATGGCAAGAGAGCATCTTACTGGAAGAAGTGTCTGCTTATAGGAAACACATTTAAAACTACAGTATCTCACATAAGTGAGTACACCCCTCACATTTTTGTAAATATTTTATTATATCTTTTCATGTGACAACTCTAAAGAAATTACACTTAACATTGTAGCAAAGTAGTGAGTCTACAGCTTGTATAACAATGTAAATTTGCTGTCCCCTTAAAATAACTCAACACACAGCCATTAATGTCTAAACCGCTGGCAACAAAAGTGAGTACACCCCTAAGTGAAAATGTCCAAGTTGGGCCCAATTAGCCATTTTCCCTCCCCGGTGTCATGTGACTCATTAGTGTTACAAGATCTCAGGTGTGAATGGGGAGCAGGTGTGTTAAATTTGGTGTTATCGCTCTCACTCTCTCATACTGGTCACTGGAAGTTCAACATGGCACCTCATGGCAAAGAACTCTCTGTGGATCTGAAAAAAAGAATTGTTGCTCTACATAAAGATGGCCTAGGCTATAAGAAGATTGCCAAGACCCTGAAACTGAGCTGCAGCACGGTGGCCAAGACCATACAGCAGTTTAACAGGACGGGTTACACTCAGAACAGGCCTCGCCATGGTCAACCAAAGAAGTTGAGTGCACATGTTCAGCATCATATCCAAAGGTTGTCTTTGGGAAATAGACGTATGAGTGAGGCCTGCATTGCTGTAGAGGTTGAAGGGGTGGGGGGGTCGGCCTGTCAGTGCTCAGACCATACGCCGCACAATATATCAAATTGGTCTACATGGCTGCCGTCCCAGAAGGAAGCCTATTCCAAAGATGATGCAGAAGAAAGCCCACAAACAGTTTGCTGAAGACAAGCAGACTAAGGACATGGATTACTGGAGTGAAATTGGTGGGGAGCGCTATAGTGACGTAGTGGTTAGATAATTAAAACTAAATGTATAATCAAATTACAGTGAAAAAAATTGCAAAAACAGCCTGCTTATGTAATTCCAAAGCATCAGCTAAAGTGATATAGTGCCTATAATAAATGACAGTGATAGCACAGGCTAATTAATTCAACATAAAAATATTCATAAAAGCCCCAAAAATGATCATATAACATAATATATCATAAAGCATGTGTCATAACATGTGATTTCACATATACATAAATCATAAATGTCCATATGTGAAAAATAAGTCCTTGTCTGAATCTGGAAATCACAATTGAACAGTGGAACCCCTTCACCGTCTAGAGATAACACCCAAAAGTGCTCATGGAATGGGTGTCTGCTTACCAGATGTAGTTGACCAATTTAATGAAAAAAAGGTCAAATAGGCTTTAGCAAGATAGTGCTTGCTGCAATGGAGAAATGTAGACTGGATTTGATTATACATTTAATTATTATTTGATTATACATTTAATTTGAATTATCTAACCACTACGTCACTATAGCGCTCCACACCAATTTCTTTCCACATGTGCACTAGTGATTTTTCACTCAGTTAGGGTGTAGCTGCTACAAATATTTTTCCACTATTTTTCTTATTTTTTTTATTTTTTCACTTATTTCATTAGACAAATTACTCTATTTAGGCACGGGATTAATCATTTCTTCTATGGATTACTGGAACCATGTCCTGTGGTCTGATGAGACCAAAATAAACTTATTTGGTTCAGATGGTGTCAAGCGTGTGTGGTGGCAACCAGGTGAGGAGTACAAAGACAAATGTGTCTTGCCTACAGTCAAGCATGGTGGTGGGAGTGTCATAGTCCGGGGCTGCATGAGTGCTGCCGGCACTGGGGAGCTACAGTTCATTGAGGGAACCATGAATGCCAATATGTACTCTGACATACTGAAGCAGAGCATGATCCCCTCCCTTCGAAGACTGGGCTGCAGGGCAGCATTCCAACACGATAACGACCCCAAACACACCTCCAAGATGACCACTGCCTTACTAAAGAAGCTGCGGGTAAAGGTGATGGACTGGCCAAGCATGTTTCCAGACCTAAACCCTATTAAGCATCTGTGGGGCATCCTCAAATGGAAGGTGGAGGAGCGCAAGGTCTCTAACATCCACCAGCTCTGTGATGTTGTCATAAAGGAGTGAAAGAGGACTCCATTGGCAACCTGTGAAGCTCTGGTGAACTCCATGCCCAAGAGGATTAAGGCAGTGCTGGAAAATAATGGTGGCCACACAAATTGACACTTTCAGCCCAATTTGGACATTTTCACTTAGGGGTGTACTCACTTTTGTTGCCAGCGGTTTAGACATTAATGGCTGTGTGTTGAGTTATTTTGAGGGGACAGCAAATATACACTGTTATACAAGCTGTACACTCACTACTTTACATTGTAGCAAAGTGTCATTTCTTCAGTGTTGTCACATGAAAAGATATAATAAAATGTTTACAAAAATGTGAGGGTAGTACTCACTTTTGTGAGATACTGTATGTTTCGGAATACCGTTTTTTTCTGGAATATGGACATTACTAGAATACACCTTACACTCAAGTGTTATAAAAAGACAAAACATTAAAGAGTTTGTTAACCCCCCCCCCCCCACAAAAAAAAACCAAACAGATACTGTTCCTTTAAAGCATGTTATACAGCACAGTGCTTGTGCTGTGTCATTTGGCCCCCTGTATAGCCTAAAAAACCTGTCTGATCCTGCCTGACTATACCCTCCCCTTTGCAAACAGACCATGATAATCATGGCTGCTGAGCCCTGACACCGTGGTCCATTTGCGTGATTCCGTCAGCCGCAGCCCTGCTCTCTGCAGCTCTCCCTGTGTCTGTCTCCTCTGTCCTCCTCCCCCTCCCCTCCCTGCCTGTACCAGGGCTTTGACCTCCAGATTAAGCCACATGGATGGTGGCGTAATGCGTAGAGGTAGAGCCTGGCGGTGACATACGTGAAACCTGTTGGATTTTAAATATGTTATATTCTGTATTTTATTGAAATAAATATGAGTTTAAAAGATGAAGCTGTGTGGGTGAGGCTATTCCATTTAACACCTGGTACTGCACTATTGGAGGCACTTTATATTTTTGCATGTCGGTCTGGAGTTGCTGGTGATCATCACGGAGACAACCTTAAAAGGAGAAGTATACGAGGTGCAAAGCGTGTTCGATCCCTGCAGGACCTTGGTGGGAACAATGTAAAATCAGTGTGGAGCCTTTTTGCTGATGGGAATTATCATTAGTTGTCGGTGAGTTTGACCCTTTCAGGGTCTAAAAAGGAGATGAGCAGCCATTTCACTTGGTGAAGGGAGCACTTGTCACAGATTGTTGGTTCATCTGAGAAGCAGCTTTTTCTCACAGTGGAATTTGAAGCACACTCTATATAAGAAGATTTTGTGTACCATTTAACGTTCTTATATATTTGGTATTGGACTTTTCATTTTTTCAGCACATGCATTTATTGCACATTAATATTGGATTTATTACATTTTTTTACTTGAGAAGCACTTTTTGCTCACAGTGTAATTTGAAACACATTCTAAATAAGAAGATTTTTTATACATTTACTATTGGACTATATTTATTCAGCACATATGTTTATTGCATATTATTTGATTTATGTATTATCTGTCAGATTGCAGCAGCGCTGTCACGTTCTTTACTAATTCTCAGTACATGTTGGCATTCATGGTTCCCTCAATGAACTGTAGCTGCCCAGTGCTGGCAGCACTCATGCAGCCCCAGACCATGACGCTCCCACCACCATGCTTGACTGTAGGCATGACACACTTGTCTTTGTACTCCTCACCTGGTTGCCGCCACACACGCTTGACACCAACTGAACAAAATAAGTTTATCTTGGTCTCAGAATTTGGACATGGTTCCAGTAATCCATGTCCTTGGTCTGCTTGTCTTCAGCAAACTGTTTTGCGGGCTTTCTTGTGCATCATCTTTAGAAGAGGCTTCCTTCTGGGACAACAGTTATGCAGACCAATTTGATGCAGTGTGCGGCGTATGGTCTGAGCACCGACAGATTGACCCCCCCACCCCTTCAACCTCTGCAGCAATGTTGGCAGCACTCATACGTCTATTTCCCAAAGACAACCTCTGGATATGACGCTGAGCACATGCACTCAACTTCTTTGGTCGACCATGGTGAGGCCTGCTCTGAGTGAAACCTGTCCTGTTAAACCGCTGTATGGTCTTGGCCACCGTGCTGCAGCTCAGTTTCAGGGTCTGGGCAATCTTCTTATTTCCTAGGCCATTTTTATGAAGAGCAACAATTCTTTTTTTAGATCCTCAGAGAGTTCTTTGCCATGAGGTGTCATGTTGAACTTCCAGTGATCAGTATGAGAGTGAGAGCGATAACACCAAATTTAATACACCTGTTCCCCATCAACACATGAAACCTTGTAACACTAATGAGTCACATGACACCGGGGTGGGAAAATGGCTAATTGGGCCCAGCGTTAGGGCGTCAGTCAGGAGTTTAGTTCACGGGCCTCTCTGTCACCTTATCTTGCAGCACCCTTTCACTATAACTTTACTTAACATCAGGGCTTTTTTTCTCAGAGAATAGATGCAGGAACTCAACCATGCCCGCCACACACACATACCTGCCAAATGGCATCAAATAGTAGCTCTTCCCTCTGCATACAACCCCCTCCCTCCACTGCCCTCATCTTCTCCCCCCTCCTTAAAAAGCTCCACCATCTGTCATATGTCTTACCTTTGTTGCAATATTAGGCTGAAACACCTATCCGGCTGTAGTACCTCCCAGCATACTATAAACTTGCAAAGGAGATTATGCAGTAGGAGCATCAACAACTGGTCACCAGGGAAAAAAATGGAGACCACAGACTGTGAAGCCTACCACGCACCCTCTTTTGCCCATGACTGCACTGAACCCTGGGCACCTGTTCTGTATCTGCGCAGGAGATCTGACCTGTGGGAGCTACTGGGAGATAAGCTATAACTTGTACACGCAGAAGCTGGACTTCAGGTGTTACCAAGTGACAGTGGTGAGCAGGGAGCAGAAGACCTGAGCCAGAGGTGGTGGAACTGAGTTCCCTCTAGTTCCTGCTGAAAAAAAGCCCTGCTTAACATACACAATTCGACATGTTCATAGGGCGTTAGTTACTGTCACATGTGTCTCTGCATTACACTCTATTTTCGAAGGGCGACCCTTCACCTACGCAGACAAAGTCGCTAATATGTTGAGCTTGCTGACAGTGCAAGTGTTAGCAGGACAAGCATACGTCACCCACTACAGACCACAACATTCCTACGTAGGCCATACTAGACTTCAGCCGCTTGCCCAATTATGCCCAGGGACTCTGGTCCACAGGTTTGTACTCTGCACAGACAGGCACCCAAGCATCGGCTACCTGGCCAGTCACCTCATGGCTCACCTCGGTTGCCACGCACTCTTTCGAGTTTTCTAAATTTTCACTCTACAGGGTTCTACAGAATAGAACCCAGACGCTCCTCCCTGCGCCTGTTTTTTCTTGCCCTGTACTTCTCCCCCTTTTTCCTTCTTATCCGAGTTTGCTGTATCCCACTCCGCTCACAATCCTACTGCTACGCCTCCTATTAACACATGCACCCCTTCAGTTAGTGGGGCAAGGTGGCGACCCTAACGTTTTACCACAGCCTGATTCGAATCCACTCGCATCGGCGGCTCAACGATTCGTACCAGTTCATTTCATACATTTATTTTGTTTTATTTCACACACTCTACAGTACAGTGTGAGTCCATTTGCAGTAACGGCACAACGATTTGTGTCGGTTTCATTTCATTCTTTCATACCACACACTCTACAGTCAATTCAAATACAGTCGCAGCAGCGGCACAATGATTCATATCGGATCCATTTCACAAATTTCACAGTCCGATTTCAATCTAGTCGCGGCACAACGGTTCGTAACAGGTCCACTTCACTTCTCCGATTCCTTCAGAGGTATTCTCCCACATATACTATCGAGCCATCTCTCTGGAGGTGGCACGGCACTGAATGGAGGGATTTTTGTTACTTCGCCACCATCTTGACCGTTGGGTCCAAAAGCAGCCTGTAGCCATTTGATGTGTTCGCCCAGTCCCTTACGTGGATCCTATCGCACCAGGCCCAGGGTCAGATGGTCATCCATTACCTCAATGATTTTCTACTCATCTAATAGCCGGTCAGACCCCCCACAGACCTAGTCAGGGTAAACGTGCCATAGCCAAACATAAAATGAAGGGCCCGGCACACTCCATCATCTTCCTAGGCATCACTCTGGACACGCGTGCCATGCAGGCCAGCCTGCCTCCTGGCAAACTAGCCCGTATCAGGACGGTCATCCATGACTTTACCCTGTTACGTGGGTGTACTAAGAGGCAGCTCCAGTCCTTGTCAAGGATGCTCAATTTGCCATGGAGATTATTCCACAGGGGCAGTCGTTCATCTTACAGCTCTGGATTTTTTGTTGCTCAAGTTCAGGACCCCGACCAAGTTCTCAGATTAGACCCAGCAGCGATAGCGGACTTAGCAATATGGGTTGAGTTCCTTTATAACTAGAGAGGCATGTCGATGTTTGTTACATCAGTGTGAGCTCAGTCGCCACACGTAGTCACAGATGCAACAGCCTCCACAGGCTTTGCTGCAATTTTTGTCCATCACTGGTTCACCAGACCTTGGCCTCCAGAAATCTGCCTAAATAACTGCTCTCCCACTCCCTTTTTACACTAGAACCCCACCCTATACACACTGCCTCCTGTCTGAATACCCTTCCCTCCTCCTTGTGTTCCCTTTCAAGGTATGATTTCTGGGGGAGAAGTTGCACCTCAACCACCCTTTTTGCTCACAGCTGCACTCCCACACCTCCCCCACTAATCTCTTCACCACAAACCCCCCTCCCACCCGCTAACCTCTGTTCCCCAAACCCATAACCCCCTTCTCTGCTAAACTCTACACCCCAAACCCCTAGCCCTATGCTAACCTCTGTTCCCCAAACCTACCTTTTCTGATCATTTCTGCACCTCTACTCTGCTTACCTCTACACTCACCTTTGCACCCCAACTCCTCTTTCTGCTCATGTCTGCATCCTACCCCCTTTCTTCTCACCTTTGCACACCAACCACCCCTTGCTGACCTTTACAGCCCAACTCCCCTCTCTTCTAACCACTGCACCCCAACTCCCCCTCTATGCTAACTTCTGCAGCACAACTCCTCTCCATCTCCTAATCCCCGTTTCCCTCTCTGCTCACTGTTGCACCCCACTGTCTCTGCTACAGTAAACTCTACACCCCAATCCACCCTTTCCAACATTGGACCCTCACCCCCCTGCTCACCTTTTGCACCCCCACCTCCCCTACTCATCCTTTCTCTGCTCATTTCTGCACCTCAAACCCCCTCTCTGCTCAACTCCAAATCCCAAATCCCCTCTTGGCTCACTTTTGCACCACACTTTCTGTGCTAATTTCTGCATCCCAATCCTTCCTCGGATCCCCTCCTTGCCCTGCTTTCCTCTTTGCTCACCTGAGCCTCACGGCAGGAAAGACCTGTGTGTGCAGCATCCACAAGGCTGTGGGCAGTGCTGGCCATGGTGATCATGCTAGCTGCCTGGCGAAGCACTCTCGGCCTTGTGGTTCCTTCTATTCTTATACATGCCCCTACTGTGTCATTTTCATTCTTTTTAAAATCTTCAGCTTACATTAAAATACCTGGTGATCCTTTCTGTTATAGATCAATACTATGGCCTGTCTCCCAATTGTCCTCCTGCATTGCCATCCAATCAAGCATCCACAAAGAGAGTGCAGGATATCAGAAACACTGAAATGCAACAATAGGAGATAAAAGAACAAGTATGCACTTGCAGTACAGTTCACCGCAACGCACGGTAACTACCCTGCATTGTGGTGCACGGTGCTTAAAAAAAATGATGCAGGCTAGCTGTTTGTTGTGGTGCGTTCAAATGAAGGGACTGCCTTAAGAGAACGCATGTTTATACAGTGCAACTAGATACATGTGAAGGAGCCCTAAAAAGGTTTTTCTGAGGGCAAACCTAGTTTTGGATGCAGTTGGGAATGATTAGAACCCTTCAGGCTTTTTTTTGGATGTCTGTGTGCTATCGAGGAGATTTCCCTTCACATTCTGTCCTGGAGAAACTACAAGAAGAGAAAAGTCATGTCTCCAGTGGGGGGGGGCATATGTTCCCTTTGGAGATTCCTCTCATCTCCGTTCGGGCCTCATGTACACTGAGTGTCTAGCCTCAGTATAAAAGATCCCAGTGTTTTTGTGTGGGCAGGGACAGGCATACCATCCAGCTCCACTGCCGGCAGCCTGTAAAAGCTGAAAGTTGCTGTGGCTGAACTGCGCACCAAGGGGTACTTAAATTTAGGGCAGAATGGGCTATGGGATGAAAGCCCGGAATACAAAAAATCTTCATTCTGGGCATTCGTCTTTGGGAGCATACTGCATTAAACGCTAATACAAATTGGTGCTCCATCCAACCGCAGCAGCTATCAGCCTCTCTTAAAGGCTGGCGGCAATTTCTGCTGTGCCTTCCACCTGCACCAAAATGTTAGGATCTCATGCACTGAGGCTAAACGCCCAGTGTGCAGTGAGGCCTTATGGGAACAATTTTAAAAGTTTGGAATTCCCATTACTTTCTGTGCTAGTGACAACTGCTATTAGGAGAAAGAAAGAGAATTCATTTACCTAGCAGGCACATAGACATCAATAAAACCTCTAATCCATCCACACTCTATCTGAAACTAATAATAACGTTTAGGTTTTACAGATACATTTAGAAGTATTATAATGTAAAGGGTATGCAGTTTTCAGAAGCTTTGCACAAATACTGTAGACAGACAACTCATGTAGGAAATGGAGGAGTAATTACCCAGCTCAGCCGTTTGCTCCTGATGTAATTTCTCTGACTGCAGCCATTGCCCCAGGACAAACCAATGACACGAGGAGGTCATGAATGAGCCTTGTCCTCCCATGCTGAGTGAGACCCCAGGCTCTGTATAGATGATCACCCCCACAGCTGCCAAGTGTCTTTTCTACTACTACAGCATTGCTTCATAAAAATAAGCTTCTTCAAAATGTAGAAATACCTATACCTCCTGTATGAATTTTAAAGAAGATGATTTAAACCGAATTTCAGGTATTGTGTTTTTTTTTTTTTTTTTTTACATTACATTAATTACATTAGTCCAACTTGGACCATTGTAAGTATGTATTTTAACCACTTGCCGACTGTGCACTGTAGTTTTACTAATACAGTGGGGGGCTGGCTGCGCAGAATCAGGTATATACTATATATACCTGATTCTGCATTTCTGGGTAGGGGGCGCGCGCCCTTCCACAGGAAAGAGGCCACCCAAAATGTAACAAACGGTATCGGAAACTTGCCAGTGGATACCCTGGAGGGCCGACCCTCCACCTTCAGGACGATGGTGAAAGAACCAGACCAAGCATCCCTGGAAATTACTGCCTCCAGTAACTTAATGACAATGAAAGCATGACTGTCTGCTGAAGCCAAGATACTACATACCAAACTCTGCCGAGATAGTGATGAGGCCTGCATGAAGGCCTACTGAAAATTCCTCCAGCAGAGGCCTCACTGAAGACCGGGGATGGGAGATTCCTACACAGCCCTTATCAAAGAAACATTACTTGGCTCAGACGTATTGAACCAGAAGGCTTTACAAGACCGGTGGACTAAGGGGATGCCGATCTTGCCTGCAGGAATGTAGGAAGAGCCGGAGCTGGGGGTGCACTGACACCCCAACTTTAACCGAGCGAGCTTCAATCTCCTCCATCCTGTGCTGCAACCGTAACAGGCCGCGGAGAGCATATTTAGCCAACATGAAACTGAGTTAAAGAACAATGCCCAGAATGTGTTCCATGCTGGAGGATGGGAGTAGCTGGGACGGAATTGGAATAACAATCCAAAGCGTTCTGCCTTCCCGGCTGTGGCCAGGAAAAGGAAAACCCCTGTGATGAAGCTCCGTTGTGAGCTTAAGTATAGACCAACTTCTTAATGATGGGGTGCTATCCTGCTCTGAACCCCCACGTGGGGTTGAAGGGATGAACGTGAGTGAATTAGTCGCTTCTGAAACGTGCGGCATGCCCAACCTAAGGGAACAGAGAAAGTGACAAAAGACAACCAGACATGAGAACAACAACACTCCTCTGTGCCTACCTAAGTATGAGGATGTAACAGTAATGACAAGACCACAGCGTGTGACTGAACCTGATGATAAGCCCCATCCTAGTGTATGTAGTAAGTGAGCCAGAATAACTTGCAGCGCATAGACAGGTTATTAAAGTGGTGTTCCGGCCGAAATTATACTTTTTAAATAAAAATACCCCTATAATACACAAGCTTAATGTATTCTAGTAAAGTTAGTCTGTAAACTAAGGTCTGTTTTGTTAGTTTATAGCAGTAGTTTGTTATTTTATAAACTTACAGCAGGCCGTGGCCATCTTAAGTGTGGGCATCTGAAGCCAGACTGTATTTCTTCCTGGATCTCATCCTTGCAGATCTCGCACATGCTCAGTGCAGCACAAGCAGTGTAATAGGTTTCAGGTCAGGTTTCCATAGCAACGGCAGTTTCAGAGGAAGTTGCCGCCCCTTCCCAGAAGGCATTGCAAACAGGAAATGATGCGATGGGCCGTGGCCAGGGAGGAGGAAGTGAAAAATGAATACAGCAGATATACAGTAGGTGCTGAAAAAAATAAATAAAAAAAATATCCAATTTGTTTACAGTGCACAGTTTAGTGAGGGATGCTGAAGAGTTGTAAAAGTGGGTGGAACTCCACTTTAACCACTTAAGGACCAGCCTCGTTTTGGAATTTAGGTGTTTACATGTTTAAAACAGTTTTTTTTGCTAGAAAATTACTTAGAACCCCCAAACATTATATATTGTTTTTTTTCTAATACCCTAGAGAATAAAATGGCGGTCATTGCAATACTTTTTTCACACTGTATTTGCGCAGCGGTCTTACAAGCGCGCTTTTTTTGGGAAAAAAAAATCACTTTTTTGAATAAAAAAATAAGACAACAGTAAATTTAGCCCAATTTCTTTTCATATTGTGAAAGATAATGTTACGCCGAGTAAATTGATACCCAGCATGTCATGCTTCAAAATTGCGCTCGCTCGTGGAATGGCGTCAAACTTTTACCCTCAAAAATCTCCATAGGCGTCGTTTAAAAAATTCTACAGGTTGCATGTTTTGCGTTACAGAGGAGGTCTAGGGCTAGAATTATTGCTCTCGCTCTAACGATTGCGGCGATACCGTTTTCATATGCGGGCGCTACTCACATATGGGTTCGCTTTTGCGCGTGAGCTCGTCGGGACGGGGGGTTTTTTAAAAAAAAATTTTATTTTTATTATTTATTTTACATGATTTTATTTATTTTTACACTGTTTTAAAAAAAAAATGTGTCACTTTTATTCCTATTACAAGGAATGTAAAAATCCCTTGTAATAGAAAAAAGCATGACAGGACCTCTTAAATACGAGATCTGGGGTCAAAAAGACCTCAGATCTCATATTTACACTAAAATGCAATAAAAAAAAAAAAAGAAAAAAGTCATTTAAAAAAATGATATATAAAAGGGGTTTGCTCAGGCCTGCAGTGCACCACTCAGCGCCAGAAGGATAGGTTGGCGTCCAAAATAATGAGAGCAGAACTAGAGAATAAGGGAGGTATGACACTCAATTTCTACACTAAGTGACCAAAAAAACAGCAGCCGTTTAAAAGATAATAACAATATAAAGGAATAGTATATATAAAACAGTACATGTAAACATACACTACAAACAGCGCTAATGTTGAGCAAAAGATATATATACTGTATATATATCTTTTGCTCAACATTAGCGCTGTTTGTAGTGTATGTTTACATGTACTGTTTTATATATACTATTCCTTTATATTTAAAAAAATGACATTGAAAAAAATGTGCCTTTAAGATGTATGGGTGGAAGTGACGTTTTGTAGATGAGTGGGCGCCATCTTAGCCTCACTCGTCTCCAGACGGTAAGCGGCGGAGGGTACTGGATCGTGGCGGGAGGGGGGGCCCCTCTCCCGCCACCGATGAAAGTGATCTCGCGGCGAATCCGCCGCAGAGACCACTTTTATCTGAAAGCCGACGCCGCACAAAGACGGGGATAACGGGGTTATGGCAGCTAGCTGCTGCCATAACAACGATATCCGACGCCAAACTTTGGATGTACATCGGCGTGCGGCGGTCGGCAAGTGGTTAAAACTGAATACTCAGGGCTAGTGTACCCACAGACCGTGGTGGGTAGTCGTACAGGTCAGTGGCGGAACTACCGCCATAGCGACACACGCGGCCGCTATGGGGCCCGCAGCTGTTAGGGGCCCCCCGGACCGGTGACAGGCGGCTCCGCGGGTGACAGCGGGTGGCTTTGCGGGCCCGCGGGTGAGAGCGGGCGGCTCCGCGGGTGAGAGCGGGCGGCTTTGCGGGCCCCCGGGTGAGAGTGGGCGGCTCTGCGGGTCCGCGGTGAGAGCGTGGGCGGCTCCGAGGGCTGTCAGGCGGTGAGTCAGCTGGGCGGCTCGTGTGTGAGCAGGCTGGCCAATCAGGGAGCTGGCAGCCGGGGGTGCATAGAGATGACATCATCTCTCACCGCCCGGCGCCCTCCCTGCATCCCTGCAGTGCAGTTTTCCCCCCTCACTGTGCAGGCAGCCTCGGGAAGCAGAGAGATGACCTTATCTCTCTGCTGCCTGACTCTGGGACACAGCATGAAAGTGACACAGGCAGCAAGTGACAAGGTGAAGTGGCAAGTGACAATCCGGGACGTGTGGCAGGTGACGTGGCAAGTGACTATCCGTAATGTGTGGCAGGTGACGTGGCAAGTGACTATCCGTAATGTGTGGCAGGTGACGTGGCAAGTGACTATCCGTAATGTGTGGCAGGTGACGTGGCAAGTGACTATCCGTAATGTGTGGCAGGTGAGGTGGCAAGTGACAATCTGTAATGTATGGCAGGTGACGTGGCAAGTGACTATCTGTAATGTGTGGCAGGTGATGTGGCAAGTGACTATCCGTAATGTGTGGCAGGTGACGTGGCAAGCGACTATCCGTAATGTGTGGCAGGTGACGTGGCAAGTGACTATCCGTAATGTGTGGCAGGTGAGGTGGCAAGTGACAATCTGTAATGTATGGCAGGTGACGTGGCAAGTGACAATCTGTAACATGTGGCAGGCGACGTGGCAAGTGACAATCCGTAATGTGTGGCAAGTGACAATCCGGGACATGGCAAGTGACAATCCGTAATGTGTGGCAGGTGACGTGGCAAGTGACAATCCGTAATGTGTGGCAAGTGACAATCCGGGACGTGGCAAGTGACAATCCGTAATGTGTGGCAGGTGACGTGGCAAGTGACAATCCATAACATGTGGCAGGCGACGTGGCAAGTGACAATCCGTAACGTGTAGCAAGTGACAATCCAGAAAGTGGCAAGTGACAATCCGTAATGTGTGGCAGGTGACGTGGCAAGTGACAATCTAATGTGTGGCAAGTGACAATCTGGGACGTGGCAAGTGACAATCAGTAATGTGTGGCAGGTGACGTGGCAAGTGACAATCCGGGACGTGGCAAGTGGACAATCGGCAACATGTGGCAGGTGACATTCTGCAACGTGTGACAAGTGACAATCTACATCTGGTGGCAGGCGACGTGGCAAGTGGACAATCCGCAATGTGTGGCGGGTGATGTGACAAGTGACATTCCGTGACAAGTTGCATCTGGTGGCAGGCGACGGTGTCAAGTGACACGCTCAGGGCTCCCACTGATTCTGCATTATGGTGAGTTGAACTAGTTCATTTTATATAACAGAACAGAAATTGGTTAGAAGGCTGGAGGTCAGCAATGTGTGTCCTTTAGGGGCTGCATACAGTATACTGCATACTTTGTTGTTCATAATTAATATAAGCTGTTGCCTGGGTACTGTGCCACATGGGTGCGGTAATCTGTTGTTCAATGGCATTAGTTATTTTTTTTGTGGAGGGGGTGGTTTGCAGGGGGGGGGGGGGGCGGTTTGCAGGGGGGGGGGGGGCCCATACAACATTTTGCTATGGGGCCCTGTGATTTCTAGTTACGCCCCTGGTACAGGTGTAATGAAATGAAACATGGATCGTATGATGTGTGGTATACGGGCGAGAAGATTGTGGTCAACAATTATTTAAAAACTAAACCTCAGCCCGTATGGATCTGTAGACGTTGTACACATAGTATACCAAAGACATGTAGTGGAATACATTTTGGCTAAATGTATGAAGAAATTTTATTTTTTTTACTGGATATGTTTTATAACAGGAAGTAAAAATTTTATATCTTTTTTTTTCTTCAAAATGTATGCTCTTTTTTCATTTATAGCACAGAAAATAAAAAAACCCAGTGGTGATCAAATACCACCTAAAAGAACGCTCTATTTTTTCAGAAAAAATGATATAAATTTTGTTTACGCACAGCATTTCAGGACAGTGCAATCTACACTTAAAATAGCGCAGTGCCAAATAGAAAAAAAAAAAAAGGCCTGGTCATGAAGGGGGAGCTAAACTGGTAAAGCCATTTTAAAAGGTATTTCTACTTTTTGAAGAAGTGCAATCCACAGAACTACTGTGCTGTAGTAGTAGAGAAGTACCTGGCAGCCCGATCAGGTCTCATTCATGGATTTCTTGTGTCATTACTTGATCTTAGATCAATGTCTGCAGCCACAGAAATATCAAGAGCAAACTGCTGAGCCATACACTATTCATTTTTGGTCATTCAGCCTCATTCAGATCTAACAGATTCTTCCATCTACATCAGTGGTTCTCAACCCCTGTCCACTAACAGGCCAGGTTTGCAAGATAACTGAAATACATCACAGGTGATATAATTTGCGGCTCAGTGATTGCAGTATTCTAGTCTATATTTCCCCCAAGGTATTCTTAAAACCTGGCCTGTTAATGGGTCCTGAGGACAGGAGTTGAGAACCACTGATCTACATTATACAGCATGAATGGACAAATCCCCTGCTGGGCTATTAAATGGTGGCTGTCAGAATACCCAAATACGGGCTGCATCTGGTTGGATGGAATCAGTGTTTGGCCGCAACTGTGCACACGGCACTTTTGTTTTATCATTTGAAGCCTGTCAGGCTGGAGGGGGCTGACAGAGCCACCTATTAAAAAGGTAGTAAAGCTTAACGATCCTAAAAAATGTTTCCTCCCCTCTTCTTACCTATTGTGCATACCCTGTATAAAAAAGATTTGTGTACTTACCTTTTTCTAATAGGGTCTGGTCACATGATTCAGTAGCTTCGGCTCCTCTCTGTAAGAGAGGGCTCAACAAGGGCTGTCAATTCTGAAAGCCATGACGTCACTCAAAGGCCCAGCCAATAGCAGTGCTTTCTCCTCACTCCTGCAGGCAGCCGCTTTCTTACACGGGGGGGGGGGGGGGGGGGGGGGGGGGTGCTGCAGGATCAGAAGACTGGACCAGACCAAAGTAAAAATAGATAAGTACACAGATCTTTTTTATACAGGGTATCCAGGATTGGTAGTAGTAGGAGGGGGAGAGAAAATTTTTCAGAATAGAAAGAGTTAGGCTTTTCTTACAGTTTAACCGCTGGTTCAACAAAAATGTGAACAATGTGTGGCAGGGGCTTTGCTGGGTCTACAAAAGATCTGGGGCTAAAGCCCATAGCAGCGAAGTAAAGAGTGATACACTTGGGGGGGCATACGCATGTATCTAATATACAGGTGTGTGTATTATATATATATTAATATTAGAGTGCGGATCCCAACTTACATGAGGGTCCACAGTGAGCCCCCCATACATCGGGTCCCCATAGAGTCTCCCTAAACGTCTGCATCCCCAGAGAGCCTCTTACATCAGGGTGAGAGGGGGGGTGGATGAAAAGGGGTGAAAGAGAGAGAGGGGCTGGCTGAAAGGGGGTGGATGTGAGACGCTCTAACCCTGCCTGCAGTCCCTACTGTCCCAGCCCCTGTCTGTGTGGGTAGGCGTATGTGATCCACCTACCTCCCGCCCATCCTTGGGACTTGTTTCCCTGCATTTCTTTTTTTTAATACTTACCTGCTCTGTGCAAAGGTATTGCTATGGGTCAGACGTGTAGGCTTGCAACAAGCCGGGTTGGGTGCGTCCATAGACACACACTGCACGGCTCAACCCCACCTCCTCTCTCTACTCACAGGATGTGATTGACAGCAGTGGGAGCCATTGGCTCCTGCTGCCTCAGCAAAACTTGTGGGAGTGGGGAGAAAGCTGCTACAGACAGGCACAGCGCTGGATCCATCAGGATTCAGGTATGTACAGTATAAAAGGGGGTGATACTGCTGCTGGGACATTATTCACCTTAAAGTGATAGTAAAGTCTTGTTTTCTGTTAAAAATAACAAACATATTATACTTACCTGCTCTGTGTAATGGTTTTGCACAGTGCAGCTCAAATCCTCCTCTTCTCGGGTCTCTCTTCTGTGCTCCCCCTCCTGTTGAGTGCACCCACAGCAAGCAGCTTGCTATGGGGGCACCTGAGCTGAGCCACAGCTTTCTGTGTCCATTCAGACATGGAGCAGTGGCCCGGCCCCACACCCTCTTTCTCCTTATTGGCTCACTGACTTTGATTGACAACAGCGGGAGCCAATAGCAATTCACTGCTGTCTCAGCCAATGAGGAGGGAGAGTCCCGGGCAGTCGAGTCTCCCGTGTAACAACATTAGGGGGGGCTGCTGCACACAGAAGACTTTTTATCTTAATGCATAGAATTAGGATAAAAAACCTTCTGCCTTTACAACCACTTTAATGAAGGGAGCAAATAGGGACGGGGAGTGGTAAAAATGCAACGCAGCCGCCTATATTTACTGTGCCCCCCCCCCCCCCCCCCCCATGCAAGTGTAAACCAAGCCTAAAGCTGGCCATATACTAGTAGAATTTAATTCGAAAAATTAAATTTTCTGAACATCTATTTGATTTTTAAATAGTTATTGGGGTCAAATCAATTACCGTTTTTATCCGTAGTAAGGAAAAAAAATAAATAAAATCGGAGTAGGATGAAAACATTTTCTTGAAAGAATTTCTAACAGTGCATGTGGATTTTGTTTCTGAAATTCCATACATTCCAAAATCGAATGTTCAGAGCAAATAAATGTTGCTCTTTGCTCCTTCTCACCAAGCTTTTGCTGATGGTCTTGTAGCCCATTCCAGGCTTGTGCAGCTCTACAATCTTGTCCCTGACGTCCTTTGACAGCTCTTGGGTCTTGCCCATGATAGTGAGGTTTGAATGGAAGAAAGATTCTGTGGACAGGTGTCTTTTATACACATAACGAGTTGTTAGGAGCACCTTCCTAAATTGACAGGACTAATCTGTGTACCACATACTGTAGCCAGTCTGTGGGAGCCAGAATTATTGTTGGTTGAAAGGTGATCAAATACTTATTTTACTCACTGAACTGCAACTCAGTTTATAACACTTGTATGGTGTGTTTTTTGTGGAATTTCTGTTGATATTCTGTCTCTATCATTTAACTACATCAATACCGGGCACTTTCGCTCCTTCCTGCCCAGGACAATTTTCAGCTTTCAGCACTGTCGCACTTTGAATGACAATTGCGCGGTCATGCTACACTGTACCCAATCAAAATTTTTTCATTTTCTTCCAACAAATAGAGCTTTCTTTTGGGGGTATTTGATCACCCCTGGGGTTTTTATTTTTTGCTAAACAAACTAAAAAAGACTGACATTTTTGAAAAAAAAAAGTTTTTCTTTGTTTCTGTTATAAAATTTTGTTTTCTCCTTCACTGACGGGCACTGATGAGGTGGCACTAATGAGTTGGCATTGATAAGGTGGCACTAAGGAGGCACTGATATGTAGAATTTATGGGCACTGATATGCAGCACTTATGGGCACTGATAGGTGGCACTGATAGGCGGCACTGATAGGCACTGATAGTTGGAATTGATGGACACTAATAGATGGCACTAATGGGCAGCACTGATTGGGCAGATACTGACAGGTGTTAATGCTGGGCACTGATTTGCACTGTGGTGGGCACTGATTTGCACTGTGGTGGGCACTGATTGGTACTTTAATAGGCACTGACAGCAGTTAATGATGGGGCACTGACTGGCAGCTGCTGGGCACTGATTGGCAGGTGATGGGTACATTTAATGGGGGCTGTGCCGATTGTCAGCACAGGCGCCCCCTCTGACAGGAAGAGCCGCCGATCGGCTCTCCCTGTCAGCGCAAACCGAGGAATGCCGTTTACCAGCACTTCCTGGTTCACGCAATGATCAGTTGTGATTGGTCACAGCTGATCACGTGGTAAGGAGCCTCCATCAGAAGCTCTTTACCATGATCGGAGATGCAGCATGTCGGGCGCGCGCCAGCATGTTGTCCTGCTGGACGTCATATGATGCCCAGTCAGGATAACAGAACCACCGCCGGCCGTCATTCTGCTATAAACTGGGCGGGAAGTGGTTAACCACTTCAGCCATGGAAGGATTTGCCCCCTTCCTGACCAGGCCATTTTTTGCAATACGGCACTGCATCGCTTTAACTGACAATTACTCGGTCGTGCGACGCTGAATCCAAACAAAACTAATGTCCTTTTTTTCCCCCCACAAATAGAGCTTTCTTTTGGTGGTATTTGATCACCTCTGCGGTTTTAATTTTTTGCACTACAAACAAAAAAAGCAGGGACAAAACACATAAAACACATCCAAAAAAAAAATTGTAAAAAAACTAATTTATTCATCAGTTTAGGCCAATTTGTATTCTGCTACATATTTTTGGTAAAAAATAAAAATAAAAATGATCACAAAAAGCGTATATTGATTGGCTTACGCAAAAGTTATAGCGTCTACAAAATTGGGGATAGATTTATGGCATTATTAATATATATATATATTTTTTTTACTAGTTTTGAATTTTGAAAAAAACACAATATTTTTTAGTTTTTGCTATAAAAAATATCCAAAAAAATGTCTTCATCAGTTTAGGCCAATTTGTATTCTTCTACATATTTTTGTTAAAAAAAATAAAAATTGCAATAAGTATATATTGATTGGTTTGTGCAAAAGTTATAGTGTCTACAAAATAGGGGATATATTTATGGCATTTTTATTAATATTTTTTTTTTTTTACTAGTAATGGCGGCGATCAGTGATTTTTAGCGGGACTGCGACAGTGCGGCAGACAGGTCGGACACCTGACATTTTTTACACTTTTTGGGGAATCAGTGACATTATTACAGTAATCAGTGTAATAAATATTCACTGTTATTGTACTAATGACACTGGCAGGGAAGGGGTTAACATCAGGGGCGATCAAGGGGGTAAAGACTTCAGCCCTGGAAGAAATGGCTGCTTAATGACCAGGTCATTTTTTGCGATACAGCACTGCGTCTCTTTAACTGACAATTGTGCAGTTGTGCAACGCTGTACACAAACAAACTTGCCGTCCTTTTTTCCCCAGAAATAGAGCTTTCTTTTAGTGATATTTGATCATCTCTGCGTTTTTTATTTTTTGTGCTATAAACAAAAAAAGGGCGACAATCTTGAAAAAAGCACAATATTTTATACATTTTGCTGTAATAAATAGCCCCAATTTTTTTTATAAAAAAGCAAATCTATTCCTCAGTTTATGCCGATATGTATTCTTCTACATATTTTTGGTAATAAAAATCGCAAAAAGCGTATACTGATTGGTTTGCGCAAAAGTTAAAGCTTCTACAAAATAAGGGATAGATTTATGGCATTTTTATTATTATTATTTTTTTTTACTAGTAATGGCGGCGATCTGCGATTTTTATCGAGACTGCGACATTACTGCGGACACATCGGACACTTTTGACACACTTTTGGGTCAATTGACAATTATACAGCGATCAGTGCTATAAAAATGCACTGATTACTGTAAAAATGTCACTGGCAGGGAAGGGGTTAACACTGGGGGGCGATCAAGGAGTTAACTGTGTTCCCTGTGTGTGTAATAGCTACAACGGTTTGAGGGATCGTGCCAACCTGCCGCACTATAATGATGGTGGCTGGTCGGCGAGTGGTTAAATTTGTTCCCTCACTGTGTGTTCTAACTTTATGGGGGACTGTGTGACTGGAGAAACACACAGATCCGTCCTCCTGCATAGCAGAAGGACAGGATCTGTATGATCTCCCCTGTCAGAGATTTGCCTGTCACTGCGGGGAACGATCGTGGGTCACGAGTGGACATCAAGTCTGCCCCACCCACTGATTTTACTCCCCTGCTGGCCAATGGTAGCGCGTGCGTGCCCACAAATCGCCGTGTACGAGCCGACGTACACCTACGGCGATTTGCGGGATTGAGCCACATTGCCACAGTATAACAGCGGCGGCTGGCCCTTAAGTAGTTAAAATAAACCTATGATAGAAAATTATAAACACTTCATTGTCTTGAAGGTGGGAAAACGTTCAAAATCTGCAGGGGATCAAATCATTTTTTTCACCACTGTATGGAGTGTGGCCGTGGCTAATTTAGTGGGTTCTGTAGGAAAACAAACATTTGATATATGATCATTATGTGTATGGCACATTGGGGGATCTTTCTGCCATATTTCTCATTGGATAGGCTGAATGTGCAGTGAAGGAAAAAAGTATTTGATCCTCTGCTAATTTTGTACGTTTGCCCACTTACAAAGAAATAATCAGTCTTTAGATTTAATGGTAAGTTTATTTTAACAGTGAATGACAGAAGAACAAAAATATCCAGAAAAACGCATTTCAAAAAAGTTATAAATTGATTTTCATTTTGATGAGTGAAATAAGTATTTGACCCCTTCGCAAAACATGACTTAGTACTTGGTGGCAAAACCCTTGTTGGCAATCACAGAGGTCAGACGTTTCTTTTAGTTGGCCACCAGGTTTGCGCACATCTCAGGAGGGATTTTGTCCCACTCCTCTTTGCAGATCCTCTCCAAGTCATTAAGGTTTTGAGGCTGATGTTTTGTAACTCGAACCTTCAGCTCCCTCCACATATTTTCTATGAGATTAAGGTCTGGAGACTGGCTAGGCCAATCCAGGACCTTAGCCTAGGTTCACATTGGAGCGATATGTCATGCGATTTGAGAGATCAAATCGCATGACAAATCGCAGCCTATTGGAGGCAATGGCACTGTTCCAATCAGTGCGACAGCAATTTTGCGGCACCGCACTGATTTGCAAAAGTAGTTCCTGCACTACTTTTGACGATTTCAGGTGCGACTTCAATAGACATTTGTGTATGAAGCCACACAGATGTCTATCAAGTAGCACCTGAAATCGCGCTGACCTTGCTACTTTGAAATCGTGCTACTTCAAGTGAAGTAGCGCAATTTCAAAGTAGCATCAATGTGAACCAGGGCTTGTAAAGTCTCAGGGTTTTTCACCTTCATGCATTCTGAGCATTAAGGTGAAAAACCTTTTGTGATGCAGCCCCCCCCCCCTCCCCGCCCCACTTTTTTCTTACCTGAACCCAATCGTTCCAGTGACGAGCACAGCAGCTCCAGTCGCTGTCTCGAGTCCTCATTGGATAGATTGATAGCAGCAGGAGCCATTGGCTCCTGCTGCTGTCAATCAAATCCAGTGACACGGGGCCGAGTCCTGCTGTCTGTGTCAATGGCCGCAGCAGCACGCCCACACGGGTGCCCCCATGGAATGCGGCTTTATGTGGGGGCACTCGATGAGGTGGAGGAGCCAGGAGCGCCACTGGGGGACCCCAGAAGAGGAGGAGCGGGGCCGCTCTGTGCAAAACCCTTGCAGAGAGGTGGTAAGTATAACATGTTTATTAAAAAAAAAACAAACAAAAAAAAACACCCCTTTAATGTACCTCTGCTTGAGCCACTCCTTTGTTGCCTTGGCCATGTGTTTTGGGTCATTGTCATGCTGGAATACTGATCCATGACCCATTTTCAATGCCCTGGCTGAGGGAAGAAGGTTTTCACCCAAGATTTGACGGTACATGGTCCCCGTCTATTGTCCCTGTGATGCGGCAAAGTTGTCCTGTCTCCTTAGCAGAAAAAACACCCCCAAAGCATAATGTTTCCACCTCCATGTTTGATGGTGGGGATGGTGGTCTTGGGGTCATAAGCAGCACTCCTCCTCCTCCTCCAAACAGGTTGAGTTGTTGCCAAAGAGCTTGATTTTGGTCCCATATGACCACAACACTTTCATTCAGTTCTCCTCTGAATCATTCAGATGTTCATTAGCAAACTTCAGACGGGCCTGTACATGTGCTTTCTTCAGCAGGGGGACCTTGTTGGTGCTGCAGGATTTCAGTCCTTCAAAGCGTAGTGTGTTACCAATTGTTTTCTTGGTGACTATGGTACCAGCTGCCTTGAGATATTGACAAGATTTTCCGTGTAGTTCTGGATGATTCCTCACCGTTCTCACGATCATTGAAACTCCACGGGGTGAGATCTTGCATGGAGCCCCAGACCAAGGAAGTATCACAGCTATTTTGTGCTTCTTCCATTTGTGAATATTCGCACCAACTTTGCCGGCGGTATAGCCGCGCTGTCCTGTTGATTTCAATGGGCAGGAGCGGTATACACTCCGCTGCTTCACCGCTCCGAAGATGCTGCTAGCAGGACTTTTTTTCCCGTCCTGCTAGCGCACCGCTCCAGTGTGAAAGCCCTCGGGGTTTTTACATTGGAGACAAAGCAGTGGCACTTTTGGGTCGGTTTGCAGGCACTATTATTATCGCAATAGTGCCTGCAAACCGCTCCAGTGTGAAAGGGCCCTAACCAAGGTTCCTCTATATAACTTTTTTGAAATGTGTTTTTCTGGATATTTTTGTTGTCATTCTGCCTCTCACTGTTAAAATAAATCTACCTTTAAAATTATAGACTGATCATTTCTTTGTCAGTGGGCAAATGTACAAAATCAGCAGGGGATCAAATACTTTTTCCTCACTGTACCAAGTTGATTGATCGGTATAACCAGCATGTTGGGTTTTACCTGCAAATATTGCTAATGGCTTCCCCCGCCCCCTCCGGGAGAAGACAATGGCCCGGCAGGTGGGATTTCTGCATCAATACTGTGTTGATGGGAGAATCAAGTGATATTTTTTTTTTATTTTTAGAGTGGAGATGGATTAGAACCCCTTTTAGGGTTTTATTTCTGCAGCCTGTGACCCCACTGGGAAGATTCACCGACTCTATTTGTCATGTTATTACCGAAAGTGAAAAAAAATCCCAAATTTGTGATTGTCATCAGAACAAGAATAGAGGAGAAATCTTCCAATGGGGACTCTAGTTCTGGTGACAATCACGTGGATTTCCTCTCACTTTCTGTATCCAATAGGAAATATATGGCAACAAAAACCTGGCAGGGGTTATAACCCTTCCTTACTAAAGTGTTGCCTTTAGTTGTGTGAAGAGACCTCTAAATATCGCTCAGCCATGCTTGCTGCACATTTGCAGTGACTGAGCTCACATGTAATGTAGTCAGTGTCCAGCAGATAAATAATGACTAATATACTGCCATAGAGCACCCCGCCTGCTCCCTGCACAGTGCACACACCATCCGACCGCTGACGTCATGTCACGTCCTTGCTTTGCAAAGGCAATGGTTCGCGCATGCGTACTCGGCGCTCTAACATCACGCGCTCATGACCGCGCACTGAGAACGAGCATCCTTGGTGCCCGGTGTCCGTAGAGAGGGCACGTCCGGAGTCATAGAGGTACACACGCCCGGGACCTAGTGTGGCGTATAATGGCCGTGTGTCAGCTGCTGTGTCCTGTAATGGAGGAGGGATGTGAATGAGGCACAGGAAGAGAAGCAGCCGGGTACAGACGTTCCAGCAGAGGTGGGTAATGGGATGCGTCAGCTGGAGGGGAGAGGGGCGGGGCCTGATCAGGAGGGGGGATAGGCTGGAGCTCACCTTCGGCCACAAGTCAGGACAGAGCACTGAGTGTGTCAGCCATCGTCTCATCATGTCATTTCTATATAGACAGGAACATGGATTCCACATCTGGGTGTACCATGGTGATGGGGGATCCCTGGGCTTCTCTACATCTTATCACTGCTTCCTCCATCACTCGCACAGTCCTGCCCCAGGATAGGGAGCCCTCTTGCCACCAAGCCGCGGCGTAGGGACCCCCTCTTCCCGCCGAGCCCCGGCGTAGGGACCCCCTCTTCCCGCAGAGCCCCGGCGTAGGGACCCCTCTTCCCGCAGAGCCCCGGCGTAGGGACCCCTCTTCCCGCAGAGCCCCGGCGTAGGGACCCCCTCCTCCCGCCGAGCCCCGGCGTAGGGACCCCCTCTTCCCGCCGAGCCCCGGCGTAGGGACCCCCTCCTCCCGCCGAGCCCCGGCGTAGGGACCCCCTCTTCCCGCCGAGCCCCGGCGTAGGGACCCCCTCTTCCCGCCGAGCCCCGGCGTAGGGACCCCCGAGCCCCGGCGTAGGGACCCCCTCTTCCCGCCGAGCCCCGGCGTAGGGACCCCCTCTTCCCGCCGAGCCCCGGCGTAGGGACCCCCTCTTCCCGCCGAGCCCCGGCGTAGGGACCTCCTCTTCCCGCCGAGCCCCGGCGTAGGGACCCCCTCCTCCCGCCGAGCCCCGGCGTAGGGACCCCCTCTTCCCGCCGAGCCCCGGCGTAGGGACCCCCTCTTCCCGCCGAGCCCCGGCGTAGGGACCCCCTCTTCCCGCCGAGCCCCGGCGTAGGGACCCCCTCTTCCCGCCGAGCCCCGGCGTAGGGACCTCCTCTTCCCGCCGAGCCCCGGCGTAGGGACCCCCTCCTCCCGCCGAGCCCCGGCGTAGGGACCCCCTCTTCCCGCAGAGCCCCGGCGTAGGGACCCCTCTTCCCGCAGAGCCCCGGCGTAGGGACCCCTCTTCCCGCAGAGCCCCGGCGTAGGGACCCCTCTTCCCGCAGAGCCCCGGCGTAGGGACCCCCTCTTCCCGCTGACCTCCAGTTTCCTTCCGATTGAGCGCCAACAGAAGGAGCATTCTTCCCATTGGCCACCAATGTAAGGGCCCTTTCACATGGACTATCCATTCAGGTTCATCTGTTAGTTTTTCAGGCGGACCTGTTTGGAAGCGACATGCATCCCCAATGGACACTCTTGTTTCTATTTAGATCCGACTACCTACGAGTCTGTCTAGGTCTGGACTGCATCCTTTTCCATTTTTGTGGGCCTAAAGAGGACGGATCGGAGGTAGCCTGATATAAAGGGAAGATGGAATCCATTTACGTCCAGCTACCCATAGAGCTGTCACGGGTCCACCTGTGTCCACCAGGCACAAACTGAACGAATATAAAAAACAAACAAAAAAAAAACTGAGACCCATCCCTTTTAGCTCCTGATTCAGAAGGGGATCTGCTCATGGACCCCTTACTGACCAGAATGGACTCCGCTTCATGTGAAGCCTAAGGTACATTCTTTCTATTGACCACCAGTGTAATGGAGTCCTTCTTGATGACCCCCAAGAAGTGCTCTACCCTCAGAGTATCAGTGTGATAGGGTTCTTCTTCCTGCTGACCCCCAATGTTAGAGGCATTCTTCCCTTTGTAAGTAGCATTTTCCCCACTAAACATCAATGTAAGGTGACCTGTCCCCCCAGTGACCTGGATTGTGTCAGTGAGCCAACAACTAAACACAAAGGTGGTCCTTCTACCACTGTCCACCAATGTATGGGGGGGGTCCTTCGCCACTGATAACTAATAAGGGACTATTTCTCCATTGACCATGAAAGTAAAGGAATACTATTTGTTTCATTATTTTTACTAAATATTGTTTTGTTTTGAAGAGCAGTACTGCATGTCAAATATGTTAACCATTTGCCGCCCTGCTCCTGCCGATTATACTGTGGCGCGTGCAGGCTCAGTCATGTATGTATAAGTCAATGAGCATCCTGCGGTTAGGCTCGATTCACATCTATGCATGTTGCTTTTGAGCATTTCTGCAGTGCTTTTTGCTGCATTTTTGGACATACGTTTTTGCTGCGATTTGGGTTTTGCGGTGTTTTTTTTTCACACTGTATATAGCTGGTTGCTAAGGAGGGGGCCGGAAAGCCGGTCGCCGTGTCCTTAACAACCGATGAGTCAAAAGCTGTCAGGGAGCCTCCCCGCTGACTGTAAAAAAAAAAAAAAAAAAAAAGTATTGCCGGCTAGAAAAAAAAGCATTGTCTGGCAGGTCAGGAAAGGGAGGGGACGAGCAAGCCCCCCCCTGCCCCAAAGCACCCATCCCCCATGTTGAGGGCATGCGGCCTGATATGGTTCAGGAGGAGGGGGGGGGCGCTTGCTCGTCCCCTCCCTTTCCTGACCTGCCAGGCGGCATGCTCGGACAAGGGTATGAATAATAATAATAATGGGAAAAAAAGGGCCTGGTATGGACCTGGGGGGGACCCCACGCTGTTTTTTTTTTTTTTTTTTTTTTTTTTTTTTTTTTTTTTTTTACATTCAACGGGAAGCCCGCTGACATCTGATGACACATCGGTTGTTAAGGACGCGATAGCCGGTTTCCTGGCCCCCTCCTTAGCAACCAGCTATATACAATGTAAAAAAAGAAACCACGCAAATCGCAGTAAAAACGTGGTACTTGCATTTTGGATGTGGGTCATTGAAGTCAATTACATGCAAAATGCTGCATTTTGCGGAAAAAAGTCCCCGACCCTTTCCCAAAAGGCAGAGGCAAAAAAAAGGAATTGATGTGAACATGTTCTATAGGAACCCATGTTAAAAAAAATTCCCTGCATTTCTGCAAAATGCATCAAAAATCCATTAGTGTGAATAGAGCCTAAAGGAGCACGCTGCGCGCCCCTCCTGTGACCGCTGTGTCACCAGACACAGCAGATTAGATACCGGTACTCAGTAACCAGGTATCATATGCTTGCTTACTGTTGTGATCTGTGATTGCCCAAAACAATCACATGGTACCTGGCTACCTGTACCATGTGATTAGCTTAGCCAATCACAGATCACAAACAAATTGTCTATTTTCCAAACAGGTGTAATTTAGTGTTTTTTTGTACTGTCCTAGCATTGTTGGACCTCAAGATATGAGATAGGCCTGCAGTACATCAGGATTCATCAATTTTCAAATGTATATACACTAGGGTTGTCCCGATACCACTTTTTTAGGACCGAGTACAAGTACCGATACTTTTTTTCAAGTACTCGCCGATACCGATTACCGATACTTTTTTTTAATGTCACGTGACAGTTTTTTTTTTTTTTTTTGAGGGGGGGGGGGGGTGGGGGTGGGGGAGGGGGCGGGGGCATAGTGAACGGTGTCTGTGTGTGTGTTTTTGTTTTGGTTTTTTTCATTTACATTTATTATTTTTTACAATTTTTTTTTTTTATTCTTTATTGCACTATGTGTGTGTTTTTTTGTTTTTTTTAATCAGCCCTGTTGGGGGGCTTTGGTGAGATATCAGGGGTCTTAACAGACCTCTGATATCTCCCCCTTGAGACAGAGAAATAGACTGAGGATAGAGATTCCCCAGTCCCTTTCTCTGCAGCGTCAGCTGCACTGAGAATGAATGGAGAGAACACAGCAGCTTCTCTCCATTCATAAACTGACACATTGTAATCACAGGAGATTACAATGTTTCAGTTATGTGAATGGAAAGAGTCAGCTGACTCTCTCCATACACACAGCGGAGAGACAGCAGAACGGAGGGGACAGACGAAGAGAGAGGGGGACAACGGAAAGCCGGAACAGATGGGGACAGCGGAGGGGGACAGAGGAACGGATGGGGACAGCGGAGGGGGACAGAGGAACGGATGGGGACAGCAGAGGGGGACAGAGCAAAGAAGAAGGACAGCGGGAGGTGGACAGAGGAACGGAGGGGGACAACGGAGGGGGACAGAGCAAAGAAGGAGGACAGCGGGGGGGGACAGAGGAACGGAGGGGGACACAGCAATGGAGCAGGACAGCGGAGGGGGACAGAGGAACGGAGGAGGACTAAGGAGGAGGAGGTGACAGTCAGCGGTGATCGCGTGTGAGGGAATTACAAGCACCGATCACCGCTGTATGTCACTAAGCAGCTGAAAGCCGCGGGGGGAGAAGCTTGTAACTCCCCCACACGTCCATCACCGCTGACAGTCAAGGTATCGGCGGAAGCATCGGGAGCATTTGCCCGAGTACAAGTACTTGGGCAAATGCTTGGTATCGGTGCCGATACCGATACTAGTATCGGTATCGGGACAACCCTAATATACACCATAGTTTGTAGAACCTATAACTTTCACACAAACCAATTTTTTTATCAATTTTTTTTTTTTTTACACCAAAGACAGCAGAAAAATGTAGCAGAATACATTTTGACCTTAATTTGAGTTTATTGGATATTTTTTATAACCAAAAGTAAAATTTTGTTTTTTTTAAAAAAATGTTGGTCTTTTTTCATTTATATCACAACAAGTAAAAAAACCCAGTGGTGATCAAATATCACCAAAAGAAGGCTCTATTTGTGTGAAAAAAGTGATAACATTTTTATTTGGGTACAGGGTTGTTGGCAATTAAAGTAGCGCACTGCTGAATAAAAAAAAAAAATGGCCTGGTCATGAAGGGGGCAAAAAAACCTTCCGGAGCTGAAGTGGTTAACTACTCCACAATCCTTATTCTTTTATTTATTCCTCCACCTCAAGGTACTGTTCACACTAATATACCGTGAGCTGTAGATATAGTAATTAGCAGGGTTTCCCTGAGACCTGAAAGTTATTTCCAGCGTTCCTCCATATTGCATAGCTTGAGGAAGTCTAGAGTGTAACATGAATATTTATTCAATATAGTGTAACTGATAGGGATGCACTTTGATACCATGTCTCCTGCATGGCAGCAGTTGATTGTTCACAGATGTGTGTGTAATATCCTGTTGTCCCAGTGCGATTAATCACTGCTTAGTGTATGTCTGGTCATCCCCTGTTGGGTTGAAATATTATCTAAATTCTTTGTGCTTTGTGAGCAGAAACTTTGGACCTGTGATGCTGATACCTTGATATGATTTGGAGCCAGTCATTGAGATGTTGTAGAACATCAGGCTGCATTGTATAATCATGTCATTACTTTTTAAAGTGGAAGTCCAGCCTAACGCTAAAATCCTACATCTACAGACATCCACGATCTAACACTAACCTATCTAGCCCTGTAAAAAAGAAATCGGCATACATACAGTATGTCACAAAAGTGAGTACACCCCTCACATGTGACAACAGTGAAGAAATGACACTTTGCTACAATGTAAAGTAGTGAGTGTACAGCTTGTAAAACAGTGTACATTTGTTGTCTCCTCAAAATAACTCAACACACATCCATTAATGTCTAAGCCACTGGCAACAAAAGTGAAAATGTCCAAATTCAGACCAATTAGCCATTTTCCCTCCCCGGTGTCATGTGACTCGTTTAGTGTTACAAGGTCTCAGGTGTGAATGGGGAGCAGGTGTGTTAAATTTGGTGTTATCGCTCTCACTCTCTCATACTGGTCACTGGAAGTTCAACATGGCACCTCATGGCAAAGAACTCTCAGAGGAGCTGGAAAAAGAATTGTTGCTCTACATAAAGATGGCCTAGGCTATAAGAAGATTGCCAAGACCCTGAAACCGAGCTGCAGCACGGTGGTCAAGACCATACAGTGGTTAACAGGACAGTATTTGTAGTTGCTGACTTTTAAAGGAGTTGTAAACTCTCCTGTTTTTTCAACTTAATGCATTAGGGTGAAAAACCTTTTGTGCTTCAGCACCACCCCTGCCCCCCCTCCTTTTTTCTTACCTGAGCTCGATCGTTCCAGTGACAGGGATAAGCACAGCTGCTGTCTAGGTTCCTCATTGGATAGATTGATAGCAGCAGAAGCAATTTGGCTCCCGCTGCTTTCGATAAAATCCAATGACACGGGAGCCAGATGGCGCGCCCACACAATTGCTCTCCATGGGGGCACTCGAAGAGGAGTAGCCAGGAGCGCTGCCGGGGGACCCCAGAAAAGGAGAATCGAGGCCGCTCTGTGCAAAATCCTTGCACAGAGGAGGTAAGTATAACATGTTTGTTATTTAAAAAAACAAAAAACAAAGCTTTACAATCACTTTAATTCTTCTGGGGGTGCCTGAAGCTTCTCTTGAAGTACTAAATTGTAAATGGCAAATACGTTACTTTCTAGTGTTACTTACCCTTGACCTATGCACTGCTTACCTCCACTTTCATTGCTTTCTCTTGTGACATGTGTGTCCAGTGATATATGTACAGAACACAGAAGACCTGCATTGTGGGCATTCGTCCCTGAACACGTAGAGCCTTAAATGTGGTTACCACTTGGTAGAACATTCATCCCTGTCCAGCCACAACCTGCCATAGACTTTTGCAGGCAGCGTGGCTAAATGCTGCACCTGTCCCTCCTGGGTACACTACAACATCGGGTGGGACATACTCCGTCTAGATGGCCCCGTGGGACCTTATTCTCCTGTTTTGTGTCTCTGCCTCCTTTTACTGTTTGTAAATAGAAACCTACTTTTTTCATATCTCTTCTCTTTTGCTTTGTACCTTCTGCAGTTTATTTAACCAACAGTAATTTCACCTGTAGAGTAAGTTGCTGCTAAAATACATTCCAGGCAGTAAGTGGAGATATTTGTTCATGACCTAGAAAAATCTTCTAACCTTCTGATAAGGGTCTTAAAAAGTAGGAAGCATTAACTGTATATTGTGTATGACCTTGGTGCAAAACCTCATCAGCGGGATATTGGGAGAAAGGTAAAATTACATGGTTCAGTTGCAGAACTATTTTATTTAGTCCAGCTTTAGGCCCCTTTCACACTTATATGACTTGTCCCATGATTTTGTACTGCAAAATCGTATGACAAGTCATTCTCCATGATTTTCAATGACTACCATTCATATTGGCACGACTTTAAGTTGTGCTGACTTCAAAGTAGTCCCTGCTCTACTTTGGTCCAACTTCATACGATTTGTACTCCATAGACCTCAATGTTAAACCCTCAAGTAGCATGCAAATCGTACCTGAATAATAATAGACACGATTTCAGCACTACTTTGTAAGCACAAGCTGAGAATAGTTAATGCCAAAGTTGTGGCAAAGTCGTACTGCTCCCAAACCGCGGCAAAATAGCGGCCGCGAAATCGCGGTAAAATCGCGCGACTTTGAAGTCGTATAAGTGTGAAAGGGGCCTTACACTTAAAAGGTAACTACTTTTGTGGAGAAAAATATAGCAAATAAAGAAAAAATAAAACCGCATATACAATTGCTACAGAAGCCATATTGTAATGTACTGTTAGACAGATGTTTTTGCACTAAAAATAGTGCCTGAAAAGCGCCTCTCATGCCTCCCCAGTGTGAAAACCCGAGTACTGTCACACTGGGGCGGTGCACCTGCAAGCCGCATCTTTGGGGCGGTGCTGGAGCTGTGTATACACGGCTTCTAAACCGCCCCTGCCATTGAAATCAATGGGCAGCGCTTTGGCAGCAGTGCTTTGCGGGAGCTTTTACCCCTTTATTCGGCTGCTAGTGGGGGTTAAAAGCGCCCTGCTAGCAGCCGAAAAGCGCCGCTATAACAGCGGTAAACAGCGCTAACGCCCCCCGCCCCAGTGTGAATGTAGCCTTATTAAAAGATTACCTTTCTCTTTCAACCTGCAGCTGTTGCCATTTTCAATAAATTGAATGCAATATGGTAGGGCTGAAACAACTAATCGATTAATCGACAACGAATCGATTATAAAATTAATCGATTACTATTTTCATCGATTAATCGGCCAGTAACATAATGGGGTTAAAAAACCAACTAAAATGAGCCCTTTATAGTACAAAAAGAGCAAATAATCGCTACTGTAAATATTACTTTCACAGTTCTACAGTAAAAAAAAATAGTGATTATCTGCTTTTTTTTTGTACTATAAAGGGCTAATTTTAGTTTTTTTAACCCCATTTGGTTACTAAACGTCTTAGGCCTGGTTCAC